>CM074444.1:8890098-9160098 GCA_037101425.1 Elopichthys bambusa
AAGATAGAGCTCGAAGAGCTCTATACGCCATCATGTAAAGATTCCAAAACATCGAATTACCAATGCCAATCTGGTGGAAAATCTTTGATAGTGTAATTCAGCCCATTGCGCTGTATGGAAGTGAGGTTTGGGGTCCACTCAGTGATCAGAACTACACTAGATGGGACAAACATCCAACAGAAGCCCTACACACAGAAATCTGCAAAATGATCCTAAAACTACAAAAGAAGGACACCCAATAATGCATGTAGGGCAGAATTAGGCCGATTCCCATAGATTATTAATATGCAAAAAAGATCCCTCAAATTCTGGATGCATCTAAAATCAAGTCCCACAGAATCGCTACATTTTAAAGCATTACAAACCCAAGAACTGAACCCCGAAAAAAGTCCCCTCAGTCAGCTGGTTCTGAGACTTACTAACCTGACTAACTCTACTAACACTAACCAGTCTCAGACCAGCACTGCTCCTCATCCAAACATCAAAATAAACCAAATTTCCAAACAATCTAAATATACATATCTGGAACATTGGCATGAGGAAACTAAAACACAAAGTAAACTACAATTCTATCGAACTCCAAAATCAAATTATAAATTAGAAGAATATCTCCAAAGACACAAAGCAGAGACGGATCCTGACCAAGTACAGGCTCAGTGAGCACAGTCTAGCCATCAAGACCGGCAGACACAGAAAGAGCTGGTTACCCAGCGAGCACTGTAGGACAGGAGAAACTGAGACAGAGACGCACTTCCTCCTTCACTGCCACAAATACATACCTATAAGGGATCTCTACTTCACCAAATTCAGCAACTTAATAAAGAACTTTACAGCCATGACTGAAGTAGAACAAATAAAAATAATATTAGGAGAGGGACAGACAGCATCACTGGCTGTGAGATACGTGTGAATGTACCACAGCCTGAGAGACAGCAGGTGAATGTGTGTAATGTGTGTACATGTCTGACCTCAGTGTGTTTCCCTACCGTACCACAGTGACCCTCAGTATGCGTGTGTATATATGTTAAAACACTGTGATATCAAAATGTTCATACATGTTCTAATTTGTTACACTGATAATTTAAGTTTAAGTTATGTTATAACATTTGATAATATTTTCCTCTATTATACAGATGCTTTTATTGTTGTTTTATGTATATATGCTTTGGCAATATTGTATTATTTACAGTCATGCCAATAAAGCAATATTGAATTGAATGATATATATAATATATATAATATATATAATATATATATATATATATATATATATATATATATATATACACAAAATTTGACATTAGAAAAATTGGTGACTTTTACACTTTTTAAAGAAACACCCGCAGGTAAAGTTACAGCGGGGAGTCCGCGTCTCTGTGCCTCCCTTCAGCTCATAGAAACAAAGCAAAGCCTCTATAACGTGCGGTGGGTTTAGTGGGGTGTAGCTGAAAATTAATGGGGGAAAGTCACGTGAGAGGAGGCAATGCCTCAATTGGGCTATGATTGGATATGATCGGTTATGATTGGACATGATTGGTTCATGCGATAAATCCTGCCTCTTGTGCCTCCCGTTCGTGCGCGCTCTCGTCGAATCAACCTGAATGAAGACAGTGACGGCGTTAATGGGAAGACTAATTAACATATCACACTTACATATCACCGCTTTGTGTCATGTCAAAATGAAATTCAAAATGGCCTAAAAACATGACTTTTTTTTTTTTAGTGAACAATCAGCGTGGTGAAATTAAAGGTCTGTGACCACTGACCAGTATGTACGTACAAGCTTGATGACTGCTCAAAATAAATTGACTATTAAAAAGAAAAGCTGAATATTACTTTATAAATAATATACATTGTTTAAATTGTTACTGCCTTTAGTTATTATTTTGGAATAAATGTAAAAGTGAGTAAAAACACTAAGTTGACTCAATTTATACTTGGTTTTAATAAATAGAACATTACACAGTGTAAAAATAAAATAGAATTGTATTTGGTCTCTCTTTTTATGTAATGTTAACTTAAAATTGTGTAACAGGGACATAAATGAGGACTCATTTTAAAACACCACCGCACACCACAGAGATTGTTTATTTACACACACACACACACACACACACACACACACACTAGCTAAAGCCGGCAAATTGAGCGTATTTGCCGTATTTTACAACTACTTTCCCGCTGACAAGTTGATGTGTTTATTCAGAGGAAGTGTGCAGAAACGAGACGAGCTGCCTCTCATGGTGCAAATTCACGTCTGTTGTGAAGTTTGACGTTCTCGCATACAAAGGCTTTTAACAGTATCACTGTTAAAAGCCTTTGTATGTAAGAAGGTATGCAATGCCATGATAGAGATTTTTCCAGAAAAGTGCCAGTCCAAAATGAACAGCTGGCTGTTTCTGAGATGGCAATCCTAAAAGGAAACACCATGTTTTTTTTGTTTGTTTTTTTACTGCTCCTCCCACATATGAAGCAACAACTGCTAGTAGTTCACTACACGACATCTGAATACCAAGAGGTTCAGCAGGTTCTTCTGAGCTTATTTGCATAGTTCACTGGTCTATCAATCATCTGATGTGAAACACACCTCAGGAGTTGGCTCATGTTTGAATGTGTTTAAAAGTGAAGATACATTACATCTGTGAAACATAACTCAACCTAAGCAGGAACAAGGTACAGATCTCTAAAAATTTCTAGAAAAGATTTAAACATCCAAATATGACAGATTTAGGTTCAATGTTTTAGATTTATGATATTTGTTCTATGTATGATGGGTAATCACACTCACTCATAGGGGCTCCGAACAGAACTGTATCCAGAGCTTTAAGCTGTAGTTTCTGAACGTGACTCCGGTCCAGAATCTTCAGGACGGTTTGTGTCAGAGTGACATTCTTCACTGCCAATCTAGAAGAGGGACAAATAAATAAATGCAGAAGTGCAGCAGATGGGTGCTGAATAAGAGGCCAGGTATTTATCAACCAAGTCAAATGGTAAAATGAGTTTCAGAGCTAAACATTTGACCATAATAAACATGTTTTTAATCCATGAATGATGCTCACAGTGGTTAACTTCTGAGTGTCAAGTAATTCTTGTTAGGACAAGTGTCAAGTGTTTCCTGTCACACTCTGACCAAACTAATTTAACCACCGTGTCAAAAGCTAAGAGCACACAGTCTCAGATGTATTTAACACCTCCTGCTCTTTTCTTTAAAAGTCTCATTTCTTTACTACTAGCATCAGCAAATGACACAAATAAGCATTTTTTTGGGAGAAAGAAATCAATTTACAAATGGTTTAGCATGGATTCCAGTTATCGCTGCATATTAAATTTGGATGCAATAAAAATGACAATCTTTATATATACCTACACACTAGTATGTCTGTAATAGTTGTTTTTTTTTGCTTTTTTTTTTTTTTCTCTAAGAAAACTGCATATTGATCAGCATTAAACTGATCAAAAGTGATAGAAAACCATATACAATGTTAAAAAAGATTTCACTTTCAAATAAAAGCCGTTTTAAATATAAAATATAAAGCAGTATCTGTTTTTAATATTAATAATAATCAGAAAATAACCATTTTAGAATGAGTAAGACTGGAGTAATGATGCTTTTACACTGATGCTTTTAATGATGCTAATTTTACATTACTTTTTTTTTTTACTTTATTATCATTGTTAAGTAAAAAATTATTTCAAATTATTAATATTATTGTGTGTGTGTGTAGGTGTGTAGGTGTGTGTGTGTGTGTGTGTGTGTGTGTAGGTGTAGGTGTAGGTGTGTGTACTTACCGGGGCATGGCGGTACCATTAAAGTTCATCTTCCGGAAGGCTTCCGCGTATTGTGGCAACTCGACATAGCTGCTAATCCAGTTCACAACCTGATCCACTGTCCAGTTGTACACTGGGGAACAGAAACACAAAAGCAAACCTCATAAACATCATCATGTATCAGAATTCATGTTTCAAAACAATCTAATAAACGCTATGTAACACCACGAGTGACGGAAAGTGGGTGGTTCTGACTTAAAATGAGTATACTATTGGAGTTTTTTTATTTAGTAAGAATCGTGACGGTTTTGGATTTTAAAAACAAATGGTTATATCATCAGAGGTCTGCTGGGAGTATAGCGGTGTGAAACAGTGTCAGTATTTGATTCTGAAGACACTTCTCTTTTATTATTCTTTGCATCAGTCTTGATCACTGATAAATGATCTAAAGCACACTGATTTTCTTTTTCTGGCCTTTGTCAATTTTGTTTGTATTGACTGTGTAATACAAGCCTGGTGAGATTGAGTAAAAGCTTTCATGTCAGACTATTTATTTATCTCATCTCATATTTATCTCATTATATTATATTATATTATATTATATTATATATAAAAAAAAACCTTGGTAATCCCAGTCCTTACACACCGCTAGCATTAATTATGTGTCCAGTTGTAACATTTTTGACAAGTACTGCACAAACAAGAATTTTGTCAGAGGCTGGATCATCACAATTAATCAGCTGTCATTGAGTATGACACACTAAGTGATCAAAACTGCCCATGATGAAAAATCTGAAACGATTACTAAAATTTGTCTCAGGCATCAAAAACATGACCTAAATACATTTGCCTCTGATATTTGAATAAAATAAATAAATAAAAAACACGAGAATAAAAAAAAAAAAAAAAAAAAAAAAAAAAAAAGCATATAGAGCAGAGTGACAGCTGGCATTATAGCAATCCAATATAGACATCACATTTTACTGGAGTATAAATATTACACTGTCATAAATAACTGATATTCACTGTCACGCCACCTTTAAAAAAAGCAGCCGCTGCCAGCTCTCAATGAAAACACTGTAAGGGTATATCTCTTGCCAGACCCTGGCACAAAACTGTGTTTAATGAGTGTGTGTGTTGCTTGGCTGGGACAGATCAGCTTTCATAACCTTGGCTCTTCAGCTGTGCTTTGAGGAAGAGCTGCAATGCAGAATAAAACAGACCAGAGAGAGAAATAAAAGAGAGAAAATGAGGAGGAGAGGAAACCCAAGACAGACATCGTTAGGTCGTCTGACCATTATGGTCACATCCAAGAATATAATATTTGCCAAAATGTGCAGTACACCAGAGCACATGCATGATGCAATGCACTTGACTTGACCTTTAATTTCCAGATGGATGAAGTACAAGTAATAATCATGGCTTTAACTTCTCATTCATTAGGGATGTGCTATACTAGTTGTTTATGTAACCCATTTTTAAAATAGAGACATGTTTTTTTAGAAATACATGGACACTAAATACAGCTAATAAACAGTACAACTAACAGCTTTAATATATAAATAGGTTATTCTTCATAAGTTTGGGGTTGGTGAGATTTTTTTTTTTTTGTAAGAAGTCTATTACAATTTAAATCAACTGTTTTCTACAGTAATATATATTAAAATGTAATTTATTCCTGTGATGCAGGCTCAATTTTGTCTCATGATCCTTCAGAAATCATTCTAATATGCTGATTTGCTGCTTAAGAAATAATTCTTACTATTATCAATGTTGAAAACAGTTATGCTGCTTAATATTTTTGTGGATTTTTCCTAAGTAAAAAAAAAAAAAAAGCATTTATTTCAAATAAAAATCTTTTGTAACATTATAAATGTCTTTCCTGTCACTTTTGATCAATTTAACGTATCCTAATGCAAGTCTTTTTTTTTTCTTTAATCTATCTGACCACAAACTTTTGAACGGTAGTATAAATAACCTTTTATTGCACTAAATTATCATTGCATCGTTGATTATAATGGAAGGAAACACGTCACAATACGCCACTCGCTTCCAGTGTAGATGATCGAGATGATATCGATAAACTCACTAAGTGATTAGCTGATTGTTAAATAAGTAGTATTATATTTTCCTTTACCTTGCATAATTTTGTTCACGATTTAAGAATAGTGAGGGCATAAAACTGCTCATGTTAGTATCAGCTGCTGACCTTAATAAACAATATGGGAAGAGTTTTCCTTTCTTTTGAAACATGATAGGCTAATTTATTGCGCTGTCCAAACTTATATGGTTACTTATTGATTACATACAGCATTTTTTGTACAGAATCAAACCTGCAACACATTTTGGCCCACAATCCACCAGAATCACTGCATTATACACTGTGCAACAGTATATACATTGCCATAAGCAGTATGCTCCCTTCTGAACATGGCATTTGTTTTACCAAAGCCCCATTCACAGCTGTACATTCATGAGCAGGACGCAGAAGGTTGAGTGTTCTGAAGCGTATCTGGAGTTTATCTGGATTTAGAGGAGGTGTTGAAAACCATGAAAGCATTTCCCTAAGAGTTCACACTACCGCTGTTAAGTTACCACTTACCACAACACATGCCCTACAAAAAGTACAATGTACTAGCATTATGATTTTACCATGTTACTTGACTGACTGATTGATTGATTGATTGATTGATTGATTATTATTCACTGTAAAGTAACTAGAAAAAAAGTAATTTACAAAAATTATAAAACTAATTTTCATGGCAGTCTTAATTTCCCATCACATTAACATGGTACTGAGTAGCTAAGTAAAAAGAAAAAATATATTCTTACTATGACATCCAAAAATGCTTTGGTAAATGTGTGGTATCATCATGAATTCGGGATACATTTTAAATAATTAACTCCTTTTTTTTTTTGGGCAGTATTTCATCCAGCTGGATAGTTTGAGGCACATTGTGCAGTCAACTAAAAATAATAGACATAAAGAAATCTGTCCCTGATGTTAAAGTCAGCAAAAATCAGAGTCTGCATTAGCAAAGGTCAACCGATGAGGCGTTTTTCATAAAAAGGTACAACATATTCTACAGTGCATGTGAGAAAACCATGACTCGCAGCTTTTTGCGTTAATGGCTCATTATGAAACAGTCACAGTCACACTCACCTTCTGAAGTCTTCCAGGCGTTCCACAGGTCCTCCACGCTGATGAGTTGGTCGTCACCGTGGAAACTGTTGTGCTTGGCTTTGGGGTCATGGTAGTTAAGGTCCTCTCTTAAAAACTGTCGAATAACAGGGAACAAAATGAAATCTATTCCAATCAGCAGCTCAAGGATCCCAGTGCATTCAGGAGAAATTGAAGATTTTGAATGCAAATAGCTATACTCTCCACTAGCAGATGAAGTAGACATTTATTTTTCTCTCGTTTATAAAGACCTTGAAATTGAGTACAAGAATTTGCTGAGTTCCTGTACAACTTCACAAACTCAAGCAGATACTTATCACACAGTAATGTATCAGATGGCAATAAAATTATATTTTATATATATATTAAGAAAATACTAAACATCAAAATATTTTTGTTAATGGATAATAGAAAGCCTTTACAGCTTTAACAGACATCATGTATGGACCAAGATCCTAACCGGCTATAACAAGCAATACTTCATTTTGTCAGTCACTTGGTTTTCAATGCCAAAAAGCCCTGCCCACATTAAAAAACCCACTGGAGTGAAAATGACTGTTTGTCTGCCCATTATGAGCAAACGACCAGATCTTGATTCAGTGACAAACTGTTGACCCTAGGGAACATTTATGAGCCAAACCAAGGTCTATCTTATATGTAGACAATGTTTTAAGATATTCTGGGTCTATTAACGCCATCGAGTGTTCTGAACATCTAGTGGAGCAAAGACTCTGTTTGTTCAGACACAGCAGATGGCAAAAACGATTACATAACATAACGCAACAGAAGTGCAGTTCAAGGGATATTTAAGATGGTAAAGAGCTTCAAACTGTGGTTAAACTGCAACCACTGTGAGAGATTTGTCATAAATATGTAAATATTTAGATGGAGACCAATCACACCTGCTTTCCTGAAATCAAATTTGTTAACAGCATTGCTTTGACTGACACATGGCTTTTGTCCCTCCGCAACAAGTCACAGCAGCAATAATTAAATCCACTATTTCACTGGAAATGCTGTCACTTTCACCAAGCCATTCAAAAAGAAAATGAGTCATGGTTTTTAGACACAGGCCAAGACATTCTTCGA
Organism: Elopichthys bambusa; assembly: GCA_037101425.1. NCBI lineage: Eukaryota > Metazoa > Chordata > Actinopteri > Cypriniformes > Xenocyprididae > Elopichthys > Elopichthys bambusa. The sequence goes on from CM074444.1 coordinate 8,898,137, forward strand.
CATGCCCACTCAAAAACAAGTGTCGAGCACTCAATCTATGCTGTGTGGAAACAGACAATGAAAGAAGCGCAACCGAATATAACTGTTTAATTCTGTGACCGCAAACTGCATCGTATGCCATCAAATCGTCATTTTGAAATGTTGGACTCTCACAAGAATACCAGGATCTTTGCAAATCTGTGGTTGCCATTCCATCAGATTTGCCTTGATGCTGCTTCGAGAAGGTTGGATGCGGCAGGACAGAACGCCTACACAACATATCGCTCAACTGAAAGGATGCCAGGAAGGGGCAGGCCCGGCTCCGCTGTGTATGCTTCCAAAACGACACCCAACGAACACGGTGACTGGCTTTCCTTGGGCAAACGGCCACCGGTTCAGAAGTAGTATCAAAGATGTAGGACATAATTCATGAGAGAGATGATACAAAAGGCAAATGTGTGAGTTTATTGCTTAAAACATACTGCTGAAAGAATGAACAGGCCTGGTCTGTTGGGACTTTTTTTCTTTGCGGTTTTGAGTTGGCTAATGTTGCTCAGTGTTAGCTAGTGAGGTAATTCAAATTGTTGGTGGATAGGGTAACTCAATGTGGGTAAAACAGAATTGAAAAAAAGAAAATTCTTAAATTGTTATACTGAGGGGAAAAAAAAAAAAAAAGTTGTTTAAAAGTTATAGGACTATTTCTAAATATTTCTAACCCCATAAAGTCTGACATATGAAAATCTAATTTGAGATTATATAGTTAATTTAAACTTTAGACAAAATATTTATTTTTTATTTATTTATTTATTTAGTAATTTATGTTTGTATCATATTTGATAAGCTTTTACAGCTCATATACACTGATCAGGCATAAAATTATGACCACCTTCCTAATATTGTGTTGGTCCCCATTTTGCTGCCAAAACAGCCCTGACCCGTCGAGGCATGGACCCCACTAGCACCCTGAAGGTGTTCTGTGGTATCTGGCACCAAGTCCTGTAAGTTGTGAGGTGGGGCCTCCATGGATCGGACTTGTTTGTTCAGCACATCCCACGGATGCTCGATTGGATTGAAATCTGAAGGCCAAGTCAACACCTCAAACTCATTGTTGTGCTCCTCAAACCATTCCTGAAACATTTTTGCTTTGTGGCAGAACGCATTATCCTGCTGAAAGAGGCCACAGCCACCAGAGAATACAGTTTCCATGAAAGGGTGTACATGGTTTGCAACAATGCTTAGGTAGGTGGTTAATGTAAAAGTAACATTCACATGGATGGCAGGACCCAAAGTTTTTCCAGCAGAACACTGCCTCCGCCAGCTTGCCTTCTTACCATAGTGCATCCTGGTGCCATGTGTTCCCCAGGTAAGTGACACACACGCACCTGGCCATCTAATTGATGTAAAAGAAAATGTAATTCATCAGACCAGGCCACCTTCTTCCATTACTCCGTGGTCCAGTTCTGATGCTCATGTGCGCTTTCGGCGGTGGACAGGGGTCAGCATGGGCACCCTGACTGGTCTGCTGCTATGCAGCCCCATACGCAACAAACTGCGATGCACTGTGTATTCGGACACCTTTCAGAACCAGCATTAACTTCTTGAGCAATTTGAGCTACAGTAGCTCGTCTGTTGGATCGGACCACATAGGCCAGCCTTCACTCCCCACATGCATCAGTGAGCCTTGGCCGCCCATGACCCTGTTGCCGGTTCACCACTGTTCCTTCCTTGGACCACTTTTGATAGATACTGACCACTGCAGACCGGGAACACCCCACAAGAGCTGCAGTTTTGGAGATGCTCCGACCCAGTTTTCTAGCCATCACAATTTGGCCCTTGTCAAACTCGCTTAAATCCTTACGCCCATTTTTCCTGCTTCTAACACATCAACTTTGAGGACAAAATGTTCACTTGCTGCCTAACATATCCTACTATGATAGCTCACATTTTAAAAGGAAAAACACACCTCAATTTTAAGAGTGTGTTTTAACTTTTTCGTTCTTTGGGGAGAAAAACAATGCAATGCAATACAATACAATGATGAATGAGAGACGTACAAATAAATGTTCCTCAAAAGCTCGTTGTATCATATTTGATACTTTACTTTTTAACATGATTTCTCAAAAAAAAAAAAAAAAAAAAAAAAATATATATATATATATATATATATATATATATATATAGAGAGAGAGAGAGAGAGAGAGAGACAATCAAGTAAACCTAAATTGCTTCAGTGCAGTAAATGTTAATCTTGAAATATTATGAACAATATAAAAGTTCTTCTTACATTTACTTTATTACCAGGCCTTTTACTTACTAAAAAAGTATACTGAAACATCAATCAGGGGCCGGAAGGCACTTCAAAAGTTTATGTACAACAGATTATTTATTTCAGCAAAGTTGTGATTATGTTGATAATTTAGAGGCCTTAAAATTCCATGGCTCAAATATGATACAGTAGGATTTAAAGTCCTAATGGCAGGATGCTCAAAAACATCACTAGATGCAATGCAGCGACTAAAGATATCCACCTAAAAAGTGCATGGCTCAATGTCGCTTGAAAGAAAATTATATAAAATTTGAAAATGTACGCTATCTGCTGAGAATATGTGAGACTTCCTGATTCATTAGGTAAATAACTACAAGAATTACAAATGGAAGTAAACAGTAAAACTTGCACTACAAACCAGTGCGATTATGATTATGAACATGAATTAAAACATGATAAATACCAGTTTGCAACCTCAAGGAGCAGAGCTAAAATAACGAAGTAGCTGACAACGGAAGCCTTGCACAAGTTAATAATGGCTCCACCCATTCTTATGTTAAAAATAAAGTGAATATAATGCAAATGGTCCAACAGAAATTACACAGCAATTTGTTAAATGAATACATCTAAACTACTGCATGAAAACATCAAGACAGACTACTCGATAATTTGGTTTTTGATCGAGTAGTATCATAACCACCCTGACTCATCATTTCTCCTAAACAGTTGTGAAACCACTGCTTCACATTTATTTGTTACTGAAAGCTTCTTGGGAATGACATCGCGTGACTAATGATAACTGCAGAGAAAACGAGCACAATTATGTCCATTCATAAGACTATTCTGCATGTCATATCCTTGAGCAGTAGAATACTTACAACTGCATAAGCCTACCTCAGAACCAGTAGGGCAAAGTTCTTTAAGACGAGGGACAAAAACATGACAACTTAAGCTTGCGCAGGTGACAGTTTAGATTTTGACTAGATTAGATTTTGACTAGTAATTCCTGTCTTTATCCCTCGTAATCAGTGGATTTATTTAGTAACAGGTTAGGCTGATCCTAGATGAGCATTCTTTCTGCAAGACACCTACACATGGGTCTAAACTAGCGGTTATGGCCTCTGCAGACCACCTGACTCAGAATAGCATAGTGAAATGGTTTCTGGTTTCCTGCATCTTGCAGCCCAAATAGCACGATAACACAAAACATGACACACAATACTGAACTGTGTCATACAGGCTGATAAAAACCATCATGTGCTAATGCTTTAACAAACCCAGACCATTGGAAAGAGCATTAGACAGGATGAATTAGCCAAATCTGATTATTTACAGACATCCTTAGAGAAAGTAGAAAGGATGCAGTTGACTTGAGCAGTATAACAGCTGATAAGGCTATCAGTGTTCGTTCCGGTCTTGTGCCGAATTCTGACCTCAGCCAAATTATTACCCCTCTAGTATTGGTAGGTTTAGGATTAGGCAATCAGGTAGCAACTTCAACAAGGGGAGCAGTAATTTGGCAGGGAGTCGAAATTCGGCACAACACCGGAAATAAAAATCCCATTAGTTTTCTGTATACATAAAATAATTTTTAACCACAAAACAAGTCAATGTGATTTCAATGTTTAAGCATTTATTTTTTAAACTATTTAATTGCCAAATTCCTGGTGAAGAACTACAATACCCATAATCACAGAAAAGCTGCAGTTACCACAGAAACAAATAAAATAAACCTTATTAACCTGCAAATATTACTTGTTTATTTTTACTGTACTATATACTAGATGCTACTACAAAAATATATTATAAAGAACATAAATCTAAAATAGTCATTATAATACAGTAAAAAAAAAATAAACAACTCAAGACAATAGTATTATTGTATGGTCCTTTATGTTACACAATACATCACTGGATAAGTAGTTAAAAGATTAGTACACCCAAAAATAAAAATAATGTAAATTATTACTCACCCTCATGTCGTTCAACACCCGTAAGACTTTCGTTCATCTTTGGAACACAAATTAAGATATTTTTGATTAAATCCGATGGCTCATAGACAGGCCTGCATAGACAGCAATGGTACTTCCTCTCTCAAAATCCATGAAGGTACTAAAAACATTTAAATCAGTTGTGAGTTCAGTGGTTCTATCTTAATATTATAAAGCAATGAGAATATTTTTGTGCGGCAAAAAAACAACAACAACAACAACAAAAAAAAAACAACGACTTTTTAACAATATCTAGTGACGGCCGATTTCAAAACACTGCTTCAGAACGTTATGAATCTTTTAAATCAAATCAGTGATTCGGATCGCGTATCAAACTGCTGAAATCATGTGACTTTGGCACTCCGATCCACTGATTTGATTCGTAAAACTCAGAAGCTTCATGAAGCAGTGTTATAAAATCGGCCATCACTAGATATTGTTAAAAAAATCGTTATTTAGTTTTTTTGGCGCACAAAAAAACTCTCATTGCTTTATAATATTGAGGTAGAACCACTATATTCACATGAACTGATTTAAATATGTTTTTAGTACCTTTATGGATCTTAAGAGAGGAAGTACCATTGCCGTCTATGCAGGCCTCGCTGAGCCATCGGATTTAATCAAAAATATCTTAATTTGTGTTCCGAAGATAAACAAATGTCTTATGGGTGTAGAACGACGTGAGGGTGAGTAATTAATTACATTATTTTCATTTTTGGGTGAACTAACTCTTTGATTCCCTAAAAAAAAATCAAAAAGTCTTTTGTGATTAAAGTGTTAGTTCAACCAAAAATGAAATTTCTGTCATTAAGTACTTTCCCTCATGTCGTACAAACCCATAAGACCTTTGTTCATCTTGGGAACACATATTAAGATATTTCTGATGAAATCAGAGGTTTTCTAAACCAAAGTTATTCTTGTTATTTTTGTCGCTTCATAACATTAAGGCTGAACCACTGTATTCACGTTGACTATTTTAACTAAGTCTTTACTAACGTTCTGGACGTCAAAAGGTGCAATGCCGTTGCTGCCAATGTGTGGTTCAGAAACCCTCGGATTTCATTTTAAAAATATCTTAATTTGTGTTCCGAAAATGAACGAAGGTCTTACGGGTGTGGAACGACATGAAGTTGAGTACTTAATGACAGAAATGTCATTTTTGGGTGAACTAACCCTTTAGTTGTCATTGGTTCATGACTTTTTTTAATACTTATGGAGAAAATATATTTAGAAAATACTTCCAAAACCAAGGCAGTCACTGTTGCACCCCATAGGGTAAATGAACAGACAACGTTTAAAATGAGAAGCAAAAAATACCCCTGATGTACCTATTAGCCTGCTGCAGATTACTCATTCATGGTCATGCTGACTTGAATGTTAATGCTAAGAGAAAAATTAATCAATCACTAAGAGTGAGTTTAAAAGAGAACAAAGGTCAATCAACTGCCTAATTTTAGAATCAGCTTTAAAAGTAATTCACTGACCCCATCGGTCTCCGAAACATCCACATTCCCATTGGCATCGTCGTCCATTTGCTTGTGAATGCTGCGGATGGCCTCAAAACTGAGGATGGCGATCTCGTCCTGGCATAGCAGCTCATCAATGCGGCAAAGCTCTGAAGAAATGAAACAGTCACAGTTAGCAAGATACTAAAACATACACCTCTCATTTATTTGTATAACGCATGTTCCTGAACTTCGTAATCATAACTCAAAATGTAATCATTTGCTCTTTCTCTGAAATGACTTTTCTTTGTGATGAGGTCACCGAGGCCATGCAGGCTATTGGATAATGTTAACCACTAGCTATTTAGCCATTGTTTTTAGTGGTCAAACCAATACATCATCTCACCATCATACAACCCTAGAGGCTTTATTGGCATTAAATTGAGGACTCGCACATTTGAGGACGAGAGTCAATCATTTGGAAATAAAGGTGAGATAAAGACCCAATATGACCTGTTGCTGTAGTGATAGTTAACTGTCCGGGGACACAAAGCACTCTTTAATGAGAACATTGTGTGCTAATGAAGACGGTCTGCGTTTAAAAGGATAGCATCATATCCAATTTTAGAATTCAGAGGTGCTTCTAAACAGCCTTCCTAAAATCCCACTGTGTCCGTGGAGGTTTCCAACTCAAACTATGAGGGGGGCTAAAAATAGACCTGGCTGTGGTATTAACTAAAACTAGCAAGCAACTATTTTTAGGCTGCAAATTTGTACAGCTGTTGTGTTACCACACTCGAGGTTCTGAGGGCTAGGAAAGCTATGGTTTGTGGTGCACAGAGCAGTGGGAAAACCTGAAGTAGTTTGTGTGAACATTCACAAGTGGGAACTTTATCAGATCAGAGCGCGTGCTGCTAAAGAGACTGATGTAGGCTGTGATATATCCGGTCATGTTTGTGTATATCAGAGTGTTACAACGCCAAGGAACCTGTCCAAGAGACCCATGAGCTGCAAAAATAAACCTTGGCGTCTGTCTTTTCATAACACAGGCATGCCATTTAGAAACCTAAGAGAAGACTTCTTTTGAAGCGCTCCAAGAACACAGGCTGAAGCGTAAGTCTATCAAAGTCACCTGGAAGGCTTGGTAGATGGTAAAGGGGCATGAAGAGAATCATATCTGGTTCCTGAAATATATCACTTACCAAGTATAATTAACTAGAACCTTAAGGATATTAGATGCATCGTCTTACATAACATTCTGTACTCAACATAAATTGAGCAAACCAGAAGAAATGTAGCAACATCTATACATTGCTCAATTTCTTTTAAACATTACGCTTGCATAAAGATCTGTCTTGGGTGATGCAATCACAAGTGATCCGCAAAGGCGTGTTTACACCTGATAGTAACGTGTTAGTCACCTGCCTAAGGGGAGGGTGATTTTGATTTTGTGACGTCTTTTGTCTGTCAATGCGTCCCTATTACGGTGTGTTGATAAAGCACCGTGTCAAGTGTCACATGATCCTTCAGATATCATTCTAATATGCTGATTTGAATGCTGTTTAAAGGGGGGTATAAAGCCATTTCACGTATTCTGACTTATTTACACTGTTAAAGAGTTGGATTATCACGCTAAACATTGCCAAAGTTTCCAAACACGAGTTGGACGAATGATTGAGTATTTCTGGATACTCTGGTTAAAAAAAAAAAAAAAAATTATTCGAAACAAATCTTTTGTAACATGTGTCCTTGCTAAATAAAAGTACTTTAAAAAGATATTTTGTGTATATAAACTACCATTTAAAAATGTATGTCAATAAGATAAATAATTAAATTAATTAAATCATTCATTAATTTATATACCATTTTATTCAAAACAAATGACATTTTTGCAACCAGACTGGATCAGATGCCAATATCTTCAAGGGATAGTTCACCCAAAAATTTAAATTCTGTGATCATTTACTCACCCTCAAGTTTTTCCAAACCTGTATGAGTTTCTTTCTTCTGTTGAACACAGAGGAATATTTTAAAGAGTATTGGTAACCATACAGTTGACGGCACCCATTGACTTCCATAGGTTTGGAAAAACTTGAGGGTGAGTAAATGACAATTTTAATTTTTGGGTGAACTATCCCTTTAAGAATGCAATATGGCGGGTAGCCAATACAAAGCTGATCTACATATAAATTATATTTATTTTATTTTAAAAATAATTTGATAATGATTTAAAAAAAAAAAAACTAAAATAAACTTTTACATTTTAGATGGCAACTTCTTAATTCTGTAATTGACAGCTGTCTACAGTTATTTCGCACAGACTGACTGAGAGAAATGTTAAACAGCGCTGTGTGCTCAGGTGCTGGTGTTCTCAGTGTCGTCAAAATAAAAGTCCTGCTTTCAACACGTCGGTCGATGCTGAAAAAAAAAAATAAAAAATAAGAAAAATAAATTCAAGTTGACCACTAATAAAAATAATTGCTATATAATTTAAAGTTTTAGCTACAAATCAGACTCTACCCTAGCACAAGAACATGAAAGAACTTACACGATGACGCAAACCATAGCACAACAAAAAGTATGCATTGTATTCGCCAAATTGCCAGAACAGAAAATAGAGCGTAAACTGTCTGTTTTAGGTCAACTACAGTCATGGTGAGCAACAGTTTAGAAAGAAACCGTTCAATTGTCGACATGTTTATAGTTTGCTACCAGAATAACGGTGAGGAAACTATCGCCCCCTAGAGTAAAGTCACAGCAAGAATATATAATGGAACAGCGCACTTGCAATGCATTTACATGCTTGTCTAAAGTATCTTCCTGGTATTCGGTTACAAACTGATGTCCTATATAAAGTGTGTTTTATATAACCAGAAAACAGGGCTAAGATCAAAAGCAGTGGTCAAAGCCATGGACACTGCTTTTGTAAGAAACATGACTCCCCGTCTCTAATCAGGGCTCAGTGAATACAGTTTTATGTAATGCTTCAGTCCCCTTACAACAATTATTACAGAACAGCTAGTCAAGAAAGAAAAAAATACCTTATGCATCTCTAAAAAGGAAAAAGGGGACAACAAACAAGTTACTTTCTGAAAATTTGCTGTTATATAACAGACAGAAGATGAGGGGCCGAATGCCTCTTGGGGGGAAGCTGACAACTAGCGCACCAAATGTAGCTCATGGTACTCTGACTTCTCTAACAGGGCTGGAAACAAAACCAGGCCAGTGCCATCAGTGTTGTTTACTCTGTAGAGCATGACCATCAGACCCAGGAGACACTGAGCTCTATTGGTTCAGTTCTATCAGACCTGACATGCACAGGAAGTTCCAAAGATCAAGGCGTGGCGGGTACAGATCCTCTCCAGTGAACCTTGAGAGAGAGTTTCTGTCACAGGGAGGCTGATGTGGTTAAGAAATGTTTAATAAAATGGGATAAGGGCTGCAGTCTTAGGAAAAACAACTTTACAAAAATTTGGAAAGAAGTCTCCAAGGCTGAATTTATTTGAGGAAAAATACAGTAAAATGAGTAATACTGTGAAATATTTTAACAATTCAATGAAACTGTTTTCTATTGCAATATATTTTAAAAAGTCATTTATTTCTATTATGACAAAGCTCCAGTCATTACTCCAGTCTTCAGTGTCACATGATTCTTCAGAAATCATTCTAAAATGCTGATCTGATGCTCAAGAAACATTTCTTATTAATGCTGAAAATGTTTAATATTTTTGTGTAAACTGTGACATTTACAGAAGTCTTTAATTAAATTACATTTATTTGCAATAGAAATATTTCGTAGCATTATAAATGTCTTTACTGTCACTGATCACTTGCAGAGAGAAGAAGAAGAAAAAAAAAAAAAAAACACTACTGACCCCATACATTTGAAAATTAAACATTTTGTCCACAATGTACCATTTTCTCCTTCAGATATAATTGATGGTGTCGGCAGATTAACATCAATTCATGAACAACAGAGTCAACTTGTAATTTTGTCACAAGTTTGAAACCACATTAGGGTGAGAGGAAAAAAGAACAGGAAATCTTGCAACCCCAAACTTCCTTAAAAGCTTGTGACCAAATTTGATAAAGGCTAAAGTTGCCACATTTCCCATGTGCCTGTTAATATAAGTGCTGGGAAAGCTAATAAAAAAAAGCCCATTATCTAAGGCTAATTTCAATTTTGTTTTAATACTCATGTCTTTACACTGTCTAATAGCCACTTATACATCGTTCTAAAGATCATGCGACTCGGCCTGTTATTTTAATGCTGTCAAATTCAGCGTGCTTGAAATGTTTAAAATACTCAGTGACAAACAACTTTCCTGAAGCAAAGAATAAGAACAACATCTTAATAAATATAGATATTAAAGCATTGTAAATCACCCATACATGATTCTGAGGTCAATTTATTACACTCACAGCTTTCTGACTTTTTAAGTAGCTCAACATGGCTGAAAATTACAAATAATCATTCAGCATTCATTTGATTAACAATTACGGTGTATATATATACACATATATAGTAATTGTCTGTCTGCTGTTGGAAGTTGTCATTTCTCATTGTTGCTATTGCCTTATTGACTGCTATCTTTAACTCGACAGATTACTTGGCATTAGACCTGCACAATTCTGGATAAATTGAGAATCACGCTTAGGGCTGGAACTAACGATTTTTTTTTTTTTTTTTTTTTTTTTCCCCAATTGATTAATCTATTGAGTATTTATTTATTTATTTTCATTTAATCAATTTATCTAATGATTTCTTCTTTTTTTTAATCTATTGTTTATTTTCTGAATAGTCGATTAATCCTTTGGTTAATTTACCAATAAATAACCATAACTAATCTATGTATGAACTTTAACCTAATGATACTATTTATGACAAAAGATAAGGTTTATGCAGTGTAGGAAAGGTGTTTACTATGGCCGTGTTCACAATCACCTTTTGGGGATTTACAGCTGCAGCTGTTTATAAGTGTGAATCCTAAAATGTTTTGTTCATTCAGGAGACTAATGTAGCTGCTTGAATATGTGCATTCAGCTGTATGATCAAACAGCTCAAGTCACAACCGCATTCGTGAAGTTTTACAATGATTGACAGTCCAAACGAAGTGCAAGTTCTCCCATTAGATATTTTAAATAACAGCATTACATGCTTTTGAACTGGTTGCAGTACATTTGAGCCGCAGGTCTCAGTCAAAATAGAGTAATTAACCTTTTGAAAATAACTTGATGCTTCAAAAGATTGTATCAATTACATCATTACACCAGTAGGTTGTGACAAGTGACTGTTGAAAGAAATCTTTATTATTATTATTTTCATATATCAATATAAATATTTTAAAATAGATTGCAGCAATTAACATTATGCCAGAACATGTTACATTGTTTAGCTGTCTATTCAGAATCCTGATCTCTATTTTAAACAAAAAAAAATGTGATTCTCAATTTATCCAGAACTCAGCGCAAAGTATGCAAATTCTCTGCATTCACGGGATACCCAGATTATCTTCTACATTTACCAGATCGCGCAGTATAGAACTGTGTACACTGTGAGTGCGAGTTACTCTATCCCACAATGCAAAGCACTCGACTTGACCTTTCGTTCCCAGTGTATGATGGATGAAGTGGAAATAATAACCGCTGTGATTTTAAATATCTAAAGTCACTAAAGTATTAAAGATGCAAAATAACCATAATAATTTCAAGACACCACATGATGTGACATGAAGAGTTATTGTGATACTACTATGAATACTAAGTATAGTAGACCTGGATTGATTTGCAAAGTTACATGCAACTCTCTACAGGTCAATTCAGTACAAAACTTAGTGTGAAAAAGGGTGGGCACATACAGTCCAATTCGTTCAGCCAGTAGTCGAATGGTGTAGTATCACCTCATAACTGGGCTCTATTCCAGTTCAACAAAAGCTTTGAAACACACTGTGGACTTTAGGCAGTTTTCCCAAAGGGCTTTTAAGTCATTATGCTGCAATCAAAATCAGACCATTTGATTCATTATTATAACACGGAAAAGCAAGACCACCAGAAGGCCATAGCTATTCATTGTAAAAGACAACTTTTACATCTTCAAGTTGAATTACGCAAGAGCCATTCAGGCAGAACATGACTGATTACAGACAAACCCAATACTAACATCAGCATGGTTCACATGTAATAATACTAGCTATGTAAACAGTAACTGCATTTAGAAAATTGTCCACTTAACATGTGCTGTTCTCCAAAAATAGGTTACGACAAACGGTCGTGACCATAAAACGGGGTATCCAAAGTCGGGCCCGCAGGCCAATTATAGCCTGGGGATGAATTTCAAATGGCCCGCAGCTTGTTTATTAAAATATATTATATGTGGCTTGCCACGCATAATTTACAAATCATGCAGTTTCACAATGTCAACACAAGGTGACAGCACAGTAAACTGTGAGTGACAAGAATTTGAAGACTGATAAGCTGCCATTTCTGTTGCATATGAGAAACCTCGGCTGCGTCCGAAAACTGGAAAATGCTGCCTTCGGAGGACACATTTCAAGGTAGGAACGCATCAAGGCAAGTCCGAATCCAATGTTAGCTTTACTTCCTGTTTCCTGAGATATTTTCATCTGATCGATTTTTGAAGGCAGGAAAGATGTATCCTTCGCTGCCTTTGATATCCCACAATCCTGTGCGTACGTTTCTGTGACATCTGGGCTAGAAAAATAAAGTTGCGTTTGCTGGTCAGTTTGTATGTAAATGTACTTTTTGAACAACTTTTTCCACTTTTGATGTAATTTCTAACGAGAAATTACTACTGTAGTTATTAAATACTTCTTTAGTTCTCACCAAATCTCCCACTTCTTTGCTGTAGATCATTAAACTGTTATGCTGCCTCAGAAGTCTGTCCGAAATCAGTTTCATGAGGTGCCTTCATGCACAACAGCTGCCTTACAAGTCATTGCCTGATAAGGCAGTGAGGCAACATGTCAGTTGCCTAGGTTTTCAGACACAGCCCTTAAATGTGCCAAAAGCTCAGAATGAATGCGTTTACTCACTGACCGCCTCAATCACATGACCACTAAACAGCACAGTGAGATCCAGCATGAAGCGTTCGAGTTTGGAGCAGAAATGTCTCAGTGATTTATACTATCTTAAAGTAGGGCTGCAACTAACGATTATAATGACAATCGAATAATCTGTTGATTATTTTTCGATTAATCGGGTGAAAAATACTTTTTACAAAAGTATTTTAATCCATTATTTTAATGTTATTCCACATCCTGCCCAAAATGCTGTCTTCCAAACAATGTGTTATATAAATCCTAAGGAAACTAATATAGTGAATGTATTTATGAAGGCTATGCTGTACATTGCAAGCAATAAAGGGTTAAAATACAAACATCACATTAACAACTGATTGCTTGTTATTTTAAAGCATAAATTAAAACGACTAAATTAAAAATGATAAACAAAAGCACAAAATGTTAACTTGTACCTGAACATAGTAATTATATTACATGGGCTATACCAGCAATAATGCATTTACTGTTACTGCTCTCATAAATGAGTCGCATGTATATTTTTAAACCTACATTTAATTCTATCAAAAAGTATTTAAGCAAAACTCTATTTTAGTCAGAATTACCGCGCTCCGTCTGCTCCTCGTGAAGTTAGTGAAGTTTAACAAGACTCGCTTCTTGTTGTCAGAACATGCAAATTGGAAATACTTGTGGGACTTTCTAACATTTACAGATAAGGATATAACCATAAAATGTAAGTTACGAGCGGAGAAAAACACGTGTTGGAGGCATTAAACAGCACACGTGTCTGTCAAAGCATGAGAGTGCAAGATGCTGTAAACGCTTATGCTTTTTGAAGCGCTTATAAATATAAAGCATCGTCATGTTTTGGACAATTTGGATCATGGAGCAGCTCACTCTGTGTCCTCCACTATTTCCCATTCGCGTTTTGTCCATTGTAATGGGTTATTCACTACTGTAAAGTGATGCGACTGGGTGATGGTTTACTGGATTTATGGATTTTATGGATTAGTTGTTGCAGCCCTAGTTTAAATCCAGATGAAACAGCACTGACATTCTCAACAACACTGACGTGGGAAATACTGAGGCACAACGATACAGTTAGAACACATTTCAGTCCACAAATCACAAACATTTATCATGATTTACAGTAGTAACATTAACTGTAACCATGGTATTGTGGCAGAAATGTGGGATATTCATATCAAATATTATTAATGTAGACATGTATCAAAAGTATTAAAGGAATAATGAAATAGGCCAAATTAAAGACATTTGTCATAAGCTAGTTTTTTGCACTTGTATTTATATTTATGCGTTTATAGACTACCATAAATTCATTCTAGATACCATAGAAACCATATTGTTACTTTTACCATGGTAGTGAGGTGCCACGTGTGGGTTTACCCGTGGTTATCATGATCTAAATATATGATACTACCGAAGACCAATGGTTAATTTTAATAAGAGTAGAGTCCTAACTCAGTAAGACTATTTAAATTTTAACCTTTAAAAATGAGGTTGTTCAAATTTAAATGTTACCGTATGTGTTAATAAAAATAATATTTTACATCTGCGTCCCAACTCAAGCTACTGCTACTGTCATTTCCAGAAGACAAATCATGTAGGCCTAATATTTAAAGAAATATAAATCAGGTGCTAGAGCCTAGTATATAATATATAAATTATATATTATATAATATATAAGTGACCCCACTCAAAATGTTTACATACCCTTGATTCTGAATACGGTGTGTGGTTACCTCAATGATCCACAGCCATTTTTTTTTTTTTTTTGTGATGTTGTTCTCGAGTCTCTTGTTTGTCCTGAGCAATGAAACTGCCTTATATTCTTCAGAAAACTCATCCAGGGACTCAAACACAAGTATTACAATCGGTTTAAACATTCACTGATGCTCCAGAAGGAAACACGATGCATTAAGACCCAGGGGATGAAAACTTTGATGAAAACTGCCCAAATTTTCTTATTTTGTTTAAATATCATATTTTAGTACTGCCCTTCGGAAGCAATAGAAGGTACTTACATGTTTGCCAAAAGACTAAGTACAATATTCCTTGATCTTCAAATACAAAAAAATTTCACCCCCCAGGTCTTAATGCATCATGTTTCCTTCTAGAGCGTCAGTGAATGTTTGAACTTTTTTTTAATAGTTGTGTTTGAGTCCCTCAGTTGTCCTCAGTGTGAAAAGATGGATCTCAAAATCATATAGTCACTGCTGGAAAGGGTTCAAATATGCAAAAGATGTAGGAAAATCGAAGAATTTGCAGGACCTGGAGGATTTTTCTAAAGAACAGAGCTCAGTTTAAGTGTTCAGAACAAACAAGGGACTCAATCACAAAAAAAACAAACAAACAAACAAAAAAAAAAACAGCAACACACAGTATTAATAATCAAGGGTACATAAACTTTAATCGGGGTAATTTTCATAAATTCAGCTATGTCCCTTTATGTAAACATCTTTTATGTAAAATAACTTATTCAGGACAGTACTAAATAAAAAAATAACGTGCATTTTGTATGATCCCTCTTATTTTATTAAAATAATTAACATTTTGCAGATTCTGCACGGGGTTCACAAACTTTCAAGCAGCACTATCTATCTATCTAGTTCTCAGGGTTCTCACTGATGACATGGAAATAAAAAAAACAATATAGCAAGTTTGAAATCCACCATTTTAAATAACCAATTACATATTCTAAATAATTAAATTAATAATAAATATAATATATACATAAATATAAATTAGAGGTGCACCGATACTAAATTTTTCTGCCGATACCGATAGTTTGTTTTTTCTTTAGGAAAAAAAAAATCTCTCCCAAATAATGCTGCAAACTATACAGGGAACTCTCTCCTTTGGTACACTACAATATTAAAGGTTACAATTAACAACAGGTATTATATTCAGCTGCTGTTTATTTTCAGATATAATAATTACACTCAAATAAAAACTGAAATGTTTGTATAAAAAGTATCACATAAGGTAGTTTTCATAAGCACTTGTTGTCTTCATGGCAAATTTACACAAACATAATTAACAGTAAATAAGCTCCTCTCTAGTGTTTTTTTATATATAGATAGCTAAGGAACGGTGAACATTGGAAAACATTCCTGAGGTAAATTTGACCTGATGTGACATTGTTCACAAGCTGTTTAATTGATGTCTTTCCACGGTTGAAACACAAATAAAGTGATTACATGAGACGTGATACATTCTGGTAGGTTGTACTAGGCTATATCTTTCAACATACCTTTGACGTTCATGCATGTTTTTCGAGATATAACTTGTACTGAAGAGGAAGAAAAGACTCGCGCTCTGCGCTGCTGCCTGAACTGAGGCATTACAGCGATCTGACACGTCATATTTAAGAGCGTCAAAATGCCATTTATTGTTTGAATTTCATGATAAAATGGACAGAATTTGAAAACTGACACTTTTGTTCTTATCAGAAGTAACAAAGTACAAAGCCTTTTGCGATTATTGGACTGGAGGCGCTACAAATAATATTTGATGTAGCAAAAACATAAAAATAAAAACACAGACCTGGCAAGCCTGGCTTGAAATACGGGTGATTCATAGGGTCAAAAAGAGCCTGCTTTAGCGTCACTAACTGTTAATGTGGTAAAATTCAACAGAAAAGCTGGTTTGCCAACCGCCAAGAAGAAGAAGAAATTCAACACATGAGTGATTTTCTTCACACACAGTATGTATGAGCTGCAGTCTAAACATGTGTTTCCGCACCCTTTTGACTGACAGGATATATCGGGCCTGATCATCGGCTGTTTGGCCAATAGTGATAATAGCTTTTATCGTTCAATACCGATTGTTGGCCGTTACATCGGTGCATCTCTAATATAAATAATAAATATTATGCATATGCTGTACATATATACATACATAGGTATGCACAGATGTGTGTGTGATTGTATGTATATATACACATACACACATTTATACATGTATATCGATCTATCTTTTTTTTAAGCTGCGCGTAACCATTTTCACTATTCCATGATTTTAAAGGCCTGAAAATCACAACTAAAGAACAAAACCCTGCTGTTTCCTGGTTATCCACAACTTTTAACATAAACGTCATGCAAAAATCAGAACCGAGTTAAATTATAACAGGAAAGCTATGAATCATTGTGTTAGTTCGTCACCGGTTTGTTTCCTAGATCAGGCGTCCAGGCAAGAAGCAACAGATCCCAATTATCTCTAAAAGTTAAACTCGGATGAACTCTAAGGACTACCTTTTTAGGGCCTAAAACACATTACGGAAGCAATTGTACACGCTATGATGCTCTAGGCACCTTTATTTGATACAGCCCAAGTGAGGACAGTGCTTAACAGAGAATGCATTCCCTTCCTATTCTCAGCCGGGCCACATTTAGACCCCCATACAATTTCTAAATAAGTCTATAAGGCACTGGCACAGGGGGCTGCAAAGCACAGAGCATTTTGAAGTAGGTAGAAATGGCCATCAGCTCTCATCTATGATGACACAGCTACTTTTCCCCAATATAGGCGAGTAATTCCAGGATACACTCACCAGAGACACCGTTGTCCGCTGGTAAGGGGTCTGGGCTTACTTGATTGGGTTTGTCTGCTCGACATTCCAACAAGAAGCATATACATACAATCCAGAACGTCGCCGGTCTGCTGAGCTCCATAGTGGGACAGCTGTTTTGGGATACGAGAGAGAGAAAAATCTTGTCATCTACAACTCAGCAAATCAACAATCCAACCCTGCATGTCAAGTCAAGTATTAACCTAATCCTGGGATGATAAAGGGGAGAATGTTGGCAACTAGATCACACTTCAGTATTGTCCCAAATGACGCACTTTAGACCTTATTCACAGCAGCGCCATGTTTGATTTTCAATGGGAATGAAAGCGAGACTGTGAGGGATACACAAATCTCTTCGGTGGGTTGTACGGTTATTTAATGTGTTTTTTAATTGTTCTGCCAATGAAACACTGCAAAAATATCTTTCAGTAGACAAAAAAACTCATAACATGAGCTGTGAAAATTATAAGTGATCTAGGAGGAGTTTATACAGTGGATGCCATTGAAAATACGGTAAGTCTATCCCTCACAGCCTCGCTTTCATACCTGTCATGGTGCTCCTCTGAGTAAGGTCTATACACTAAGTATGCACTCAATAGTGTAGAGTATGAACTCTCATTTATAAAGTTATTTTGTCATCCAACGGTAGAGTCTGAAAGCACTTTCTCCTCTGCATGAAGCGTCCAACACTCCACAATTTGTGTAATTTTGGGATTTTCCAGTGTTAACACACAACTTGCACCATTTATACTAAAAAACAGCCTAAAATAGTGCATAAGTACACAAAATGGGATGCACCTTATTTCTGCACATGCTCAGTAGAGTTTTTTCTCTGCCAGAGAAAAAGAGATAACATATTGATAAAAGTCCCTATTCTGAGGTATAAAGGTATTATTTTGACACTCATTTTTAAAATTATCATTACATTTTTTCAAATCAAAATGAACAATTTTAGTGTAAACACAAAAAAAAATTACTTTATTCATGTTTATACCTGGGGACTCCACAAAAATAAGAAATGCAAGGTTTTTTTTTGTTGTTGTTGTTTTTCCTCCGTTTTTTCTTCAAGATGACTATCAAATTACTCCCCAACTCACCTGTCACCTAGTTAACACTTATAAGTGAAACTATGTAGACCAACTTCATTGACTATACTGGCCATCTGAATGTATAGCTTATTATGCACAATATTAAGGTTAGCATAGACTTTGCATGATAATAATCTTAATAATTAATGCATTAACATGTATTACATATCCAGGTATGGATTTAAATGGCTCAAGAGCAGATCAGATCTAGTATGAGTCACATTACTTACATTTGCTTAACAAAATCAGTCATAAATAGCTGATTCATAATCATCGACTCCGTATTATCTTTATATTCATGCGGATGAATACGCAGCTGGCTTTGTAGCGGCACGAGGCCACTGGCACCCACATTTCCCCCTTTATAAACACCCCAAATCCATCGCTGAAATGATATGTAATGTAAAATACAGCAAAACCAAATGTTAAACCGTTTAAAACGAGCTGTGTTACCTCGGATCCTTGTGTAGACCGTCTCAGTTTTTGAGGTTCGTCTTCAGCTGCTCTCTCCTCCCATCCGACTCCATGAAGGCTTTGTATTGAAACACTCCAAAAACACACGACCACACGGCTCTGTACGGTTTCCCGTCTTGCCGATGAGAGAATACGGCAGGTGGACGCTGGTTCGCTCGTCCTCTGTCAGGGACAGAAGCAGAGAGAGGCCGAACGAGCTGCGTTTCCTCCTCGATTCACGCCGGGCTCACGGTCTGCGGCGCGACGCATGCGCAGTCACACACTCCCTGCTAATCACACTTTGCCTGCCACCTCACTATAACAATCACACACACGCTTGTTGTTTAATGGTGTCGACTTTACATTGACTTCTGTTGTTTACATATTATATTATATTATATTAATCTTCACTTATATTTTTAAATGTAAACTTCACAAAAAAGAAAAATTGTTTGTATATATTTTTCATTATTTACCACATACTGTGGAGGTTGTTAAATTATTTTAAAAATTGTAATGATATAATGGTGTAATTAATTATATTTTAATATGAGACTGTATAACTTATTTTTATCAAAGATTTGCACATGCATTATGTTTATTAATATTATGCATTTTATTAATATAACATTATTTTTCTTGCATATGCGACAACTTTTTATTTACTTGTCTTCTAAAAATTATTTACATTTATGCACTTGATAGACAATTTTATCCAAAGCAATTTACAACTGCATTTTATCAGTTGCTGTGTTCCCTGGGATACAAACCCATGACCTTGGTGTTGCTAGTGCTACATGCTCTGCTGTTTGCTCTACAAACTAAAAGATAGAAAATCATTTACTAAATTTATATCGATGCTTCTTATTTTATGGGGGCTTGTAGAACCTTTTTTACACCAATTTCTGCATAAAGTCAAGTCAGCTTTATTTATATAGCAGTTTATTAAATGCGGATTGTTTCAAAGTAGCTTTACAGAGATAAACAAGAAAATAATGATTCAGTGATGCAAAGCCGCTCTAAAAAGACAATATTGTCAATATGCAGCTGAAGTCTGTTCAGTGTTGATTCAGTTTTGTTGCAGATTTCCCACAAATTCAGTGCAGAAAATGTACAAAAAAAAAAAAAAAAAAAAAGGGGGGGGTCTACATAAACTGACTGGGCCTTAATAGTCGGCATAAAACATTCTGCTCGATCACTATCACTCATCAGCAATAAATAGTCCATAATAATACAGCATGAATATGTTTTTCAGTGCATAGAATAAATAAGTGCACTGACTGTTTGGTTGAACATCCACATCTGCTGTGATGGTGTTTTCCTGACACCTTTCTTTTTTCCCACTCAGCTCTGTGTAAAGGGACTGCAGAGTATGCTTATGTCTGTAAAAAAGATTACACTGTCTCCTAGTGGCCTCGTGATGACACTGCAAAATGTAATTCTAAAGGGTGTTCACATTTTACAGTTTTTCAGTCTGACATATATTTGATAAATAAAACAGCTCTGACCCGTTGAGGCATGGACCCCACTAGACCCCTGAAGGTGTGCTGTGGTATCTGGCACCAAGATGTTAGCGGCAGATCCTTTAAGTCATGCACAGTGGGTAGAGAAATTAATCACCCCCCTTTAAAATAATCACATTTTGTTGCTTTGCAGCCTGAAATGAAGACGGACAAAGTTTTGTGTTATCCAGCTGTATTTATGCTTTACAACTTATAACATCCAAGTAAAAGATTCCAACATGTCAGAAAAAAAAATTAAAAAATTAAAAACCAGAATCACTGAGTTGGGAAAAGAAACCATCTTTGCTTTAATTATAGCCTTTAGTCTGTTGGGATATGTCTCTATTAACTTTGCACATCTAGACTTTGCAATATTTGCCCACTCTTCTTTGCAGAACTGCTCAAGTTCAGTTAAATTTGATGGTGACCGTTTGTGGACTGCAGTCTTCAAGTCATTCCACAGAAGTCTGGGCTCTGACTAGGCCATGCAAGGACATTACATTTTTTCTCCTTCAACCACTGTGTGGTCAGTTTTTGATGTGTGCTTTGTGTCATTATCGTGTTGAAAGGGAAACCTTCTTCCCATTGGCAACTTTCTGGCAGAGGGCCGCAGATTTTCCTCATTTCCTCATCCTATTTTGCCCCATCCATTTTTTCCTTCTATCCTGACAAGAGCTCCAGTCCCTGCTGCATAGAAACACCCCCATAACAGGATATTACCACCTCCATGTTTTACTGTAGGAATAGTGTTATTTGGATGGTGAGCTGTATTGGATTTCCGCCAGACATATCGTTTGGTGTTGAGGTCAAATAATTCAATTTTAGTCTCATCTGACCATAACACTTTTTTCCATGTTGCCTCAGAATCTTCAAGTCATGACTGCATGTGGCCTTTCTTGAGGAGTGGCTTTTTTCTTGCAACCTTCCCATACAAGCCACATTTGTGGAGAATTTGTGATATTGTTGTCACATGCACACAATGACCACTCTTTGTCATAAATTCCTGCAACTGCTTCAGAGTTGCTGTACGCCTCTAGGCTCATTGACCAGTTTCCTCCTGGCTCTTTCATCCAGTTTGGAGCAACGTCCTGATTCATGGAGGGTCTGTGTTGTACCAAATACCTTCCATTTCTCAATAACAGACTTCACTGTGCTTCTAGGCATTGATAAAGCCTTTAAAAAATGTTTTTGTATCCATCTCCTGACTTGTCGCCTGTCCACAACTTTATCCCGGAGATCTTTTGACAGTGCCCATAGTTGATTGTTTGCTTTAGTTGCACTACTAAGGACTGAAATGCTCCAGGAAAGCTCTTTTCATGCTGAGCTAATCAAAATTACCACATCTGATCACAGATGAAAGTCAAATGACTTTCTGTGCCATTAAGAAGGTGTTTAGCTACACCTGATTGAGTTTACAAGTCATTTTTAGGAGGGGGTGATCCTTTTTCCAACTCAGTGATTCTGGTTGTTATTTTTATTTATTTTTATATCTTTCACTTGGATGTTATAAGTTGTAAAGCATAAATACAGTCTTCATTTCAGGCTGCAAAGCAACAAAATGTGATTATTTTAAAGGGGGGCGATTCTTTTCTATACCCACTGTAAGTTGTGAGGTGGATCGGACCATGGATCCGGACTTGTTTGTTCAGCACATCCCACAGATGCTCGATTGGATTGAGATCTGGGGAATTTGGAGGCCAAGTCAACACCTCAAACTTCTTGTTGTGCTTCCTGAACCATTTTTGCTTTGTGGCAGGTCGCATTATCCTGCTGAAAGCCGCCAAGAAATATTGTTTCCATGAAAGGGTGTACATGGTCTGCAACAATGGTTAGGTAGGTGGTACGTGTCAAAGTAACATCCACATGGATGGCAGGACCCAAGATTTCTGTGACGAACAGGGCGGGGCGAGAGCCGCTGCGTGTTGCACCGGTCTCATATCTCTCACGGAGGAGCTCCGGAAGCATAAAAGGAGGAGCGACGACAGTGAAGGACGACAGAGGACCAGGCCTGGATTTTACTTTATGTTTTGTTATGTTTGTGGCCGGCAGTTGTCCATGAGGAACTGCCGGCATGTCACTTTCGTTTTGTTATTTATTTATTTTATTGTTATTAAAGTTGTGTTAAACGTTCGCTGGTTCATTGCCCAAAGCATCAGACTGCCTCCGCTGGCTTGCCTTCTTCCCATAGTGCATCCTAGTGCCATGTGCTCCCCAGGTAAGCGATGCACATGTACCTGCAAATGTGATTCATCAGATCTTCCATTGCTCCATGGTCCACTTCTGATGCTCACGCGCCCACTGTTGCCGCTTTCGGTGGTGGACAGGGGTCAGCATGGGCACCCTGACTGGTCTGCAGCTATGGGACACCTGCCTTTATGTGCACACTTTAATGACATCCCATTCTTAATCCGTAGGGTTTAATATGGAGTTGGCCCACCCTTTGCAGCTATAACGGCCTCAACTCTTCTGGGAAGGCCTTCTGGTCAAAAATTCCTATAAACACACTCCTAAACCTTGTGGAAAACAAGGTTTAGGA
The DNA here is from genome assembly GCA_037101425.1 of Elopichthys bambusa. NCBI lineage: Eukaryota > Metazoa > Chordata > Actinopteri > Cypriniformes > Xenocyprididae > Elopichthys > Elopichthys bambusa. The sequence goes on from CM074444.1 coordinate 8,921,025, forward strand.
GTGTGTTTATAGGAATTTTTGACCATTCTTCTATAAGTGCATTTGTGAGGTCAGGCAGTGATGTTGGCGAGAAGGCCTGGCTCACAGTCTCCACTCCAATTCATCCCAAAGGTGTTCTATTGGGTTGAGGTCAGGACTCTGTGCAGGCCAGTCAAGTTCCTCCACACCAAACTCGCTCATCCATGTCTTTACCTTGCTTTGTGCACTGGTGCGCAGTCATGTTGGAACAGGAAGGGGCCATCCCCAAACTCTTCCCACAAAGTTGGGAGCATGAAATTGTCCAAAATGTCTTAAGCATTAAGAGTTCCTTTCACTGAAACTAAAGGCGGACATACACTGTATGATTGCAGCAAGGTTACCAACTCAGACTGTACGAGTCGATCGCGTGCAATGTAAAGCTAAAGCGCACGATTTATGTGCTCACACTATGCGGTCTGATGGTTGAGCTGTGACTTATATGCACGATAAGCCCCCGTGCTGGGTTGCGCCGATTGACCCAATGCTATCTATATCATCAAAAGCATCAGCTATGGATTTATAGCAGAATTTAGTATTTCCAGTTTATATATTAAATTATTATTATTAGGATAGGCCTACTTTTATTAAATTGACATTAGCCTACAATTCAATAGGCTAATTTCATAGTGCATCACCGCATAACGGACGCACTGCGAGGATAATAAAAGATTTGATAGATTAGCTCACTCCTCACTGAAAATTATTTAAAGACATTTATAGACATAGATAATAATTAGGCCTAAGTAAATATTAAATAGCCTAAATTAGTAGGCGTAAATAGAAAGTGAAAGTGAAACAAGTAAATTAATGATCAAATTAATACAAGAGGTGCCAGTGTATATAACCTACAGTAGGCTAGGCTATACACGCAGGTGGCTTGGAAGATGTGGGTAATAGTTTATTCATAATGCAACACGAACTGAAGGTAAGCAACAGTTTGCTAAATTGCAGCTAGTTTGATATACATAACTTAAAGATCTCTCTCTCTCTTCTGATTTTTTATTTTTACTTTCTTTTTTTCTTCTTGCTGCATTTATGAAATGGTTTAACTTCTGTTTTCGTGCAGGTGCAGTGAGGCAAAAACACAGAGTTTAGGGCAACTGGTTTGTAACTCTGCTTCAACTGTGCGTCACGAGGGGCGACCAAAATTTCTGACATGCCAGAAATTCACCCGACCATCCGATTGCCGGTCGGGAGAGGTTTATTGCCTCTCGTTTCCCCACGTACACTGCACAACAAACAACGCACGACAAAGATGGAAATCGGCCCAACTCAAAAAAAGAGTCGCACGAGTCAGAATTCGGCTCAAAATCAGACGAAAATATGTATGCCCGCTTTAAGGGACAAAGCCCAACCCCTGAAAAACCCCACACCATAATCTCCCCTCCACCAAACTTTACACTTGGCACAATGCAGTCAAACCCAGACTCTTCCATCAGATTGCCAGACAGAGAAGCGTGATTCGTCACTCCAGAGAACACGTCTCCACTGCTCTAGAGTCCAGTGGCATTGTGCTTTACACCACTACATCCCACGTTTTGCATTGCAGCTGCTCAGCCATGGAAACCCATTCCATGAAGCTCTCTACGCACTGTTCTTGAGCTAATCTGAAGGCCACACAAAGTTTGGAGTTCTGTAGCTATTCAGCTGCATCTGTAGCTATTAAAATTGGCGACTTCTGCGCATTGTGCGCCTCAGCATGCACTGACCCCGCTCTGTGATTTTACGTGGCCTACCACTTCGTGGCTGAGTTGCTGTTGTTCATATTTGCTTCCACTTTGTTATGATACCACTAACAGTTGACCGTGGAATATTTAGTAGTGAGGAAATTTCACGAATGGACGTATTGCACAGGTGGCAACCTATCACGGTACCACGCTTGAATTCACTGAGCTCCTGAGAGCGACCCATTCTTTCACAAATGTTTGCAGAAGCATGTTGCATTCCAAATGGGATATATCGCCCTCCGAAGGGCACTTCAGAGTGAAAACAATCATGGCCGCCATGTTGAAGGGTCCTTTCAAACCGAAGTGTTCAAAACTGGCCACTTTAAAAGGCCCTTCGGAATGAAGGATTTCGAAGGGTACAACTGATGGACACTTCGGGCCCCCATAATCCTTTGCACAGAGAAATTGTTTGACATCAAGAATGCACAGAATGGGTACAGGAGACGAGGAGTTCGATTTTTACCTATAAATGTATGTATAGTATTTTTCTGTACTACTGAAATATTTATATGAGTTAGATTTGGTGCATTATTATGGTCAAAGCAACATTGTACTTCAACAAAAATACTTTACAGCTACCTTTATCAGTCCATTCAAACATTCAAGTACATAGATACAATATACAATATGGTGCAATAAACTAAAAATAAATAAATAAACTAACGTTGCACAATATACTCATCATTCAGAGCGTGTTTTTGGGGGGTCAACCAGCGTACAAAATGTGTGATGAAGGCGCCTCCGTGTTTGTCTTGTTAAGATGACACAGAAGTGTGTTCCATAAAAAGAGTTTTTTAACCCCTACACCCTTCATCCCTTCGAATCTCTCACTCCAGAGAGTAAACCCTTTGAAGGGATTAGGGCATAGGGATGAGCCCTTCCGAATGGAACGCAGGGGCAGTCTGCATGCTTATAGGTGCTTGATGTTATATACCTGTGGCCATGGAAGTGATTAGAACACCTGAATTCAATGATTTGGAGGGGGTGTCCCAATACTTTTGGCAATATAGTGTATATATATATGTAGCCCATCCAGTTCGCACCTGCCCCTTTTTTTTTTTTTTTTTTTAAATTTGAGTTAATTTGGATATTTGAGTTATCTAAAAAAAAAGGGGGGGGGGGGGGGGGGCTTTCACAGTGTACAAGTGACTTTCTTTTTAACATACACCCCATTAATTTATGGCCTACATCATCTTTGAACTTCTCCACTGGCTCTTTGCCTTTTTGTGTCACTGACTTCCTCTCGGTGCACTAGGCTATGCTCACTTCCTCCTATAGTCCCCTGTGCCACTGTATTTAGGGACAGTTTTATTCAGACTACTACAGACAATTTCCTGGACGCTCTTTTGGATGATGCACGGTGAGTTTTATTTCTTATTTGCACTTGATGATCTGTCCCAAACTCGCTGTCCTAAACTTCATTCTTAAGGGATCAGATTTAATTTCCATCTCTGGTTTGACAACTGATAAGAAAGCAGCGATGTTATTAGGGGAGAGTTACATCTTTTTTATTCTGCTATATTCAAACGGAGCTCTGTGTGGTTTTTATATAGAGCTTTCTGACCAAATAATATTAATGTAATGGTATTTCACATTTTATATGTTTTAAATGCAATTAATAATAAAAGAAAAGCTTAATGAAACCACACACCAATTGTAGTGCAAGTTACAATATGTGAAGCCAGTATGTGTAGGTACAATATATATATATATATATATATATATATATATATATATATATATATAAGATTAGATAGTTTGAGAGAGAAAAGCATCAGCTGAAAAAATGGTGAGATGCACATAAACTGATTTGATGACTGTGGCACGTCTGAAACACTTTGCTGTTTATACTTAGACAGAAAGAGACTGTCTGTAAAGCAACTATCACAGTTCACTTTCTTTCTACATGCCATTCAGCGAATAGCTTTGTGAATATCTAGTATGGTTGCTATAAAGTGCCTCATACACTGACCCAAAAAATCCAGGCCTACCAGTACCTGGAGTGAATATCTTCAAAAATTTGCACTCTGACTCCTGGAATTTGCATTGCAGTTGATTTGAGCTAAAGAATGGACTGTGGGCGGTCCGTGAGCAGTACAGCTCTTTCTTTGAAAAAAGGAACTGTTTTTTTTTTTGGCAGCAAGGTTATTTTAGGCTCCTAAACCTATATATGATGTACATAGGCCTACTGTATATATAAAAAAATAAATAAATTAATTAAAAAAAAAAAAGCACTGTAAGAGACTGTAAAATTGTGACAGTAAAAATCTGTTAATTGGTTAACAGTGAGTTCCTGTACTATACAGAGAAAATCTGTAATAGATCTAACCTTACATTTTGTGTAATTTTACAGTAAAATACTGTGGCGTGGCCTTGCTAATTCAGCAGAAAAGGGCTGTTTAAAAAGTATGTTTCAATATAAATTACAGTTTTGAACTGTAAAATCTACAGGTTGTTCTGTAAATATGTTTACATTTTACTGTACTTTCACTGAATTGTTTTGAAAACCACAGCTGCCAGTTTTATATATATATATATATATATATATGTGTGTGTGTAAAAATAAAAAAATAAAAATAATTTTACAGTGTATTTATTGCTTAGTTTCATACAGGCATAGTAAATATCTATTGATTTCACATTTTAAACTCATAACTACACTACATGTATTTTTATCATATAGGCCTATAGATAAATCCATAAATAAAGAGTCAACAGCCTATTCATTACACTCACATGAAGTTTCTTTAATAGCATTGATTGAGTCAACTTTTAACATCCATGGAACCTTTTCAATGTACAAAAGGTCCTTTAGATTATTAAAATGTTCTTCACACTAAGTAAAAAATGGTTCTTTTAAGAACTGTTCAATGAAAAATTCTTTGAGGAACCAAAAATGGTCTATGGCATCACTGCCAAATTCCCCTTTGGAAACTTTATTTTTTTTAAATGTAGATTTTTTCAAGCTAACCAGAATACACATCATATGTTATGAGTATGACGGATATTGCAAGATTTTTATATTACTGTACAGTTTCTGAAGAGGCTAACAGGCACCATTGTGAGATGAATTACTTCCCCACCAGCTCTGTGCAACTGTTCTTCTCAGAAAGATATATATATATATAAAGGTCACTGACAACAATGTGATCTTTTGTGGGCATCAGGTCACTTTGATCACAAATGCACTTGATAATCTGACACAAACATAACCATGATGGTCTTCTAGCATGAATATGTTCATTTATTTAGTTTAAACAGTGTTGGAATGACTTGTTTTTCTTTCTTCTTTTTATTTTTCTTTCTAATATTAATGACTCAGGTTTGATATATTCAGTTTTGTATGTTGTTTCAAATCTCACATGGAACACAACATGAGTTGTCTAGCATTTGCTTTCTGCTAAATATCTCTGGAAAAAATCACAGTTATGACATAAAAAGATGAAATTATGAAAAATCAAGTTGAAATTACAACTGAAAAATAGCAGCGCTTTCTAATCGATTAATCGGGATTAATAAACATCTAACATAAAATGTTGTTTACATAATATATGTGAATACATTATTATATACAAACCCAGTTCCAAAAAAGTTGGGAAACTGTACAAACTGTGAATAAAAAAGGAATGCAATAATTTACAAATCTCATAAACTTATATTTTATTCAAAATAGAATATAGATAACATCAAATGTTGGAAGTGAGACATTTTGAAATGTCATGCCAAATATTGGCTCATTTTGGATTTCATGAGAGCTACACATTCCAAAAAAGTTGGGACAAGTAGCAATAAGAGGCCGGAAAAGTTAAATGTACAAGTTTGCAACTTACTAGGTCAATTGGCAACATGATTGGGTATAAAAAGAGCCTCTCAGAGTGGCAGTGTCTCTCAGAAGTCAAGATGGGCAGAGGATCACCAATTCCCCCAATACTGTGGCGAAAAATAGTGGAGCAATATCAGAAAGGAGTTTCTCAGAGAAAAATTGCAAAGAGTTTGAAGTTATCATCATCTACAGTGAATAATGTTATCCAAAGATTCAGAGAATCTGGAACAATCTCTGTGCGTAAGGGTCAAGGCCGGAAAACCATACTGGATGCCCGTGATCTTCGGGCCCTTAGATGGCACTGCATCACATACAGGAATGCTACTGTAATGGAAATCACAACATGGGCTCAGGAATACTTCCAGAAAACATTGTCGGTGAACATAATCCACCGTGCCATTCGCCGTTGCCGGCTAAAACTCTATAGGTCAAAAAAGAAGCCATATCTAAACATGATCCAGAAGCGCAGACGTTTTCTCTGGGCCAAGGCTCATTTAAAATGGACTGTGGCAAAGTGGAAAACTGTTCTGTGGTCAGACGAATCAAAATTTGAAGTTATTTTTGGAAAACTGGAACACCATGTCATCCGGACTAAAGAGGACAAGGACAACCCAAGTTGTTATTAGCGCTCAGTTCAGAAGCCTGCATCTCTGATGGTATGGGGTTGCATGAGTGCGTGTGGCATGGGCAGCTTACACATCTGGAAAGGCACCATCAATGCTGAAAGGTATATCCAAGTTCTAGAACAACATATGCTCCCATCCAGACGTCGTCTCTTTCGGGGAAGACCTTGCATTTTCCAACATGACAATGCCAGACCACATACTGCATCAATTACAACATCATGGCTGCGTAGAAGAAGGATCCGGGTACTGAAATGGCCAGCTTGCAGTCCAGATCTTTCACCCATAGAAAACATTTGGCGCATCATGAAGAGGAAGATGCGACAAAGAAGACCTAAGACAGTTGAGCAACTAGAAGCCTGTATTAGACAAGAATGGGACAACATTCCTATTCCTAAACTTGAGCAACTTGTCTCCTCAGTCCCCAGACGTTTGCAGACTGTTATAAAAAGAAGAGGGGATGCCACACAGTAGTAAACATAGCCTTGTCCCAACTTTTTTGAGATGTGTTGATGCCATGAAATTTAAAATCAACTTATTTTTCCCTTAAAATGATATTTTCTCAGTTTAAACATTTGATATGTCATCTATGTTGTATTCTGAATAAAATATTGAAATTTGAAACTTCCACATCATTGCATTCCTTTTTTATTCACAATTTGTACAGTGTCCCAACTTTTTTGGAATCGGGTTTGTAATAATTTTGACTTGGACTGTCATAATTTTGCCTTTTTATCTCATAAATATGACTTAGTATGTCATAATTTCACCTTTATCTCATAATTTTGACTTTTTATAAGTCATATTTATGTCAATTATGTCATAATTTGACTTCTCTCATTATTTTGACCTTTCCTATCCTAATTGACATTATTTTGACTTTTTTTATGTCATAATTTTGACTTTATATGTAATAATGTAGCCTTTGTGTGTCATAATTATGACTTAATGTGCCATAATTTAGACTGTTTATATCATAAATTTGACTTTTTAATGTTATAGCTATGACTTGGTAGCCTATGTCATAATTAGATTTTACCAAAGCATGATGTTTTTTTTCTAATGTTGGGGCTTCCAAATCATAAGAAACGCCTGGAACAATGTGGTAAATGGTAAAACTAGTGCTTGTGTATATTTCAGTTATTGGAAGCTGAAGGCAGAACAACAATGCAGAACATCAAGTGTGTCGTGGTGGGAGACGGTGCCGTTGGGAAGACCTGCCTCCTGATTTCCTTCACCACCAACGCCTTTCCTAAAGAATACATTCCCACTGTATTTGACAACTACAGCGCACAGCTGGAGATAGACTCTAAAATCGTCAGTCTGAACCTGTGGGACACAGCGGGACAGGAGGAATACGACCGTCTACGGACCCTCTCTTACCCACAGACCAACGTCTTTATCATCTGCTTCTGTGTCGCCAGCCCTTCGTCCTACGAGAACGTCAAGCTAAAGTGGTACCCCGAGGTGTCAGAACACTGTCCTCATGTGCCCATCCTGCTGGTGGGGACTAAAACAGATCTGAGAGATGATCCAGAGGTGCTGCAGAAGCTGAAAGAGAAGAACCTGTCCGCGGTGTCCCAGCAGCAGGGGGCGGCGCTGGCCCGACAAATCCAGGCCAATAAGTACATGGAGTGTTCAGCACTCAAACAGGACGGGGTGAAGGAAGTGTTTACAGAAGCAGTTCGCGCCTTCCTCCACCCCAAGCCGAAGGCCTCCAAGAAATCATGTGTGCTACTTTAAATCTGAGGGAACCTGAACATATGTATATTTTTACATGGGGTATTTGCTTTAACACATGTACTGTACAAGAAAATCACACTTTAAAAAGGTAAAAATGTCTTTACATTATATAACAATATATATTTTCTTTAAAAGACAAATACAGTACAAACCAAGAATATTATTTGATATTGATATATTGATTATATTGAAGAATATTAATACTTAAAAAATGTTAGATTTAAAATAATATGAAATATGCAAAATAATGACAAAAAGTACACTATTTGGACACTTTCTGGGTGTAAAACTTATTGGAACATGTTTATAGTTAATGTGATGAACTACTAGTTGGTAAAAAGGTTTCTCAGTGGTTCTAAAAAAAGTTCTAGCATTTTTTTATTTTTATTTAATTACTATATTTTTTAACTAAAACTTACAAGTCAAAATATGTGACCCGTGCTGGCAAAGTGAGTCGGAAAGCGCATTGTGCACGGGCTAATTTCGAGCTACAGGCAAAACAAATAAAATATGTCAATTTTGGTCTAATTTGAGATAAATAATAATAATAATAATAATAATTAGTTTATTAAGCCCTCAGGACAAGTTTGGTATTGTTTTAAAACACAGCATTTATTCATAGCGAATTCTCGATGGCATGAGTCTGAACCAACGAAATGTGATTTTCAAACGAACGTAGAAACCAGGGTACATTCAAATGGAAAATTCAGCTTACGACAACGCTCACGTGTGATTCATTAAACTTTCGTATGCGGCCAATTCCGTCGCAAGAATGAACGGGTGTTGATAAATGTGGCGGCGGAAAACTGTCATCATTTAAATGTCACGCCCCAAATTTTAGAAGCCTGGCCCTATAGTTTACGACACAGAGAAACGTAACCCGGCAATGAAGAGGAAGTAATCGCATGAAAAATAAATGTATCTTACTCCAAAAACACCCTTCAACCTCGTCATTTCAAACAATAAAATTAATTTAAATAATAATACCGGTAAATAAAACTAAATTCTTACAAACATTATTAATATATATATATATATAAAAAATATGATTATTTTATTACCTCTCCGCAGAAAATCCTTTAAATTTATTTTATTCATAACAGAACAAGAATGAAAAATAAGTAGCTATATATTGAAACACAAATTAGGCTAGTGGCATTAATTATAAAGCAGAAATGAATTTATTTAAAGCAAAACTGAATTGGGCTGACATAGCCTATCTCTCTCATTCGGGAAGAATCCAAACATTTCCGTATTCGCGATGTAACATTTATTGCTTGCTGAACTGTTCATTATGTAAACTAAGGCTTTCTATTTCACTCTTGTTTCAATATCCACGTAAAACATCGTCCTTCACATGCGCAAAAATGTGTTTAGATGGGCGTTGCGCGCGCCGACTGGTACAGATATACTCCTATGTACTCGGACCATTAAACTGAGCAGTGTTAACTTTGTCTGCATTTTAGTTTGCTGATAAATGTCTGAAATGTAAAGTTAGCAACGCTAGAACTGATATTTAGTGTCTGCGTGTGTGAGTGAGGCGCCGCGCGATCAATTGGATTTAATAAAACAAAGATAAATATTTTAATAAAATAAAGAAAACTAATAAATGAACATAGCCTGTAGCTACTAGCCCTACTTGCTGCACAGTTTTTCTCTTTTGTTTTGTTAATCTGTTAATTAGGCTATTTTAGTGATATTTAGTGTAGTCCTATTTTTATTTTTTCCCCCTTGTATGCTATATTTTTTGTTCTCTGCGTTGCAGGTGTATGATGTGTGAATCCTAATGTTCTTTTGATGTTGCCATTTGTGCATCCAAAGCTAAATCCCTGGGGGAAAAAACAACAAAAAACAAAACAAAAAAACATTTGTGGTATTTTAAGACACGCATCTATTCTAATTTAATTTTAATTTGGCATTTTAATCGTGTCGATTAATGGTTAATGATCGTTAGTGAGTGATTGTCGGTCAGGAAAATAATATAAATGTTCTCATAACAATTCTCCACCAGATTTATATGCTGCACACAAGTTCCCGCTGACTCAAAAACGTGCTTACACGAGCTGAGACCTGACATGAGATTTGATCGTAGTTATGCTCACGCTCATATTGATAAATGCCCAATTTTGCGTGGAAATGAGCGTAAGCACAGTTTTTTGGCGTACAATCGTTTGATAAATGAGGGCCATGCTGATGTAAACAACACGAGCCTACTGGCGCTGACAGATCCAGAGCGCGCGCTGTCTACGATATACGCATATGAATTACAGCATGTATTTTCAAAATATCGGTTTTGGTGAGTATTCACACACACATTATCTGTTATGTCTTAAGTGAACATTTGGTTAATCGTTGGGTAAAATACATCTGATGTGTAACATTATATTAGGTCCGTGTGATACAGTAGGTCTTAGCTAATATAGACTGTTTCATTAATGTTAATCAAACAATTGTGGAATCATGGGGTAAAAAGTTAAATATCTATATTTTTACTATAGATTTTTGGTTTTGACTTGGTTTGTGCCAATTTTGGTGTTATTAACAGGAGTTTAAGGCATGGTTGCTATGTGGTTTTGTTTTGGAACCTTCAGAAAACTTTAACTCGATTTTTCTCAAAATTGACATTGCTGACTCTGTCGACTTCAAACAGTTGTAGCTCATTCATTTTTTTGTCAGATCCCAACAAATCATACATAATCTTGAAAGCGTTTTAATAGAGAATGTGAACATTTGCTTATTGTGACTCGTTTTGACAGCACAGGTCATATGTTTTGGGGTCACTGTATATGTTCACTGTTACAAACGAGATAAAACCGATTGTAGATTTTGTATATGGTAAATAATATAGCATGAACGTGCATTTTTAAAAAAAAATGCTATATTCGAAAGATTTGTTACAATAGATGTATATATTTGATTCAGTGTTAATAGTATAAAATAGGTCATGTTGACCGTTTCAGTTTCAAATCACTTCGTCTCACATGCTTTCAAGTCCTATCTTTGAATGTTCCCCACTTCTTCTTACTTAATATGTGTATTTAAATGTTTTTTCTTTGTTACTCAAAGGTAAATATAACCAGCAAATGTAGGCAAAGCTGTCACTGATGCAAACTATTTTGATTAATCAGTTTGTGAATCAGTCAATTCATGATAAACAATCCAAATATTCCGGATCAAGAAAGCACAACATATAGACTGTTCAGTCTGACTTTGCATATAAAGCAAAGCCTGCTTTTAATATGTTGTTCATTTGCCTATTTAATCTTGAGATTTGCTTGCAACCTCGCTGCAACATTTAGTTTTTAAATCATACTGTTGAACACAAGACAGAAATTCTGTGCCACTTCTATTCAGACTAATTTCACATACACTGCCACAATATTAAAGGTTTCTATAAAATGCTGTCTTTGTACTTTTCTGCACACATTATTAAAAAGGAGGAACTGTTTATGCAAACCTGTGCTTTACCCGTTTACCTCACGATTACAAAACACGAAACTCATTAGTTTCAGGTTCTTTTTTTTTTCTTTTCTTTTTGCACGTTTGGGAGATGAGTTTGTGGCTGCTTATGAAGCACTTTTCATTCGTTCCATTTACTTTCTTTTGTGCTGATTTTCAATTCTTTTGTTAGTGAGAGCAGAAGAAACGAAAAATGTTCACTTCCCTCCTGTAAATCCTCAGCTATTTCTGTCACAGTTTGCAGTAGTTTTAAATTAGTTGTAAATCTTAACGGGAGAACGAAACAACAAAACTAACAAATCTAAAATTAAAATAAATTGTCAGGGTTCCAAATCAGAAACTTTCTAGCTTGATAATAAAATAAAATAAAATAAAATTGTTGCAGGGTTGAAGATCAGAAACTTTCAAGCTGGATAAATAAAATAAAACAAAAAATAAATAAAATAAAGTAAAATAAAATAAAATATCAGGGTTGCAGATCAGAAACTTTTAAACTGGAAAAATAAAATAAAATAAAATAAATATCAGGGTTACAGATCAGAAACTTTCAAGCAGGAAAAATAAAATAAAACAAAACAAAACAAAATAAAATAAAATATCAGGGTTACAGATCAGAAACCTTCAAGCTGGAAAAATAAAATAAAACAAAACAAAAAGTTAAATAAAATAAAACATCAGGGTTACAGATCAGAAACTTTTAAACTGGAAAAATAAAATAAAACAAAACAAAATAAAGTAAAATAAAATATCAGGGTTACAGATCAGAAACTTTCAAGCTGGAAAAATAAAATAAAATAAAATATCAGGGTTGCAGATCAGAAACTTTCAAGCTGGAAAAAATAAAATAAAACAAAACAAAACAAAATAAAATAAACAAAAATAAAATAAATATCAGGGTTACAGATCAGAAACTTTCTAACTGGAAAAATAAAATAAAATAAAATAAATATCAGGGTTACAGATCAGAAACTTTCAAGCTGGAAAAAAAAAAAAAAATAAAAAAAATAAAAAAAAAATAAAATAAAATATCAGGGTTGCAGATCAGAAACTTTCAAGCTGGAAAAATAAAATAAAATAAAATAAAATATCAGGGTTACAGATCAGAAACTTTCTAACTGGAAAAATAAAATAAAATAAAATATCAGGGTTACAGATCAGAAACCTTCAAGCTGGAAAAAAATAAATAAAAATAAAATAAAATATCAGGGTTACAGATCAGAAACCTTCAAGCTGGAAAAAAATAAATAAAAATAAAATAAAATATCAGGGTTGCAGATCAGAAACTTTCAAGCTGGAAAAATAAAATAAAATAAATATCAGGGTTACAGATCAGAAACCTTCAAGCTGGAAAAATAAAATAAAATAAAATAAAATAAAATAAAATAAAATAAAAAAAAATATCAGGGTTACAGATCAGAAACCTTCACACAGTGTTGCATTTGCCTCAGTGTGATTTGAAAGTAAAATGAACTAGACTCATCCGAGGCTGCTACAGTTTTATTCTCAAGCAGACACTACACTCCATTCACTTCAATCCTGCCCACAAGCTAGTGAATTTGACAGTGAAATCAGTGTCATGGCCTCCGGCAAACACACAAAACAACATGCCTGTCTTTGTTTGGACCTTGTGCTGTGGCTTTCATTCTGTTTTGACATTTGTTTTGTCATTAATTTATTTATACAAACACGATTTCCAATTTGACCATTTACAAATACATAAATATATCTGATCAGGTAAAATACACATTCTTCCTTCTCACATAAAGATGACATAATGAAATAAGCTTCAATCTGTTGTGGTGATCCAACTCCAGTTTAAATATGTGCAAATACTGCCACCCTGTGGATATAGCTTGAAAGCACCTCATTTAAACCTGCTATGCACAGTGAGCTGCTTGTTTTATTCAAGTCTGGCCATCACAGAATCACTAGGCCAAATAATGGTGAAATTAGTGAGCTGTTGTGAGGCCATCTGCTGGCCATCAATTTGTGCATTAAAAAATGATAAAAGATTTTATTAATCTAAAGTAAGGGCCGTGAAGCATTAATTATTCGTTCATTCATACAGAAACTCAATGTCAGCATAAAGTGGGCATATATATGTATATAAAAATAGAATGTCAAACACAGCAATGCGCAGAGCCTGGATTACACATGTGCTGTGTTTGGAGGATTAAACAGTTTAGTGTCCCTGTGTTTTATTGACTTTCATACAGCAGCTGTCCTCTGAAGTTGACAGGACTAGATCTTCAATGAATCGAATATCTATCAGCTGTCATTTTATGCCTGATAGTCAATAAAGTGAATTGCGAGATGACTGTCAGGAATGTGCAATATTTTGCTTTTTTTGTCTTTTGCTGGATGCTCACACCAGGTAATGCATTCTTCTTTTTTACATAGCCTATCTATCTGTCATTGTGCTGCTGGTTTTTGTTCACTTTTCATTTAATTTGCCATTTTTAGCCATCAATAAGTCTTAAATCTTCTTAAAATTATAAGCAAATTCATGTTTTATATAAAACAGTCCTATGTGTCTGATGTTTGGTCAAAAAGGGGTGCAACATGCATGACTGATGCATCATTTTCCATTTGGTGTATGTATTGATTCCCAGCTGTTGATGATTTTTGTATATCTATTTCTGTGTATTTGCAACCCATTGCCAGTCCAACATTATAATCCCTTCTGTAAATCTCTTTTAGAGCTTTATTGAAATGACAGCAGTTGTGTCTACATCATGTGTCTACATCATATTCTCATATAGGTTTTGCGAACTCTTTAAATAATCCCTTTCCTCTCACGCAGGAATTTACCACTGCACTATATGGGCTTCTATCTAACCCCATATAGTGAGACACCATGTTCTATGCTACTGGGGCATGTTGTCACAGAGGGACAATGTGTGTTTTTTTGAGCTATATATTTTTTTTCTGGCAAACAACAGTGGAAATATTCAGTATCAGTATATCAACCAGCTGCTTCATGGCAGATTTACGCAATCTCTTCTGTTGTATAGCTTTAGATGGGTAATCTAGCGGGAAATCTCTTCGCTCCACTCCTCCTGATTAAGCCATCTGTCATGTCATGTGTTATCCGTCACATCCGGCATGTCATGTGGCTGTGATTTATTCCTATCCAACAGAACAAAACTGTGTCAGATAACTCAAATATGTGATAAAACTGAAGGAGAAAAAAAAAAAAAAAAAGAAAAGTTATTTTTAAATTTGGTTTACCTTAGCCTACAATGATTCATTTTGGCTTCACTTTATTTCTCCATTGTAAGTATTCATCTGTTAAATGAATAAATGCACTGTAAATAAACTTGTACCTCACATTTAGACTTGATTTAGAATTATGCATTATTCGTCAAGTTTGATTTTTTTTTTTTTTTTTTTTGTTATTGAAAGAAGACTCTTACTAACCAACAGAGTGTGGGGTAAAGCATTACAAGTAGCACAAATAACCTTTTCCAAGTAACTATAGCAAAACATTACTTTTAAATTTACAACAAAATATCTCTTACTTTTTCAAAGAAGTTACTTTGTTTTCCCATTGACTGACAACTCTCATGTCCCCATGTTGAGAGAAATCTGGAGTAGGTGCAGAGGCGTTGGGTGCTTCTCATTTCTTATTTGACCATCCATATTTCCTTTCCTTACTTTCTTTCCTTGCGTCTTAGCTCCACCCCCTTAGAATGCGAGGGAAGGATACACATGTGTATCCTCGCTCATGACCTCTCAGGAAATTTCCTCATTCCTCGCCTTCTCATGGTGCAATTAGATAATTGAGATATCCTTTAAGATGGCTGAGTACAATCAGTTTCTGGGTCAGGGACTGGCGGACGGAGGAGTGAGGAAATGAAGAAGCATCAATTTTGAGTATTGAGAAGCACTCATTGTGTGCTCTGTGTGAACATGATGGTTATTGTAGTTCTAGACTAAATGTGAACAGGCATTTACTCATCTTACTTGCACAAAAACAGATTCAGTATTCCTCAAAATAAATAAAATCAGTGAAATGCAAACTTGCAAACCTGCAATAATTAAATATGTTATATTACACAAATATACTTCATGTATTTAATCTCACTTCATTAACCAGTGTCTTTGCTGCTGACCTTTGATGATCCAATTCAAGCATACCAACAAGCAAAAATGACAGATAAGCATCCCACTTGTTTCATTTTTTTTTTTTTTTTTATTGCTGAAGAGAGTGTTGAACTTTTTCCTTCTGCGACCCAGAATAGCAGCACAGCTGAAAGGTTTGTTTGAGTGGTGCTCTCTACTGTACAGGCATGAAATATAATTTTTTTGTTAATAAAAACAAACAAGCAACACAAAAGTAACTTAACGCATTTCCATAAAAGGTAACTTTTAGTTAACACAATATTGTAAAGCATTACTTGTAAAAGTAACTTTCCCCAACACTGCTCACCAAGGCTGCATTTACTTGATCATAAAATACAGTAAAAAATAAATAATATTGTGAAATATTATTACAATTTAAAATAATTGCCTGCTATTTAAATATATTTTAAAATGTAATTTATTCCTGTGATCAAAGCGGAATTTTCAGCATCATTTCTACAGTCTTCTGTGTCATATGATCCTTCAGAAATCATTTTAGTAGCTGTGCTGCTTAATATTTTTGTGAAAACTATGAAAGAAGAACAGCATTATATATATATATATATATATATATATATATATATATATATATATATATATATATATAATATATATATATATATATATATATATATATAATATATATATATATATATATATAATGTGTGTGTGTGTAAAAAACAAATGTCTTTCTTTTTTTATATATATATATATATATATATATATATATATATATATATATATATATATATATATAATGTCTGTGTGTGTGTGTGTAAAAAAACAAATGTCTTTCTTTTGTTCCAGTTTGCTGGGGTGCCAATGGGATATACGCCCAGAAACTGCTCAATGATTTATTTAGCAACTACACAAGTGCACTGAGGCCAGTGGAGGACACAGAAGACATCCTTAATGTCACACTACAGATCACCCTCTCTCAAATCATTGACATGGTAATCTGCCCTCAAAACCACAGCCTGCCAGAAAATGAGCTCAAATGAGGACACTGTAGCGAACATGTTGCCATACACAGAGTAAAGGGGTGGTTCATTATGATTTCACTTTTTTCACTTTAGTTAGTGTGTAATGTTGCTGTTAGAGCACAAATAACATCTGCAAAGCAAAGGGAGATATTTGAGGACTACAACAAACGGCTTGTAGGGACTACAACACATGATTTTTTTCCCCAAACGGTTCAGCGGAAATCCCCAAACTGCAACCAATTGCATTGGCTGAGATTACAGTGACGGGTAGGTTTAGGGATCAGGGTTGGGTTTAACATGCTATAAAAAAATGTGGTACATTTAACATGCTAATTTAAAATGTGGTACATTTAACATGCTATAAAAAAAATGATCTGTTGGGTATTTTGAGCTTAAACTTCACATACACACTCTGGGGATATCAGAGACTTATTTTACATCTTGTAAAAATGACATTATACCACCCCTTTAATGTGCAAGCATCATGATTTCTGAGCCATAAGTTATTCAGTAGGGAAACAAAGGAATTATAATTTCAAAAATAATGCCAAAATGCATTTGACATGATATTTGGAGTACGCTTGGCCAAATAATGCATCTTTATATCTTAAAATATATTGCAATATTTATAAAAAAAAAAAAAGAAGAAGAAGAAAAAAAAAGGTTAGTAGCCCATTTGTTAAAGATGCCAGTCAGTTTATGATTTTGAATACAATCTATATGCTGTATAGGATATCTGTCATTTAACTGAGACCTTTCTGTAAATGGCCAAACAAAAGCTTTAGGGATTCATATACATATTTATTTATTGATATTGAACCACATTATTCAATTATAAGGATGTTTTATTTTCTCTAAGGCAAGAAATAGCATTTTGAATAATTTATAATGTTTCACTGGACTAAAATTGCGGCATGACTGATACACTTCTGTTTCAGGATGAGCGTAACCAGATTCTGACGGCGTATTTGTGGATACGGCAGGTGTGGGTTGACAAGTATCTCACCTGGAATAAGGATAACTATGATGGGCTTGATACCATCCGTATACCTGGTAGTTATGTATGGAGACCTGATATAGTCCTATATAACAAGTAGGTCGGATTGGTATCGGGTTTGTCTTTTCTTATTTACCCTTTCTTTCTTTCCCCACATGGTGGCACAAGCTGAACACTTAATAAATGCATTTATGATTAAGTGTTCAGGGAATCATCTGTTTCTGTTTTTTATGGTTCCAAGTGATATTGATAGAAAAAATTGGAATGTATTAGTCAATATTGCATTATAGTCTTAGCCTCAGACAGTCTAATGCACCATTTTTTCCAATGGCTGTTCTTTTTTTGTGGCATCTACTTCAAGTATATTCACCTCTAAACAAACTAAAACAAACCTATCAAAGGAACAGTTCACTCCAAAATGAGAATTTACTCACAAACAGACCCACAAGTAGCTTATAATGTTACTACAGTAAATTAATTCATATTAATACAAAGAGTACACTATGGGGAAAAAGACGACGCAGCCTCCTGGATTGTCTCATTAAGATGATGCAGAAGTGCATTCCAAAAAAACAGTTTTTTTGACCCCTACACCCTTCATCCCTTCGAAACTCTTCGAAGAACTCCAGAGGGTAAACCCTTTGAAGGGATTAGGGCATAGGGATGAGCCCTTCCGAATGGAACGCAGGGTTTGTATGTCTCCCTATATCTGACACACCCATTTCAGGTCTTGCAGTCTCTACTAATGAGCTCATTAGTTGAATCAGGTGTGATAGACGAGGGAGACTTACAAAATGTGCAGGGCTGGTGGTACTCCATGACTGGTTTGAGAACCACTGACTTAGACTCCAGGGGTGGGGAACGTTGATCCTGGAGGGCCATTGTCCTGCAGAGTTTAGCTCCAACCCTGAAAAAAAACACTCACCTGTCTGTAACTTTAATAATCCTGAAGACCTTGATTAGTTTCAGGTGTGTTTAATCAGGGTTGGAGCTGAACGCTGCAGGGCTGTGGCTCTCCAGGACCAACGTTAGCCACCCCTGCTATAGAGCATGAGTTGTATGAACCACTATTGTAATGCTTTTGCATTCTTTATAAAGCTTTAAATCTTCAATCCCTATTTATTGTAATTGTATGAAAGAGTTTCTTTTGGTTTTCATGCAAAGTCAGACAGGTCTGAAACAACATGAGGATGAATAAATATTGACAGAAAGTTCCTTTAAGATTAATGTGTTGTGGGAAAAAAAAAAAACATGAAACAGAAACAATAGAGTGGTGGAACTATGACGTCACTTTGTAGGCTAACTAGCAATTAGCATCTTGTTGGTTCCCTCGACAAAAACCCAATAGGATTTTTCCATAGGCTTTTGGATTATCACAGCTCTATGATCAACAAAAAGTTAATGATACTTACACGTTTTGTCCATCAGGATAATTTTCAATAAAACACAACTTTTGTGAATTTTGAAACCTAAATGCAGTCACGAGAAGCAAAAGGCTAAAGGTAGGCTATAAACAAACTACACCACAGTCCCACGATTTCAACATCACCACCACTAAGCCTCTGACAACTTTTATTCTTTATCTAAAAACATTTTGCCATAAAGTTTGTATTATAATTGTTTGTAAGAATGCAATAATATGCATAACTAGGCTGTAGAAGTGTGAGTGATGACATTTAATCTCACCGACAGCCTATGTAGTCCGATTTAGCAACTTGTTAGCAACTGTCTTTTTAAAGACACGTAACGGTGTTGAAGAGTCATGGGTAGGGTAATCCTGATGTATTTTATCTCATAGAATAAAACCAGAAAGTATCTTGAACTTGTGTTAACCACGTACTTTATTTCATCCATTTAAACAAAAACCAATTTTAAAAAAACCATTGACTTCGGGACGATGGAACCAGAAGTGCTAAAATGCTAACTCGTTTCAAAAATGCATCATAGTTCCACCACTCTATAAATCTAATCTTGTGCCTTCATATTCTTTCTTGACCACTTTTATTTGCCATTTTAGGGAACCCTTATGACTCTAAAGTGGCTATAAATACTTTACACACCCCCTGTTAAAACTTTTTGAGATGTACAAATAAATCCAAGTAAAGATGTTCTTTGGAAATAACCATTAAGACCTGAAGATAAAGAGGATTATTTCCTTCTAGCATGATAAGAACGTCAAAAGCAAATCAACAAAGGAGTGGCTTTAGATGAAGGTTTTAAAATGCCCCACTCAGAGCCCAGACCTAAATCCAATCAAAAGAAAAAAGAAAAAAACCTTGAGCAATGACTCAAAGAGGGCTGTACACAGAAGAGCCCCCTAAAATATGATCAATATGGAGCTCTTTTGCAAAACCGGGAAAAATTGACAAATTAAGATTTGAATTTGTTGATATACTATTCAAAAAGACTGTATTAAAAGCACAATATGTTTCATCCAAGTATTAGTACACTTGTGCAACCAGGCTAAGTATTTTATTTGTCTTAGTTTTTCTAAAAAAGTGCAGGCCTGTGTGTTAGGTTGTTACTTGACTTTTATTGGTTTTAACAGATCTGAAAACTTTTAGAGGGGTCGTTCTAAAACCACTTTTAACCCAGAGTAAGGGAACGTTTCACACTTGTAATTAAGAAGGGGGGGTTAGCACAGAGTAAAAAGCCATCGCTTTTGTAGTGTGTTAACACCCTACATTGCGATGTCAAACGTGTTCAACATGAAACAACACTGTGTTAGAATGTTAAGGCTAGACATCCAATCCCGTGCCTCAAATTTACAGTAGTGCTTTGGACAGTCACAGAAACACTGCACGTTGTAGCCTATAAACAGTAGTTTTAGTGGTTGAGGGGGAAAATGTCATATGGTGACAGAAAACGCGATAACTGGAGTAAAGAAGAGACCATTTCTTTGTTACCTTTATAGTCTGGAAGGTTCATTCAGGATAAACTTGATAGTAAAGTCAGTGATGAATGAGGATGGAAACGCTAGACACTGGAATCTTTATGTAAACAGGTCGCATGCTGCGTTTGTCCAATCAGTTACACTGACGCTGCAAATAAGTCATTTTAAATGAGTGAATACTATCATTCATCCAAGGAGTGGAATTAATTATAAGAGTTGCTCTAGAGCAACTTCATCCAAGATTTAAAGGCAATACTCATTAAAAGATTGTACTTGAACATCAACATTTCTGTTTCACATAATAATGGAGGATTTATCAAAAGCAGGAAAAGTTAGGATTTTTTGCAGAAAAGTTAGGATTCGAAAATTAATTATCCGACTACAAGGTGAAAAAAGTCAAATAAAATACAATTATGGTCTGAAATACATAGGTCCTCAGACAAAACGGAACCAATATGTAAACCAAAACTAAAAACTTTAAATCTTGCTTTTAGGTTTACATATTGGTTCCATTTTTTTCCGAGAAACTTTGCATTATATGAGTGGGACCAGTAACATGTTGCAATGCGAAACGTGAAGCAAGATATCCCAGGATGACCCAGAGTTAACTAATTCAAGTGTGAAAAGCCCTTTTTTATACCCACAGTATAATGACCCCAAATGTTCTATGGTTTACTCTGGCAGCATATTCTGTTTCTTGTAGCGCTGATGATCACTTCACCAGCACTATGGACACCAATGTGGTGATACGCCATGACGGCCAGATCATGTGGGATGCTCCGGCCATCACCAAAAGCTCCTGTAAAGTGGATGTCTCATTCTTCCCATTTGACGCCCAGCAGTGCCGACTGACCTATGGGTCTTGGACTTACAACGGAAACCAGCTTGACATTTTGAACGCCATGGAGAGCGCAGATCTTGCCGACCTGGTTGACAATGTGGAATGGGAGGTGCTTGGAATGCCGGCCAAGAGAAACGTCATTCTGTATGGCTGCTGTGCAGACCCTTATCCGGACGTGACATACACTCTGAAACTGAAGAGAAGGGCTTCGTTTTATGTGTTCAACTTGCTCATTCCCTGCGTGATGATCTCATTCTTGGCTCCTCTGGGCTTCTATCTACCTGCAGACTCTGGGGAGAAAGTGTCCCTGGGGGTTACAGTGATGCTGGCACTCACCGTGTTTCAGTTACTGGTGGCTGAGATCATGCCTCCCTCTGAGAATGTACCTCTTATAGGTGAATCACACCTACTTGACAAGATATAGATATGGTTAGAGTTTATGTAAATACAACATTTGAATATGAAATTAGTAAAAAGGAATAGCCAGTGTAAACCAGTATGGCGGAAATGTAAATAAATATTTAGTTAAATGGATAATATTCAGCCAAATATTTAGTGTCAGAAAAATGTGGTTGATTATAGATTATAAAATTATATAATTAAATTAAATTATAGATTATGTATATATTTAAAAATATACCATGAATTGGGGGGGAATTTTGCAGTATTTATTATAAATAATAATCAAAATAACTTCCCCTTCCTGTTGCAGCTACATCTCATCTCTTCTCTAATGACATGTTTACTGGCGTGAGGGCGGGATCAACCTGTCACTCACGGACAAAATCAAGTCCCGTCTTACATTTTTTTTCTTGTTTGAGAAGCCATTTCATTCAAATATACGTCACAATAGGGAAGAAAAGAATATCGCAGATTTTGTTTCATGGCGACGTTAAGTAAACTCAGTTTAGTTACTTTTTAATGCCACTAACTAGATCTTTAAGCTTGACATTAGTTAAATACTTTAAATTATTGGCAATAGTTTCAGGCCCTGTTTACACTAGTGCGTTTTCGTTTCAAAATGAAAACGATCCTCATCTATACTGCCGTTTCCACTGCGTTTCAGAAACGATCTCTGTTCACACTACATGATCGAAAACGCATGTCACATGTTGCCTCTTGCACATGTAGAGCACAAGTTTAACTGCACAATGGCTGCTAAAAGGACCACAAAGTCCCCTGCAAGCAATAGCCGTCATTTCACCATCTAGGTTAACTATAGACCTGACATAGTTTGGCTATGAGTAACCCTAAGTGGTGTAAATAATCAAAATAATCTTGAATTTGGTTACATGCCATTTTTGCCAAAATAACTTGCAAGAAGTACGAAATTCCATCCATGTAAGCAAAGTCAGTGATTACAAGGTGTTTAGTTTCATTTGGCCACCAATGGTCTCTACGATCAACTTAGGCTTACAGTGCTTTTGGGAAATACAGCCCGGGTCTGTTATTGTCATGTTCTAGTAACGTATTGTGGGCAGCCACGCCTTCATTTTCATCCGTTTACACTGAAACACAACCCTGGAGTTTTCAAACTGAAAAGGGGTCTGCAGCATTTTCAAAAGTCTCTGTTTTCAAGGGCTGAAGATGCCAGAGTAGTGTAAACGATAGCAAAAGTTAAGTGTTTTAAAACGAAAATGCACTACAGTAAACAGGGACTCAAAATAGATGTTCCAAAACTGTCAGAATTGAAAGAACATTCATTTTAGAATCAGTTCCATTTTTTTAAATACCGGAAACAAATTACGTCCAGTTCTGTTAAACGTTCTCACATGTGTATTAGAAGGAATATCGTAGTAAAATATACTCTGACTATATACTTGTTTTTTCTAGTTTTTCATGCAATACTTATTCAATAGCGCCGTGATACTGATTGACTCTACAATGCAGAACAAACAGAGTGAGCAGTGACTCTTATGAGGTGCTTTTAGTGAATCAGATTCACACAGCTGAATCAGTGGATATCAGCTTTTAAAAAGTCTGAGTAAACATTCCTTTGGCACAAATTATTTTAAATTCATTCATTTTTAAAACCTTTTTTGGCAATGTAATTGATTTCCCCCCCAAAATCTTTATTTATTAAAATTACATAAAATAATAATTAATGTAACAGTTAAGGAACCAGACTCATTAAACTCTTACATATAACAGAGCCTACATATAATTCAGCATTAAACAGAATTCATAAAATGTCATTGTGAACTTGTCAGTGAAATATGTAATCATTTATTGGCAATATCACTGACACTAAAAATTTCTGTACCTTTTCTTACATTCTACAGGAAAGTATTACATAGCCACGATGACCATGATCACTGCATCCACCGCCCTCACCATCTTTATTATGAACATACATCACTGTGGCCCCGAGGCCAAACCCGTCCCAGACTGGGCCAAGAAATTCATTCTGCAGTATCTGGCCAGGATTTGCTTCGTCTACGAAGTCGGTGAAAACTGCATGACACCGCAACCAGAGAAACCAGACCCACAACCACAAAAGCCACCCGACTCCAACTGCAACATGAATGGGCAAGCTGGGAAAGACGACTTTGTGTTCAAATTTGAAAGGGGTCAAGATGCCACATCTCCAAAACTTGCTGAGGACACAGAAGACATGTCTCAGATCATGAGCCCGGCGTGCTCGCTGGGAAAACACCCTACCTGTCACTATGGTGTGTGGAAGGAGGGGATGTTCATGAGCATGGATTGCGGCGATGGGGTAGCAGAGGCGGGAAAAGCCACAGGAAGAGGAAAGGAAGGATGCAGAGAGCATGATGGTGGGTTCAAATCACAGTGCAAATGTGAGCAGCAGCATCTCATGAGGAATATCGAGTATGTTGCAAACTGTTACCGTGATCAGAGAGCTACGGCGAGAAGAACGGGGGAGTGGAAAAAGGTTGCCAAGGTTCTGGATCGATTCTTCATGTGGCTGTTTTTCATTATGGTTTTCTTCATGAGCCTGCTCATAATGGGGAAAGCCATATGACACAGAAGTGTTTGTGACTGAAAGAGGGATACAACTTAACAAAACAAACCCAGACAGAATTATCAAAATGAAAACATTTGGCAACAATGACACACTGGTCAAAAGTTTGTAATAATTAATAAAGAAACTTCTTTCAAAAACATTAGAAAATATTAATTCAAATTACTACTGGTTTGACCACCAGTGTACACTATAACTAAAGAAAATATATATATATTTCATGTCAGTTTTTTTTTTTTTTTTAATTATTATTATTATTTTATTATGTGAGAAAGAAGTGACCCTGGAGTGACACAAAACATGAAAAAGCACAGCTATGAAGGAAAGCGGTTGCCAGGATGAACAGTAAAATACTTGAGCACAGAATCCTGTGTTTGACCAATCAGAATCAAGTTTTCCAGAGAGCCGTATATACATTTTTTTTTTTTAATGATAAAGCCATTTAGCCTGAATGATTTGTGACTGGCTAACAATTATTATTATTTTTTCTTTTAAATATTTTTTGAGATGTTTACAGACATAAATAATGAGTAAATGTTTGAGTTCAGTGAGGTCTACATTACTAAAAACTAAGCAAATCCTGTCCGCTCCTCTGATCAACATGCCTAAAAACAGAAGCATTAAAAAAAAAAAAAAAAAAAAAACTGATGACAGATGTTGTGGTGCTTTGTTGATTGTTGTATTTTTTTTCTCCACACATCTCCCAGAGCTTAATCTTCCTTTTATCCATTGCACACACAACGGAACTTAAACATTACAGAACAAGCAGTGGATCTTTTTTTGGCCTTGTACATTTTCTTTATTTTAAGAATTATTTTACTCAGGATGTTATGTTTTAGCAGGGAAGAGTAGAGATGAGGATCCTTATGCAGCAGTTTGAATACAATAAACAAGATCATTCAGGCAGTAGGCAACAGAAACCATAACCACAACATGGATAATGATTGACAAGAGAACAGAGCAAACTCAGAAATGTAAGTGCATAGGATAATGATAAGCTAGTATCGCAGGAAAGCCCTGCGATACAACAGGCCCTCTTGCTCCACTAACCGGTCCCATTGTCTATGGAGTGTAGTCACCAGCTTAAGCAAGAGTCACTGTTCTTGTGGCCCTGGGAATTGCCCTTGGCGCCAACACTTCAAGACTTTAACTCTGTCTGTTTCCTGTAAAGCAATAATTTCAGGCGCTGAGCAGCTCGGCAAAGCCTGCATTGCACTGGTCCTATAATCCTGGCTTGCCTCAACAGCTCCAGCACAATCACCCCTAACGAGTCACTAACGTTGATCTGTTACCCTGCAGAATGTAGCCATGACAGTGCATCAGCATTTTGGTTAGTTCTACCCTCCCGGTACTGGATCTTAAAGTCAAATGCAGCCAATTCGGCAGCCCACCTTTGCTCTGTAGCACCCAGCTTGGCTGTGGTCAGATGACTCAACGGGTTGTTATCAGTGCGGGTTGTTATCACTCCTGTTATCAATTACCTTTTCACAGAAAATCGCGCATTTGTTCAGCTTTACTTTGAGGCCTTCGGCTCTTAATCCCTTTAGCCAGGGGTTAGCAATTAAGTTTGGCATCAGGCCAAAAAAAATTTTGCCACTAGATGGCGGGCCAGAACATAGTCAAAGGATAATTTAAGAAATTAACTGAAAAATGCAACTAGAATTGCCCGTGAAAGACTGTTACAGTGTCTTTTGTAACTGGTATTGAGCTGTTACCATGTGTTAAATCCTGTAGTTGGACAGTCATTAACAAAAAGTCACATTTGTGTGGCGGTGTCCGGATTTTACACTGAATAAATTAATAAAGCAGAGTAGTGACATGTAACCTGGCAAGTATCTTCACACAGCAACTTGCAACACAGACCACCTTGCTAAAATACACATATGTGGGAGATGCAGAATGGAAATAACTTGAATAAGCCCATTAATGAGTTTGAGGGGGGAAAAAAAAGTTTTACATACCTTTCTAATTTAAAATGGAATCTCTCATGAAGGAAATAAGGTAGCAGGATTATTCTTTTTTGGTGATGTTCCTCTATATGTGAGCTGTATCGGGATCAAACTTTGTGGTGATCGCATGAAGAAATAATTTGGAAAAGTTACAGCATTTGGAACAAAGGTAGGCATTTTTCATTTTTTTTGTTTTCTGAGTGACATGCACAAAAATAATGACTCATAACATTCTCATGCTGAGAAACTACTGATAAAGACAAAAAAACATCTGTCAGGGGGATCTCGTGTGAAGGAAGTTTAGTAACCCAGTTCCCCTTTATGCATTGAGAACACACTCTGGTACTCATGAAGGAGAGCCCTAACCTGCTCCTGTTCCTCAACCGATAACCCTCCTAAATTGACCGACTTGATCTGCTCTGATGTGGTGGAAACGTTGCAGGAGGCTACCTGAGTGCTCACTGATGAGACTTCAGTCAGTCCAATGGGTAGACCGACCAAATATACTTCCCTGAACTCTCCTATGACCGTAGTGTGATAAAGCACTACATCGATGGTGCCGACATTAACAATGCTGACCAAAACAGTACCACCATTTACCTGCACTAAAGAGGGCGAGGCAAATATTCCTGCAGGCAAACTGGTCTCAAGGGGCTCAAACAGCACGGTTTTGCCCGCAAGCGAGGACAAACACGTTGCGGTCGCAAATTTCAAAGTGCCGCCTGGAATTCAATACACGCCATGCCCTCTTACCTTCACATTACTGCCACAACCTGAAGCGCGAGTGACAATCTTGGAATTTTTGAATCTTGAGCCACAAACGGTAGTTTGAATAATAACCCAATATATGGAATTTTAAGTCAGTTAGCTGCTCGGAGCTGTAGTCAGTGACATGATGGCAGACGATCCTGGCCCCATGGCTCAAACCCCAGCCGAAAACAGGTTTCTGTAATGGGTGACACCATGCAACCAGTATCTATCAAACAGGAGACTGGGACACCCCCGATATTAAAGATATGTGGACATGAGACTAAACGGGATGCTGACTCATCACCATTAAAAACATGAGAGCCACGTGCGCTCCCTACCGAACTGCGGCTCTGTAGCCCGGTAGGAACTAGTTTTCCAAAGAATTAGGGCCAGACAGGGCCTCTGTTCACCGGACAAGGGAGCAACAAAATGACGTGGCGGAGGGCCCCGTCACACTCTCATGCGCTCTCACTCTCGGACCCAAACTAGGACCTCCCTGGAGCTCACACTGGATTTTAATTACCAAATTAACAGACTTACTTCGACCCCTGGCACCACCTGACATTCCCTCTCTTTCCCAACGGATTGCTTTCCCCCAGACCTCTAACAGACCTCTAATCAATTGTTTCAGATTTCAGTGAAGCGCATTATTGGACACACATTCAACAAATTGATCTCTCACAACAATATCGCCATTAGAAATAACGTGTGCCGACTGGCTTTTCACCTTTACAAAAAGCCAGGGAGAACTCTAACAACGTTTCTCCCTCATGTTGCCACCATGAAAAAAAGAAATGCTGTAGTGTGATATACAACTCTGCACAAACATATACTTTGCGCAATGCTGAAATAATTTTGTCTGGATCACTTTTATCACTTGACCGATATATAATCTCGTCTCGGGCTTCTCCTTCGAGATGATCATACAGGAAAAGGCCTGCTCAGCGAGCGTTATATTACAAATCTGCATGCACGCCCAGGCTTCTTCGACCCACTCATCAATACAGATTCCAGACCTGCCATTAAAATTTGGACAGCATCGGTCTCTTGGAACGAACAAGCCGGCGCCCATATCAACTGACCGAGGAGTAAAAGGCAGCACCGTGCTAGCAGAAGCTGCGCCAGGATTGAACTGCTCAACCGGCGCCCGCTCCTGCCGCAGTCTCTCGTTGTCCTGCCACTAAATCCCTCATCTCCTGTAGTTTGTTGTCCATAGCATGCTGCAAAGGGTACTCACCCAGTCAAAACCCCACTGCACAGTCACCAACGTTCTGCAAAAAAAAAAAAACATACAAAAAAAAAAAGCAACTCAAGAAAAAGACTCTCTCCCCAAAGTTTGAATCTAAACAACCGCTGATGAACTGATGAATGTGCTAATTATAACTGAAAAGGTGCTAAAATGTTTAGTAAATTCTTAACTTTCACACACACACACACACACACATTAGCATGGATAAACAGACCACAAAATATGGTGGGCTGCTACTCAGTAACCGACTACACCACCCCGGGGTCTATTTTTGGGGAAATGCCCTTCATGTTAGAGCAAAGCTCACAGGTTTGTTTACAGCTGAGTCAGGTAACAGACATGGGTTAAGTAAAAGAAAACTTTAATTGAAACCAATAAAAATATCAAACTTCGACACATGAAAACACAAACAAATCAAAGAAATAAGATAAAAATCACATTAATAACACACATGGACATTACCACTTCAGAGTTGGGGACTGGCACTCCTAAACAGGAAGGACACAGCAATCATACAAGCACACTCACACCACAGCACGCCACACCTCACTGTGAGCACGACATTCAGGCAAAGAACCCACCACCACAACACAGGGAGACGCCGATCCTCTGCAGCTGGCTGCCCCCAATTCTGAAGTAAAAATAAGACACAAGCAAAGAACTTATACTGACAAAAAGTGAAACTCAATAGAACGTTCCATTGCAACACCAGCGCCCAGCAGCAGCCCTATGCCCTAATGCCTATTTGGAGTGAATATGACTGGGCAGTCCACTAGTTTCTATGGCAATATCAGCTACTTTGTTTAAAAAACAAAACAAAAAAACAAAAAAAAAAAACAACAACAGTACATTAAAGCTGAAATCCAACATGAATGATGACAACACAGAATAAAATACTATCACTAGTGATCATCAAATCCTTTTAACAGTTTATTTTACAGACCTTGTGTTTAAGTCTTCCACTTTTTTCACAAAACTTTTGAAACTCAGTCAGTTTGGGTTAAAATTCTTTTAAGTTCAAGTATTAGCATTATAAACAATGAATTAATACCAACATATGAAAGGATATGCATCAGAAAAATTGGGAATGTAGGACAAATATATAACAGAATATAACAGCTTGACAGTAAACTGTTTTTGCAGTGTTGTCTTATATTAATGTCCTTAAAGCAAAACTATGTAAACCAAAAAAACAAAAACAAACAAACAAACAAACAAAAAAAAACCCACAGCCACTGTGTCCAAAAGTGGGAATTATGGGATAACAGAGACAGCAATGCATCATGTTCTATAAGATTATTGGGAAAAAGTAAATAAATAAAACCCCATTCAATATTTATATTTGTCTTCCTATATTTCACAAACAGTGAGCTTGACCTAGTACAGTATTTGCTCTGCTGGCACGTGTGTGTTCTTCTCTTTGCGTCCGTATTCAGCAAGTGGCTGTGTTAACATCCTGTTTACAGACTTCGTAAGATTCTACATGATGCACCACCCAGCATACCTGGTTAAAAAAAGGCAACGCTCGCAACTGATATATATAGTTTTTCAGTTTCAGTACATGCCCCTTTTGTGCAAGTAAGTTTAATGAGGAAGTGATCTCATAGAAAATGCACCTTGTACATACTTGTGTAATGCTTCTGCATTTTTACAACTAAAGCTTCTGAGAGCAATGTGAACAGTTTGACTTGAAGCGGTAAAGACACTTTTAATGCTATCAATTTAAAATGTAGTTTTCTATGTAGTTTTTTACTGCCAGAGTATTTGAATACAAAAATATAGAATAATATATTGGAATTTTGACATACATAGTATTTATATAAATGCTCAAGTAATGCTTTTTCTGTGCAGATCTGTGGAGTTCATGTTTAAAATGCAGACCATTTCAAGTTGTACAATCCTCTATATGTTATTATTAAATATTTTGTGTACAGGTATGTATTACATGTTTTACTTCACACTCCTCAACTATCACTTCTATGTGTGAAAATGACATCATATACACTTTGTACATGTGAAGTCTATGTAGCTTTATATATGCACATATACTGAGCATGAACAGGCAACTGTTATTTTAAGATATGAAGTTTCCTGTGTCTGGGTATTTC
Organism: Elopichthys bambusa; assembly: GCA_037101425.1. Taxonomy (NCBI): domain Eukaryota; kingdom Metazoa; phylum Chordata; class Actinopteri; order Cypriniformes; family Xenocyprididae; genus Elopichthys; species Elopichthys bambusa. The sequence continues at coordinate 8,951,299 of CM074444.1, forward strand.
ATCACATTTTATTGTTATTCAAGGCCATGGAAACAAGGGCTGGAGCATCACCTTCAATCCACCAGAAGTTACTGCAGTTCCAGGATTATGTGTTCTGATTCCATGTACCTTCACCTATCCAGACAAAGCAAAACCCATTGATAACGTTCAGTGGAAAGTGTGTAGTAAAACAGGTGAATGTAAGAAGGACATTTTCAAGGGGAAAGTGAGTACACAAAACGAAAACAAATTAGAAGAGAAGGAAACTGAAACACAACGGATTAAGATGCTTGAACCTGATATGTCCAAAACCAACTGCAGCATCATCATGAAAGACATTAAAGCAGAAGATGAAAATGAATATGCATTTAGAGTGGAGGGGCAGAAAACATATAAAAACACATTTAATCCCACAGTTAAAATTATCATTCAAGGTAATGCTTGTGTCGACATTATGTTCAGGTCAAGGACTTTCAGTTTGTTGTCACTCCTGTCTCGTGTTCCCTGTTCCACCTAGACGCCACTCATCAGTCACCATATACACTAACCACCTTCACAGCTGTTCATTGTTTACCTGTGTGTATTTAAGTTCCTGTTTGTGTTCAGTTCTTCGCCTGGTATCGTCAGTGTTAAGTTTGTGTTGCTGCTTGTTCGCCTGTCTTTTTATAATTATTAAACCTTTGTACTGAATCTCATTCTTCGTCTTCGTCTGCCTGTCTGCAACCCACCATGACCGATTGCTTGTGTTTGACAAAGTTTAAAAGGTCCTGCCTTTTTCTCTAGTTTAAAGTTCTCGTTCAGTTCTGTTGTTTCAGAAGGATGTTCAGCTCACTGCACACTTTCTGATGTTATGATTTCATAAACTATGTTGGACATAATTTCTTAAACAAATAAACTTAACATATGGTTGTACTATGCAAATTGAACTGCTATGAGCAGTTTTTTCATCTTAGTAAAATGCATTTTATTTGTATGATCTGATTCTGTCCCCAAAGAATGATTATTTACACTGTGGAAATCTGCCATGTCTACATTATGTTGTGTACCTCTGTTTGCAGACAATCCTATAATTGATGTTCCTTCTCTCAGTGACGGAGTGGAGGCCAGTCTGACATGTTCAGCTCCTTTTCCTTGCCCTGAAACTCCTCCTAAAATAACATGGTGGATCAAAACAAGAGAAGGAAATGACTTAAGTTATAAGGATGACAACATCACTCTGATCTCCTCCAAAAGCCTTTACCTCTCAACTTTGACTTTAACTCCAACCTCCAAACTGCACAATGCCGCTCTAGGATGTGACGTGAACTATGGAGACAAAACCATCAGTACTAGCAGGACCCTAGAAGTCATGTGTGAGTACAAGTATACATTTCTAACCAAAATTCTTGAAAAGGCATGACTCTTTGACAATAACTTAAAACAAAAATTCAGAAAAATGCAATTCAGAAGAGCGTAGGCATCACTGTTGATAACTACCTTCTTCCATCTTCTACTATTGATCAATGAGCAGAACTAAAAGTATTTATTTTCTTGCCAACCGAGTCAATATGCTGTGAAAACAAATTTTTATTTTATTTTTTCAGATGTACAGACTCTTCGAATTCTGGGTAATGACAGAGTAAGGGAAGGTGACACTCTCAGCCTGATCTGCACTGTTGAGAGTCACCCAACATCCTCTGATCCTGTATGGAGTTTCAGTGGATCCACAGATACAATCAGGAACCACACGTCTGCAGAAAATCTTACGATTACCAATGTGGGAGAGGAGCATGCTGGGATATACGTCTGTGAGATGACATATACGAACAAGACTTTGAAAGCATCAATCACTATCAGTGTCATTCGTAAGTAGAACCAGATTACACATGAAATGTTGATAATCTAACAATGACACAGACTTACAACATTATTCACTTATATATGTGTAAAAAAAAATGTAAGAAATTCAAAACTATAACAAGGCTGTGTTCTTAAATTCAAGGTAAAGAAGCTTTTCGAATGCAAGTGGACATTAAAATGGTAACAGGATTCTTGACTGGAATATCAGTGTCAGCAGTCGTCTTCTCTGTAGTTTTGTGCCGTCATGAGTCTTGGCAAAGGTACGGAAATGCTTAAAATGTGTACATTTTGTTACACATTTTGCAAATCTCATTCTGTTCACATGAAGGTGTTCTGAGTGATTCTGGTTGATGTGAAAGCATGTGAACACTGTTGTTATTTTAGTCCATCTGTTTTTATTCTGTCTTATTCCCTTAATATCTTTTCCAGCAGAGACAAGACACATGAAGTGATGGACACAAGCACATACACTGAAGTTATACTGGAGGAGTTTTTTTATGACCAAGAAGGACATCAGAAAGAGTGAAGTTAATTATAAAAAAGCTCATAGAGAGTTCTTTAAAATGTTGAGGAAACAATATATTTTTCTCGTGGCCACGACTTCATTATTTTGAGGGAACGACATTATTTCTCTTGGCCACGAGTTAAATGCGTAAACAACCTGGAAATTACCATGGTAACCTGGAATTATCAGAAATCGATAGGCCTATATTTATTTTTAATTAAGAAAAAGCGCGGAATTAAGAAGTGATTATATTAACACATTGCCTATTGTTTTGTGTGCGATGCCTACAGTATAGCAGCATTCGAATGAAGTTTATCAATAAATATTAGAATATGCCGTGTATATTTGTATCACATCCAACAGTCTTTTAAATGAAGTTGGTTATTCACTGATTGTTCTTTTTTATTTCATATTTTTATTTATTATTATTATGATAATTATTGGTTACTTTTTTTATCCATTGTTATGTAGCCCTATTTGCTTTATTTCCCCCTTCATTTCCCATATCTCTTTACCTTTCTGTAGGCTTAGCTATATTTTGTAAATACTTTAAATGCCCGATTATGCCAATAAAAATGTGACTTTATGAGCGTGTTATCATTTGTAGCTCGTGCCCGTGACAACATTCGAATGAAGTTCGAATAATTTATTTTAATAGGTTATATGTTAAAAGAATATTTAAGCTACAAATATATATATATATATATATATATATATATATATATATATATATATATATATATATATATCGCGCCATTATTTTATCATTCTTAATTAAAAATAAATATTATTACAGGCCTATCCATTTCTGATAATTCCAGGTTGCCATGGTCGCGCAGGTTGTTTACGCATTTAACTCGTGGCCAAGAGAAATAATGTCGTTCCCTCAAAATAATGAAGTCGTGGCCACGTGAAAAATATATAGTTCCCTCAACATATTATCTCGTGGCCACGACATATTATCACGTTAACACGTTGTGGCAATGACAAAAATAAGTGAACCGAACATGTCCTCTCCCGGTCACCGTAATATTTGATAATATACTGCCACCGGGGAGTGTGAGTGTCACGTGACAGGTGGAAGAGTTATTTCCATAGTCATGTGCTTAAATATGGGAAGAGAATAGTTTTCAACCTTGAAAGCCAAGGTATAAGAGGAGGGTGAGAAACTGTAATATTTGTCTTACACTCTGCAGCTACTTGTGTTTCTGTTGACTGTTTCTTGCAAGAAATAAAACCTTTTAAAGACAATTGGATGAGTTTGTCTCTTATGCAGTAAAGGTGCGTTCACGCCATATCGTTATTCCTGTAATTATGAGATTCTAGCTTGTAAAAAGTGTTCACGTAATTCAAGACATGAGAATAGGATACATCATTTCATACAACATTTAGCTTTTTATTTATTTATTTATTTTTTATGCACACTCTTGTCAGAAATTAATCAAATACTGTTCCTACATAATTTATAGGCCTATTGTAAAACACTGGTCAAACATGTATTCTGAGACTTGTGAATCACTGTAAAGCTGCTTTGACACAATCTGCATTGTAAAAAGCACTAGACCTATATAAATAAAGGTGACTTGACTTGACTGTTCAACGATATAGCCTGTAGTTTGTTGTGATTCGATTAGAATATTAAAGTAAACTTGAGTGTTTCACTGTCACAACAGGAAACTAAAAATTGACACTGGGGGTCTCAAAAGTAAGGCAAGCATCCTCCTGCAGTGGTAGGTGTATCGTGGTTGATAAACACCATCAAAATGACGTTGATCGATATATAAATTAATATAGGCTAATCCCACGACATGAAATTCAGACAAATTCATGTTGAATTCGAGGTTTTGAGAGACCCAGTGTCTGCGACACCAAATGGAAGATCTGCTGGGTTTTAAATAATTATCCAAATATGTGAAATAGCCTCCCAAATGATTAATGTTAATGGGGCAGTCAAGCAAGCAGATTAATCAGGAAAAAAAGCGGACACAGTAAGGAGTAAACAAGCAGCAAAATTAGCCTATAGTTTGGAGCTTCAGACACGTCTGAACCCATAGGCCTACTAATATTATCACAGATATTCATTCTTAGTCACCATGAACTTTCAGTTTGTTTACATTTGTCACGTGTTCCTTTGTTCAGTTCTCCCGCTCCTCATTATTAGTTCATTCAGTTCAGGTGCACGTCATTAATCATCTTGTTTGAGTCACTATATAAGTTCTTCCCTTCACAGTCAGTCTTTGTCCGACCAAAGACCAGACCGACCTTGTTATAGATCAGAAACTATGTTTTGTCCTTCAAAATAATGGAAGTTATTTTTGCATTATCCCTCAAAATTCGGTTAGCTGTTTTGTTTAGACCGATCTTTTCCCACAAACGGTGGACTTTTTTTTCAAGTTATTTGTTTTACTCTAAATTGGACGATTGAAAGGGCAAACATATTTTAGTCTTCATATTACAAAAATATATTTGATATGGTGAAATGTATTAATGTTATTTAATGAATACAATGTAATATGAATAAAACATGAATTTAGGTTAAGACAAACAAAAAACACAAGTAGCCTATTTAAATTTATTTTTTATTTTTTAAATGTTGATTATGGAAAGAGAACAGCATAAGATAGGATCATAAGATGCACAATATGTCAGGAGACGTTGAATGGGCCAGGCATGATTTTTGACCACTTCATGGGAGTTTTTTGTAGAAAGCTTTTCTTTAAAATGATTTTCGTTTTGTATAAATTGTATCTTAATTTTAATGTTTCATCAACCAATATAAACAAGAAGCAAATATAGCAGACAAAATAGGCCTAATCATGACATGGAGGCGCCGGCGCGATCACCTTTGTTGCACATGAAATGGAGCGTGTCTCATAAATGAACCGAAACTCAGGAACCGTGTGAGTGAGTCCAAGAAGAATCGCACAGGTTTTAGCCAGATTGCAAACATGACTTGCTGGCCATCCAAAACAATGCTGATCCTCCTCATTGCAGACAAAAATGTTTAGAGGGCTATGTGGTATTGATGCACATCTCAATTCTCACACTATTTAAAATAAATAAATAAATAAATATATATATATATATATGTATATATATATATATATATATATATATATATATATATATATATATATATATATATCTTAGTATTGTATCTTAAATCTTTCCAGCATTTACCTATAATGTTGATTTATTTAAAGTTTTAACAAAACAGGTAGGTACAAAATACATCCAGGTACAAAATACATTCTCAAAAGCATTGTAAATGGCATATTTGCTATCATTTTGGCTATCATAGCACCAATTAGCAACAATGGTCTCCACGATCAACTCACGATGCTTTTGAGAAACGCAGCCCAGAACAGTCTGTTCTTGATACTTATTTTGTACACCTGGATGAGGGAATCCTCTTCACCCAGCAACTGACCAAGTGATGGATGACAGCGTCTCCCCAGCTAACAATTTCTGGTTGCCAGAACATTCCCTGAACGCTCATTTTTGGTTCCCAAAACGTTCTTTTTTTTTTTTTAAATTGTTTTTAATACATAGAATGGAGAAGGTATTGCTGAACATGAAATCTTAGCAATTACATTAAGATAAAGAGGTGCGATCTTTAATATGTTTAATGTTAGATGAAAAATCCACAAAGTTATAGGCTATTGTTCATATCCCATCAATGGGCTATATGCACGGAGCGTTCTTTAGAACTTCCGCAATAATATAAGCCAGCTCGAAAACTTCCGGTGATGTCACTTGCTGGTTTGTTGAGCATCAGCAGTGTAATATTTAGTTTATAATCAGAATATACTCCCTTAAATAGTCAGGCATAGCATTAATTTAGTTACTCAAATGTAAGACGGCATAAAAAATAAATAAAGACTAAATGTATTTTTAAACCTAGTTATTTTATAATGTTTAATGTTTAGTCAAAACCAAAACTATTAGAGGAAATGGCTGATATATGCGCAAATAAATGCTACTCTGCCACCACCTGCTGGTTATAGTGGTAATTATTGTCTTTTTTATTTTTAAATAGCCTAAGTGTTTTCTATCAAATGTTGAATTTTCTACATTATGAAACGTTCGGTTTTACAAATGGGGACCATTTCAGAAGGATGAACAAGTAATGTTTGTGGTCATATGACATTAAAAATAACATTTATAGTGCTGGAAAAAAGAATGCCTGTGAGTGTCTAATTACAGACAAGACTTTTTTTTTTTAAACTGTCCAATAGCTTCGTCCTTATTGCAATCAGTAAAACTGGTTTATTGCCAAATTAGGTAAATGTGATAACTGCATTAAAATATGAATACAACATTAAAAATATAATCACAGCAGCTGTCAGTCAGTGCAGCGCAAGATCAGTTGTTTTGGCACACTTGTGAAAACACATTTTATTCAATTAATCTAACTAAAGTGCACAATAAATATTTAATTTTTGACGAAAGTGTGAAAACTGATGGTCGAATTAAATTTAGCTGAGGAGGAACACTGAGGTACGTCTTTACGTTATAATGTAATGTACGGTATATGTACTTTTGAATAACTAAATTAATGCTATGCCTGACTATTTAAGGGAGTATATTCTGATAAGTATTATACTATGCTCAACACACCAGCAAGTGACATCTCACCGGAAGTTTTCGAGCTGGCTTATATTATTGCGGAAGTTCTAAAGAACGCTCCGTGCATATAGCCCATTCATAGGCACTAAATTGGTCTGGGCTGCGTTCAGCCCTGACAAAACGTTGGAAAACGTTTTTTAAGGTGGTGCGTTGAACACCCCGTTCTGATGACGCAAGAGTTGCAACTATGGCAGCTGAGAAGGCCATTCTTTGTGTTCTTTTTGAAGAATTTTCGGAGCCTAATGAAATCGGTATAAATATGTGTTTAATACTGCAAAATACGCTCGATGTTACAGTCATTGCCCTTGCCGCCCAGAAAGAAAGAGAATATCCCAATCGAGTGAAGGGATTTGTGGAAAATGTGGTTCCTAATTATTGTGATCCAACATGTTTATGAAAGTTTATGAAAGTATCACTCCACAATACAATAGCAAATATATAAGTATAGTATATTTTTATGTTACATTAATCAGTGTCTAGCACACTTTCCTAAAGCCTGGGATACACTGCACGATTTTAGCAATCCTACAAGATCATTACTTTATTACACTGCCAACTATTTTCAAAGGAAAGTAGCTAAAGCCTGCCCAAAAAGTCGCTAGATGGCGTCATGCGTAAATTAGCATATTTGTGACATCGTACTTGTATTCCGGTAACACTTATGGGAACACATATTCACTATAAACTACAACTTTTGCCCCAGTTAACTCCTAATTTACTGCTTATTCGCCTATATAGCCCGCCTAATGTTTTCTCTCCTAATGTGCTCACAAACTATATTTTAGTATAATATAATATAGCCGAATGTCCAATAAAGCTGTTCTCATTTTCTATAGGCTATATATAAGCACACAAGAAGGATGGAAATCAAAACGATGAAACTAAATGCTTTAAATATAAAACAAAGGAGAAGCGGATAAGTGATTGGTTCGTGGAAACACTGTGCTCATGTGTAGCTCATTCATTCACAATACTGAGGTTTGTCTGAAAAGTCATTAGATTTGTCGCTAGGTGCTTTTTTTTAAAGAAAATGTCTCCGAAGGGGTCTGAAAAGTCGCTATATCTAGCGACAAAGTCGCTAAGTTGGAAACACTGATCACACTGTGCGACATGGATCTACTACACTTGGGTACGACATGCATGTAGACTGTACGATGATGGCACCTATTGACTCGTAGGCTACGATGCAAGTTTCTATAGAAGAAAAAAACGTCATCAGCATGCGCTAGTGGTAAACAAAACACTATGTTGAATCACACTTTGGCAGTTGTAGTTTTTATGTGTGGTGAAAATAAAAAGGAAGCAGCAAAAGAAGAAGGGAAAAGAGCTTGAGGTAAGCAGTTTTAAGTTTTAGCGCCATGTTGCTTTGATTTCATGTCACATTTTTATTGGCTGGTCAGTAGACGCAGGTCGTAGCAGCAAAAACACTGTGCGTTGATCATGCTGAATTTCTGACACTGTCAGAAAATGATCGTAGGCTATCTTTGGTCTCAAGACCAGGAAAGCGGCTGTCTTTGTAAACATGTGCAAAGGCTGAGAGTGGCGAGGCGGGGCGAGAGCTTGATCCCTCTCCTCCAGGTCGCCCGTCTCCGGACCGCTTTCTCGTTTTTTTTGCCACCTGGCTTGGCTGGGTTCTGAATGGGCTGGGCGCTTCGTCCGTGTCCGGCTCCCTGCAGTCTGGCGGGTGTAGGCTGCTGCTTGGCCGACTTAGCAGGGGTGGAGGATGGTGCAGGCGGGTGCCCTCGGTGATAGTCTCAGACTGCTTCTGTGTGGCCGAGAACTGCTGGGCAAAGCCTGTCCGCAGGCTCTGTAAGCTTTCTCAGTCAGGTTTGACGAGAATTTACAGGCCCGGGATGGGAGATGCGGTTCACCATGCCAGACAGCAGCCGTTGGACACTGCTGCATCGCAACAGACTGCTCAACTGGGGTGATCCCAGCGTACCCCTTGGCCTCCCAGCCATCCAGGGTGGTGAAGGCGGAGGAGGGACTGGGCCTGGCATGAACGCTGCAGGGCGTTCTCCAAGACTTGGTCACCTCCTCATGCACTTCCGGAAAGAATGGCACTGGGGCGGGATGCTGAGGACCAGCGCGGGCCACCCCGAGATACCAATCGTCCAGCCGAGACGGTTCGGGACGCGGTGGAGAATTCCAAACGAGCCCGACCTTCTTGGCGGCCCGGGGAAGCATAGCCGTCAGCTCGGGTTCGGGCAACGCTGCGACCCCGGAGGGAAGCAATGCAGCCGAGTCTTCATCTCCCGAGGACTCTTGCTCACCTTCCGATGCCGCAATCGACATCTGGTCATCCACAGGCACGCCGAAGGACACGACTGGACGCTCCATAGAGGGACCAGCAGCACTCATCGGAAACACCACAGGCTCCAGTGTTGTAGAGGGGACAGGGGGCCACGGAGCTCAGCGGGGAAGCCCTGACCGTGATCCTCAGATCATAGATCACCCTGCCTAGACGCCGACGAACCGTCACCCCGGCCGGAGCCAGAGAAAACGACCGCACGGGGCATAGGGGAGGAGACCCCCGCTCCCTGAGAACCAAGGAACGAGAGTCTAGATCTCAACACTGAAATAGTCATGTTCCCGCAGTGAGAACATGAACTATCCACAAAAGCTGCTTCAGCATGCTGAACGCCCAGACATGTGATGCAGCGAGTGGGGACCAGGGAACGACTGCATCCAGTAATGCACAGACGAAATGACATCTTTTCGCAGGGTTTGTCTGTGAAGTTCTTTTAGAAGGCGATCTCAGCTCTGGTCTTTGTGCTGAAGCATGCAGGGAACAGCAGCGATGTGATCAGGTACACCACTCCCTGATCACATACACAGAGGAACTGGCCCAAATCGCAATGTGAGGCAGCAGGGAAATAATGCTGTAAAAACAGCAGTTGAGAGCTATAATCAGCTCAGGTTCCTCTGAAGCTCGTGACCTCACTGCAACGTGCCATCGCACCAACACAAAGACCACTGTTTTTCTCTTCAAAGGCTTGTAGAGTTTCACTCTCAGTCTAGTAGCTCTTAGGAACACAAAGGTTGGCTCCGAAGCGAAAGACAGAGTGCAGTTGCATCTGCTTCCCTATTTATACCACCTGGCGGGGGTGGTGCACATTATGCAAATATCGCATGCCAATTCCATTGGCTTGTTTTAGTTTACTCAAAGCTGATAGGGCTCTCTGGCGATAACCCAATTCGTCGGTCACTACTGACGTACGTCGAACGTGACCGACTGAAAGGGAACTGCAATGTACAAATTATGTAATAATCAAGGGGAAAGTGAGTACACAGAAAGAAACTGAAACAGAACAGATTAAAATGCTTGAACATGATCTGTCCAAAAACAACTGCAGCATCATCGTTAAAGACATAAAGGCAGAATATGAAAATGTATTACTTTTCATATTCAAAAACAATCAGTGGACATATTGGACATCACTTGGACATATTTCAACTTTTCATATTCTGAAGATTAATTCATTATCTATAAGTAGAACACACATCGAAACACATATGAACCCACAGTTAAAATCATAATTCAAGGTAATGCTTGCTTGTGTTTGGCAATGTTTAAAAGGTCCTGCTTTTTTCTTTAGTTTAAAGCTTTCTTTCAGTTCTTCAGTTGTTTCAGAGGGATGTTCAGCTCACTGCACAATTTTTGTTATATGATTTCATAATCTCCGCAAAGGAAATTTCTTTCATGCAATTTCTTAAACAAACAAACTTAAACACATGGTTGTGCTTTGCTAACCACATTGCTATGAGCCATTTTTTTTATCTGAAGTTGTCCTCAAAGAATGACTCAGTTATTTACAGTGTTGTAATGTATTGAACTTCTGTTTGCAGATGAGCCTATAATGGATGTTCCTCCTCTCAGTGACAGAGTGGAGGCCAGTCTGATATGTTCAGCTCCTATTTCTTGCCCTGAAACTCCTCCTGAAACATGGTGGATCAAAACAAGAGGAGAAAATGTCACCAATCTCAAGGATGACAACATCACTCTGATCACCTCCACAAGCCTTAACCTCTCAACTTTGACTTTAACTTCAACCTCCAAACTGCACAATGCCACTGTAGGATGTGACGTGAGCTCATGTGTGAGTACAAGTTCTAACCAAACTTCTTTAAAAAGGCATGACTCTTTGACAATTACTTAAAACAATTTTTTTTTTTTTTTGTACAGACTCTTCGAATTCTGGGCAATGACACAGTGAGGGAAGGTGACACTCTCAGCCTGATCTGCACTGTTGAGAGTCACCCACCATCCTCTTATCCAGTATGGAGTTTCAGTGGAACCACAGATACAATCAGGAACCACACGTCTGCAGAAAATCTCATGATTACCAATGTGCGAGAGGAGCATGCTGGGATATACGTAAGAGGACATATACGGACAAGACTTTGAATGCATCCATCACTATCAATATCATTCATAAGTAGAACCAGATTCCACATGAAATGTTGATAATCTAACAATGACACAGATTTACAACATTACAAATTATGAAAATGTCTACATGTCAGCAACTGTTGAAATACTGAATTGTGAAACATCTGAGAAAGTTAATTGCGTGTTCCCTTTCAAAGGGATCGAGACTCTGCGTTTTACCGCATATGGGGGAATGTCACACGTGAAATGATTTTTGAAAGCAAAAATCAAACCACTTCCAATCCTATTGGCTGGCGACAGCCTATGACATCATCATAGCGTGGCCCGGAAGCATAAAAGGAGCGCCTAGAGAAACAGTCAAAACAGTATCTTAAGATACAAAACAGTATCTTTTCGTCTTTCGGGACTGTTTTGTCTGATCGCGATTGTAATCAAATCCGGTAAGGGAATCTTATATTATGCCTTACAAACGTTTCAAGAGAGTGTGTTCATCCGTGTCCCAGGGTTTGACACTTGATATACACAGTTCTGGGCGTTTTCTGTCTGGGAGTGGAGCGCGCATAGACAGTGCTTGAGGGCGCTTACTGTATTTTTTCTGTTATTTACCGTGAGCGTCTCCCTGTCTCCCTCCGTTTGGCACTCTTCTCGAGGGAAGAGGTGTCCGCATCTGCGCCTAGTGATTTTGGCCCCGTTTGTGCTGAGGCAAAATTCAGAAAAAATTCAGATTTATATCTGGGCCCAGACAGACGGGAGGGAGAAGACGCGAGATTGAGATGGATGATCGATTGTAAACACAGCAGTGTTTGTAATCGATCCCCCAGCTGCAAGGGCGATTTACATCTACCCTCTCCTCTTCTTCTTCCTCCTCCTATATATCTTTTAGGTTCTAAAAAAAAGATTCCATTCTTCCTTGTTAAAGAAAAGAGAAAGATAAAACTTTGGTCTTCGAGCCGCAGGAGCTGGGTCTATATTTATGTTTCTAAATATGTTGACCTTGTGTTCCTGTATAGTTTTTCCTGAGTATGTAATCAGAAAAAGGGGTTTCTGGGCAAACTGAAGTTTGATAGGTTGGCTAGAACGATATTTGTATAGTTCCTAGTTCTGGCCTCCTCCTGAGGGAGTTGTTAGGCCATATGCCCATTTCCCCTTGCTTATGTAGGTGCAATTGTTGAGGTTAACAGCTAAGGTAACAGGCTGTTATTAGCCTCCCTGGTGCTGTTTTCTCAGGTCGTAGGCCCTTATTTTTGCGTAGATAAGTGTATGCAGTGTATGCTAGGCCCCACTTGCTAGAACTTTATTCATGCTATGAATTTGTCTTTCCCCTGAGCCCCTTGAATTTACATTAATGTTTGAGTTACAGTGCTAGCTTTTTAGCTTCCGTTTCTTTAGGGTACAGTACAGATCTGTATAATCTGTTTGGTGAGAGCGTTTATCCTTTTCAGGATAGCATTTACAAAGCATTGTTTGCTTTGGGTTCTAGCTTTTGCCCTACATGTATGTGAACTTTACTCTAGTGCTGCCACAGGTTAGCACCTGTTCTCATAGTAGTAGGCTTGTGTTAGCCTCTATTTAAGAGCATGGTGACTTTTGTACTCCCCGGTTGTACTCTGAAGGATGCGTTATTGAGATTCTGTATTCAGACAGGATTGGCCATGGCTAAGTCTGTCCTTCGTCAGACCAGGTCTGCCTCCGTGGTGGCAATGGGGGTTGACTCCGTTCCCCTCTAGTGACTGGCCGGGGTTCCTTTTGGTTCCCTGGCCACATTCCCTTTAAGGAACCATTTTACTCGGGAAGGTTGGTTCCAGAAGCTCTGAGCAGCCTTGGTAGGCTTTCTGCAGGGAAGCCTCTTTTAGGCTCTGCTTGGGCTGTTGGCCATAGGGAATGCTGTCACTGACAGCCTTGCGTGACCCGAGGGTGAGGTGCTTCTGGCGTTTCTTTCGAAACCGCTTGACGTTTGTCTAGCCACCTTGGCATGCACTCTCCTCAAGCATGGCGGCGTGGGTATATCGTTCCCCATATGCGGTAAAACGCAGAGTTGAGTTCCCTTCGAAAGGGAATGTCTCAGGTTACGTATGTAACCATAGTTCCCTGAGAACAGGGAACGAGACTCTGCGTTGCTTTGCCATGCTTCGGGGCTGCCTGCTGAACAGTCCCTCAAGACGTTAAGATACTGACTGTTTCTCTAGGCGCTCCTTTTATACTTCCGGGTCGCACTATGATGATGTCATAGGCTGTCGCCGGCCAATAGGATTGGAAGTGGTTTGATTCTTGCTTTCAGACATCGCTTCACGTGTGACGTTCCCCCATATGTGGTACAACGCTGAGTCTCGTTCCCCTAAAGTCTCAATATAGGTCTTTATTAATTATAATATCAAACATTCATCACATGCTAGGTGACACAAATGAATTGAAAATTAAGTCTTTTTTTACTCCTGGAGGTGAAAACATGCCTGGGAAAGATGATATGCTGACAAACTACTTATAACATAATTCACTTATATATGTATCAAATGTAAAAAAAAAAATATATATATTTTTATATATATATATATATATATATAAACACTATTACAAGGCTGTGTTCTTAAATTCAAGGTAAAGAACCTTTTCAAATGCAAATGGACATTAGAATAATAACAGGATTCTTGACTGGAATATGAGGCTTGGCAAAGGTATGGAAATGCTTAAAATGTACATTTTGTTGCACATTTTGTATATCTCATTCTGTTCACATGAAGGTGTTCTGAGTGATTTGTTTAGATGGGATTCTGGTTGATGTGAAAGCATGTGAACAATGTTGTCCACAATCATAGATGATAATCGTTATATTTTACTCCATTTGCTTATATTCTGTCTTATTCCCTGAATATATTTTCCAGCAGAGACAAGACACATGAAGTGATGGACACAAACACATACACTGAATTTATACTGGAGGAGTTTTTTTATGACCAAGAAGGACATCAGAAAGAGTGAAATTAATTATAAAAAAGCTCATAAAGAGTTCCTTAAAATCCAATTGTGTTGGATTTTGCTTATTCTAAAATTGTAAAATATCTGGATTTTACTGCGATTTCATTTATGTTTATAATATTTATTCTATATTTTATATACTCTTTACAACAGCAGAAACTATCTAAGCTTATTTTGTCTGTAGGATTAAAAATCCTTATATTATAATATATTATATTATAAAATATAAAAATTATGAATTGAATAGTTTTGCCATTCCTTATTGTTTTCTTCTTCCTCCAATGTACTTGTACTGCAATGTACTGTTTTTTTTTTGTTTTTTGTTTTTTACAATTAAACTGTTAATAATAAGTGTTAAATTCATAATTTCTTCATTTCTGTGTTTTAAAGGATGTTAATAAAACTAAAGCAAATTTTATACACCCTAGGTGTATATTATCCGTACGTATAAGAAACTGTGTAGAACATGGAAAATTGTGTTTTCATATATTCATTTATTTGAAAAATGTGAGTAAAATATTAGACATATTGGGTATAAGATTAAGAATGAATGCGTGCATATATTGTGAATGAATTTAATAAATGTGGCTCTACTGGTGTCACAGACACTCATTCTTAGTTTTATTTAATTTCATTTTTTTTCACAATGATTGTTTGATTCTGAAACACACTGCACCCGGATTCTACTGTTGCTAAAGTAAAAGTAGCTCCTAACTTGCCGATTTAGGAGCAACTGGGCGTGTCAGTCCTAATTTTAGGAATCCTACATTTTTGCTCTAAGGGGGCTTTCACACTGGCAGTTTAGTTCGAAATGGGGTGCGGTTCACATGAAAAATCGGTAATGTGAAAGCTGTCATGCGAACCCGGGTGCGCACCGGGGTACCGAACCTGAGACTACGTCCTTCATTGCACAGACTCGCCTCACGTAAACAAAGGAGATAGTGGTGCACAATCTGACGTCAAACAAACGAGAGAACAGCATGCACTCTGATGTCACTGGCCAAAATCTCCGGTTTCACCATCTACACGACGACTCTGTAACTGGAGTTTATAAAAATCTTCACCCTGGCCGGAGTTTTAAAAAAAGTTCAGTTTCAGTTACCGGTTACTGCGTTTGTGTGTAGACGAACGGCCAAACCGCATAGAAAAAGCTGCGGTTTTGAAAATATCCGTTTTCCTGTGGGCAGGGCCTGAGTTCAGTCAAAGCAACCTTTAACCAAAAAAGCGTAATGGCTAATGCTAACGCTCCGCCTCTGGTGGTACGCAGGGAAGGAGACTAGAGGCCTTTTTTTTTTTTTTAAATGGATGTCAGTGGATGAGAGGCTTCACTATGCTGATTAAACAGCTTTTGTGGGGAAATAGCTAATAATTTAATTAATCGACAGCCTGTTTGCTAATCTTCAGCATGTTTTACACTAAACAATACTTTCGTTGGGAACTATATGTAGATTTTAGCTTGATAAAAATGTATTTTTTTAAGAGAAGGCAGACTAGGGAATGTTGCAACAGGTAGGATTCATTTACGGCATTACCAGGGTCATTCTACAGAAACGTCCACTTTTCTGTCCCTAGACTTTACAGAAATATTACACCTGAAAAACACTTTAGGATTAATTAATTTTAAAAAACAAAAACAAATGCTGAATAAGTATTATAAAATATTTAATTAATGTAGTGGTCCCCTGGAGTTGTGTCACTGGTGTTACCTTTAACAAAAATCACATTGATGACATCACTTGACTTCCTTCTTCCTATTTCCTGAGGGTCAATGAAGAAAGGCCAATGGAAAGTCCACTCTCTCTTTTTCAGTTATCAGAAATTTGAATTAGAAAATCATAATTTCATATGAAGCTTTTAGTTGAAGTCACTGGTGTGACCTACTTTATTGTTAGGGAATTTTAAAAAACTAGAATACAAATGGATTAAACTACTTAATTTAGTGAGTATACCATGATTGACAACATACCTTGCAGCAGCCATTTTGTAAAATGAAAATTTTCCTGAAAATTGTCACTGGTTACGGTCACTGGTGTTACCTTTTTATGAATATTGTCACTGGTGTTACCCGTTTATAGATAAACTTTATTCAAAGCTATTTGTTTAGTTCTTTTGCATAAAATAGCAGTAAGATTACATGATTATAACTTTTCTTTCTTATTGTTAATCCTCCTTTGGGCAGGTATGGCTAAATTGAGTGCAGCTGAGAAGCAGCGACTTTACAGACAGCGTATTTTACAGACATTTTTAAAATGTTGTTTATGATCTTTTTCTGACTGCTTCCACTAAGTGTCAATGATAAGTCTTTGATTGTATACTAAATGTAAAAATTTTGTCCCATCTACTTAATTATTGTTGAAGAATAAGGATCTTTGGTCTTATGTTTACGTCACTGGTGATTCGTTGTGTCACTGGTGTTCCTGTTTTTTTTGTCTGTCACATTAAATAAAATGTGTCATATGTGACATGATAATAATTTTACATCCATTGAATTCTGCTACACTTAAGATTTAAAGGATTGCTTCATTACTTGTTTATAACTGTTTTTCAAATATTTTCATTGTTATAGCAAATACATGGTTGTGCAAATGAACTACCATAATTCAATCACACTTTTAACTAACCTGATTTAAAAAAAAAAAAAAACAAATAAAAAAAAACACAATCCTTATTTTTTGCATTATCATTATTTTTCTGTAACTCTGACTGCATGTGCTGAAAAAAAAATTAGAAATAATATTTCATAAAAACGTTTAAAATTGCCAGAGAAGTAAGGTAACACCAGTGACCATAAAATTGGTACATGCGGTCTTTAAATAAATGCACAAAAAAATATAAATCATTAAGCTGTCATTTATGTGTATTCATAAATTCAAAGTGTAATATAATAAGTAAGTTTAAATGTTAGAAAAAGAAATACATTTTAAGACATCTTGCTATACCAAAAGTGGTAACACTTTAGAATACTGATCCTTCGTTAATGAATAACTACACAGGAACACATGAGTAATGCATTATTAACACTCTAGTAACTACTATTAACTAACGAGAAGCTCTGATTAATGAATTAGTAAGTAATAGTGCTCAGTTGAAGGTGGTAGTTCACTATTAGCTAATCAGTAACTACTGTTTTTTTATTCCTCCCAGAGAACTATACGAACTACTATATACAGGTTCATAATTAACATTAACATGCATAATGTATAATTCATTCTAAAGTGAGAAACATGACAACTCTCTAGTAACTACTGAAGTCATTGTAAACTTTTGAGGTTTATGTACATTTTTGTACAGTTTTGTACAGTAACTCCTACTGATGTATTTGGTAACACTTGAGTAATTACTAGTGGGTTACCACGATCTTCACTTTAGAATACTGATCCAAATAAGTAGTAGTTCCTTTAGAATTATGTAGTAACTCTTGAGTTATTACTATCCAATACTTTACAAAAACCTCAAAAGTTTACAATGACTTCAGTAGTTACTAGAGAGTTGTCATGTTTCTCACTTTAGAATACTGATCCAAATAATTAGTAATTCCTTCTGAAGGATTTGGTAATACATCAGTCATTACTAGTGGGTTACCATGACCTTCACTTTAGAATGAATTATACATTATGCATTATTCACATTAATTATGAACCTGTATATAGTAGTTCTTAGTAGTTCTCTGGAAGGTATGAAAAAACAGTAGTTACTGATTAGCTAATAGTAAACTACCACCTTCAACTGAGCACTATTACTTACTAATTCATTAATCAGAGCTTCTTGTTAGTTAATAGTAGTTACTAGAGTGTTAATAATGCATTACTCATGTGTTCCTGTGTAGTTATTCATTAATGAAGGATCAGTATTCTAAAGTGTTACCCCAAAAGTGGACGTTTCTGTAGAATGACCCACCAACAGCAAATGTGCAGCATTATTGTTTAACATATAGAACAATACATGTTGTGTAAAAGCAAAGTCCCTTTAATAGTCTTTGGTAAAAGCCACTGGAAGGCAAGCCTGCAACCTTTAACCAAAAAAGCGCTATTGCTAAGGCTCCGGCTGTGGCGGTAAGCAGGGAAGGAGTTTTGAACGGCGGGCACTGATGTCACTGCTATTACACAATAGGCTGAGAGGTGCCGCACATGATTAAGTTAGCCGTTACGCTTTCTCAAATAGTAAGAGATACAGACCCTCTCATCTCCCTATAATATACAATCTCTGGTTCGGTTGCGCTCGAACTGTGCCGCGGTTCACGTGAATATGAAAGCAACACGGACTCGGGTGCGCACTTGTTCAGGAAGTAAAGTAACCTGCGCATGCGTTGCCGCCGACTGTAATGTATTTACTTAAATAAAACACATGTAAGAGATGATGTGTTGATGATTTATCTTGGATTCGAGCAGGAGTGAGCCTGCAGTGTATTCGTGCTTTGCGAGTGCAATCAGAGCGGCAGATGAATAACAATCAGCTGTCTCCTCAAAATAGGCTGTTTACAAGCAAAATGCGGAAAAGTGTGGTTTACTCTGCCGCACATAATAGCACCACATTAATAAAAAAAATATATAAACTTTTTATACTTTATATAAAACGTACATAAAGACCTTACATAATGTTTTTATTACCTTAAAATGAGCCATTTATATCTAGATAGACATATAGACTGCGGGTCCAGTCAGAACAGATACACTTTCAAGCAAATTAATCATATTTAAACATTTAACGTTAGTTAAGTCAGTTACTTAACGGACACAATGCTGCACAAATTAAAGTGATCACGAAGACGTAAGGTCTTTGCTCTCTGTGTCCGAAACTCATACAATCTGGGCCAATATGAACTAACAAGTAAGGTGGATATATACCGCACCCCATCAGTTATATTTGGCTCTATACTGTCGCCTGTTGGCACATTTAGAGAAGATTAAATCGTGATAATGAGAAAACTTTTATTATATTGAGATTATGAGAAAATAATAAAGTCGTAATCACGAGAAAACAACTTTTGTTATATCAATATCACGAGAAAATTAAATCATAATCTCGAGAAAACAACTTTTGTTAATCCATGGCCTTTTAGGGCTTCCGTAATTTCCCCACTGAGTTTGTTATTAAAGACTTTTAACCTGATCTTCTTCGTCATTATCTACTATCTGCAACTATGTGTGATAACTGGGAGCCTTATAGTAAGCATTTCATTATTTAATTTAATTTAATTTATTTATTGCTAAATCATATATATATATATATATATATATATTTTTTTTTTTTTTTTTTTTTTTTTTACACAAATGGTTCACTATAGTGAGAAAAAACAAACAAACAAAAAAAAATCATCAGATTATTAAAAGTATTCTTCATACTAAGAGAAAAAAAAAAACTCTTTACTGAAATGTTCTTTGAGGAACCAAAACATGGTTCTTCTATGGCAGACGATCAAAATAAGAGGCTTTGGTTACACTTTATTTTAATGTGCTTACTATAGAGTTAGGTTTTTTGGGGTTTGGTTTAGGGTTAGTCACATGTAATTATGCATAATTTACAGTTATTACTAAAGTAACTTCATGTAATATGTGTAACAAGGACACTGTAAAACAAAGTATTACTGAGTCCTTAAACAGAATCAACAAAACTGTGACCCTTAACACATTTTCTTCTTTTTTCACACTCACATTTAACTTGTTACATTTCCATTAGACCAAAACCTCATTGCCTTTATCTTTGGCTAATAAAACATTTAAATCAAACAATGGTGAATTTATTTGTTTTACTGAATTATGCTATTTATTTCCATATTTATACTTGTCAACCACAAGTACAACAATCCCTTATTTGTGCAAGTCAAGTTTAATAAGGAAGTGCTCCAATAGAGGAAGGATGCAACTTGTACGCTTGTGTGTTGCTTCTGTAATTAAAGCTCGGTTTGAGAAACTGAACGGTTTGACTTGAGGCGGTAAGGTCACTTTTAATGCTGTAAATTTTAATTTGAAATGTTGTTTTCTTTACTGGCATGACACATATTTTATACATGTACTGCCAAAGCATTTGCATACAAATATAGAATAATAGGTCTTCTGATATTTTCGCATACATAATATTTATATAAATGCTCAAGTAATGTTCTTTTTCTGTGCAGATCTGTGGAGTTCATGTTCAAAATGCAGATAATTTCGAGTTGTACAATCCTCTCTATGTTAGTATTATTAAATATCTTATGTGCAGGTATGTATTACATGTTTTACAGTTACATTGAAGTTTAAATATGAGTATTAAATTTGAGAAAAAAAAAAAAAAAAAACTTCTACGCTTCACACTCCTCAACCATCACTTCTATGCGTGAAATACTTCATCATTTACACTATGTACATGTAAAGTCTATGTAGCTTTATATATGCACAGGCAACTGTTATTTTAAGATATGAAGTTTCCTGTGTCTGGGTATTTCATCACATTTTATTGTTATTCAAGGCCATGGAAACAAGGGCTGGAGCATCACCTTCAATCCACCAGAAGTTACTGCAGTTCCAGGATTATGTGTTCTGATTCCATGTACCTTCACCTATCCAGACAAAGCAAAACCTATTGATAACGTTCAGTGGAAAATGTGTAGTAAAACAGGTGAATGTAAGAAGGACATTTTCAAGGGGAAAGTGAGTACACAAAACAAAAACAAATTAGAAGAGAAGGAAACAGAATGGATGCTTAAACTTGACATGTCCACAAACAACTGCAGCATCATCATGAAAGACATAAAAGCAGAAGATGAAAATGAATATACATTCGAAGTGGATGGGTGGAAAACATCTAAAAAAAAAAACCCCACAGTTAAACTCATCATTCAAGGTAATGCTTCCTCGTATTTGGCAAAGTTTAAAAGGTCCTGCTTTTTTCTGCAGTCTGATGTTCTCGTTCAGTTCTCTGTTGTTTCAGAAGGATGTTCAGCTCACTGCACACTTTCTGATGTTATGATTTCATAAACTATGTTGGACATAATTTCTTAAACAAAGAAACTTAAACACATGGTTGTGCTACATGCTAATCACACTACTGTGAGCCCTTCTTTTCATCTTAGTAAAATATGCATTCAATTTGTACGATCTGAATCTGTCCTCAAAGAATGATTCAGTTATTTACACTGTGGAAATCTGTCATGTCTACATTATGTTGTGTACCTCTGTTTGCAGACAATCCTATAATTGATGTTCCTTCTCTCAGTGACGGAGTGGAGGCCAGTCTGACATGTTCAGCTCCTTTTCCTTGCCCTGAAACTCCTCCTGAAATAACATGGTGGATCAAAACAAGAGGAGAAAATGTCACCAATCTCAAGGATGACAACATCACTCTGATTACCTCCACAAGCCTTAACCTCTCAACTTTGACTTTAACTCCAACCTCCAAACTGCACAATGCCACTCTAGGATGTGACGTGAACTATGGAGACAAAACCATCAGTACTAGCAGGACCCTAGAAGTCATGTGTGAGTACAAGTATACATTTCTAACCAAAATTCTTGAAAAGGCATGACTCTTTGACAATAACTTAAAACAAAAATTCAGAAATACAACACAAATGCAATTCAGAAGAGCGAGGCATCACTATTGATAACTGTAGAGTAGAGCTAAAAGTATTTATTTTCTATTTTCTAGCATACCGATTCAATATGGTGTCAAAACCATTTTTTTTTTTTTCCCCCAGATGTACAGACTCTTCGAATTCTGGGTAATGACAGAGTAAGGGAAGGTGACACTCTCAGCCTGATCTGCACTGTTGAGAGTCACCCAACATCCTCTGATCCTGTATGGAGTTTCAGTGGATCCACAGATACAATCAGGAACCACACGTCTGCAGAAAATCTTACGATTACCAATGTGGGAGAGGAGCATGCTGGGATATACGTCTGTGAGATGACATATACGGACAAGACTTTGAAAGCATCAATCACTATCAGTGTCATTCGTAAGTAGAACCAGATTCCACATGAAATGTTGATAATCTAACAATGACACAGACTTACAACATTATTCACTTATATATGTGTAAAAAAAATGTAAGAAATTCAAAACTATAACAAGGCTGTGTTCTTAAATTCAAGGTAAAGAAGCTTTTCGAATGCAAGTGGACATTAAAATGGTAACAGGATTCTTGACTGGAATATCAGTGTCAGCAGTCGTCTTCTCTGTAGTTTTGTGCCGTCATGAGTCTTGGCAAAGGTACGGAAATGCTTAAAATGTGTACATTTTGTTACACATTTTGCAAATCTCATTCTGTTCACATGAAGGTGTTCTGAGTGATTCTGGTTGATGTGAAAGCATGTGAACACTGTTGTTATTTTAGTCCATCTGTTTTTATTCTGTCTTATTCCCTTAATATCTTTTCCAGCAGAGACAAGACACATGAAGTGATGGACACAAGCACATACACTGAAGTTATACTGGAGGAGTTTTTTTATGACCAAGAAGGACATCAGAAAGAGTGAAGTTAATTATAAAAAAGCTCATAGAGAGTTCTTTAAAATGTTGAGGAAACAATATATTTTTCTCGTGGCCACGACTTCATTATTTTGAGGGAACGACATTATTTCTCTTGGCCACGAGTTAAATGCGTAAACAACCTGGAAATTACCATGGTAACCTGGAATTATCAGAAATCGATAGGCCTATATTTATTTTTAATTAAGAAAAAGCGCGGAATTAAGAAGTGATTATATTAACACATTGCCTATTGTTTTGTGTGCGATGCCTACAGTATAGCAGCATTCGAATGAAGTTTATCAATAAATATTAGAATATGCCGTGTATATTTGTATCACATCCAACAGTCTTTTAAATGAAGTTGGTTATTCACTGATTGTTATTTTTTATTTCATATTTTTATTTATTATTATTATGATCATTATTGGTTACTTTTTTTATCCATTGTTATGTAGCCCTATTTGCTTTATTTCCCCCTTCATTTCCCATATCTCTTTACCTTTCTGTAGGCTTAGCTATATTTTGTAAATACTTTAAATGCCCGATTATGCCAATAAAAATGTGACTTTATGAGCGTGTTATCATTTGTAGCTCGTGCCCGTGACAACATTCGAATGAAGTTCGAATAATTTATTTTAATAGGTTATATGTTAAAAGAATATTTAAGCTACAAATATATATATATATATATATATATATATATATATATATATATATATATATATATATCGCGCCATTATTTTATCATTCTTAATTAAAAATAAATATTATTACAGGCCTATCCATTTCTGATAATTCCAGGTTGCCATGGTCGCGCAGGTTGTTTACGCATTTAACTCGTGGCCAAGAGAAATAATGTCGTTCCCTCAAAATAATGAAGTCGTGGCCACGTGAAAAATATATAGTTCCCTCAACATATTATCTCGTGGCCACGACATATTATCACGTTAACACGTTGTGGCAATGACAAAAATAAGTGAACCGAACATGTCCTCTCCCGGTCACCGTAATATTTGATAATATACTGCCACCGGGGAGTGTGAGTGTCACGTGACAGGTGGAAGAGTTATTTCCATAGTCATGTGCTTAAATATGGGAAGAGAATAGTTTTCAACCTTGAAAGCCAAGGTATAAGAGGAGGGTGAGAAACTGTAATATTTGTCTTACACTCTGCAGCTACTTGTGTTTCTGTTGACTGTTTCTTGCAAGAAATAAAACCTTTTAAAGACAATTGGATGAGTTTGTCTCTTATGCAGTAAAGGTGCGTTCACGCCATATCGTTATTCCTGTAATTATGAGATTCTAGCTTGTAAAAAGTGTTCACGTAATTCAAGACATGAGAATAGGATACATCATTTCATACAACATTTAGCTTTTTATTTATTTATTTATTTTTTATGCACACTCTTGTCAGAAATTAATCAAATACTGTTCCTACATAATTTATAGGCCTATTGTAAAACACTGGTCAAACATGTATTCTGAGACTTGTGAATCACTGTAAAGCTGCTTTGACACAATCTGCATTGTAAAAAGCACTAGACCTATATAAATAAAGGTGACTTGACTTGACTGTTCAACGATATAGCCTGTAGTTTGTTGTGATTCGATTAGAATATTAAAGTAAACTTGAGTGTTTCACTGTCACAACAGGAAACTAAAAATTGACACTGGGGGTCTCAAAAGTAAGGCAAGCATCCTCCTGCAGTGGTAGGTGTATCGTGGTTGATAAACACCATCAAAATGACGTTGATCGATATATAAATTAATATAGGCTAATCCCACGACATGAAATTCAGACAAATTCATGTTGAATTCGAGGTTTTGAGAGACCCAGTGTCTGCGACACCAAATGGAAGATCTGCTGGGTTTTAAATAATTATCCAAATATGTGAAATAGCCTCCCAAATGATTAATGTTAATGGGGCAGTCAAGCAAGCAGATTAATCAGGAAAAAAAGCGGACACAGTAAGGAGTAAACAAGCAGCAAAATTAGCCTATAGTTTGGAGCTTCAGACACGTCTGAACCCATAGGCCTACTAATATTATCACAGATATTCATTCTTAGTCACCATGAACTTTCAGTTTGTTTACATTTGTCACGTGTTCCTTTGTTCAGTTCTCCCGCTCCTCATTATTAGTTCATTCAGTTCAGGTGCACGTCATTAATCATCTTGTTTGAGTCACTATATAAGTTCTTCCCTTCACAGTCAGTCTTTGTCCGACCAAAGACCAGACCGACCTTGTTATAGATCAGAAACTATGTTTTGTCCTTCAAAATAATGGAAGTTATTTTTGCATTATCCCTCAAAATTCGGTTAGCTGTTTTGTTTAGACCGATCTTTTCCCACAAACGGTGGACTTTTTTTTCAAGTTATTTGTTTTACTCTAAATTGGACGATTGAAAGGGCAAACATATTTTAGTCTTCATATTACAAAAATATATTTGATATGGTGAAATGTATTAATGTTATTTAATGAATACAATGTAATATGAATAAAACATGAATTTAGGTTAAGACAAACAAAAAACACAAGTAGCCTATTTAAATTTATTTTTTATTTTTTAAATGTTGATTATGGAAAGAGAACAGCATAAGATAGGATCATAAGATGCACAATATGTCAGGAGACGTTGAATGGGCCAGGCATGATTTTTGACCACTTCATGGGAGTTTTTTGTAGAAAGCTTTTCTTTAAAATGATTTTCGTTTTGTATAAATTGTATCTTAATTTTAATGTTTCATCAACCAATATAAACAAGAAGCAAATATAGCAGACAAAATAGGCCTAATCATGACATGGAGGCGCCGGCGCGATCACCTTTGTTGCACATGAAATGGAGCGTGTCTCATAAATGAACCGAAACTCAGGAACCGTGTGAGTGAGTCCAAGAAGAATCGCACAGGTTTTAGCCAGATTGCAAACATGACTTGCTGGCCATCCAAAACAATGCTGATCCTCCTCATTGCAGACAAAAATGTTTAGAGGGCTATGTGGTATTGATGCACATCTCAATTCTCACACTATTTAAAATAAATAAATAAATAAATATATATATATATATATGTATATATATATATATATATATATATATATATATATATATATATATATATATATCTTAGTATTGTATCTTAAATCTTTCCAGCATTTACCTATAATGTTGATTTATTTAAAGTTTTAACAAAACAGGTAGGTACAAAATACATCCAGGTACAAAATACATTCTCAAAAGCATTGTAAATGGCATATTTGCTATCATTTTGGCTATCATAGCACCAATTAGCAACAATGGTCTCCACGATCAACTCACGATGCTTTTGAGAAACGCAGCCCAGAACAGTCTGTTCTTGATACTTATTTTGTACACCTGGATGAGGGAATCCTCTTCACCCAGCAACTGACCAAGTGATGGATGACAGCGTCTCCCCAGCTAACAATTTCTGGTTGCCAGAACATTCCCTGAACGCTCATTTTTGGTTCCCAAAACGTTCTTTTTTTTTTTTTAAATTGTTTTTAATACATAGAATGGAGAAGGTATTGCTGAACATGAAATCTTAGCAATTACATTAAGATAAAGAGGTGCGATCTTTAATATGTTTAATGTTAGATGAAAAATCCACAAAGTTATAGGCTATTGTTCATATCCCATCAATGGGCTATATGCACGGAGCGTTCTTTAGAACTTCCGCAATAATATAAGCCAGCTCGAAAACTTCCGGTGATGTCACTTGCTGGTTTGTTGAGCATCAGCAGTGTAATATTTAGTTTATAATCAGAATATACTCCCTTAAATAGTCAGGCATAGCATTAATTTAGTTACTCAAATGTAAGACGGCATAAAAAATAAATAAAGACTAAATGTATTTTTAAACCTAGTTATTTTATAATGTTTAATGTTTAGTCAAAACCAAAACTATTAGAGGAAATGGCTGATATATGCGCAAATAAATGCTACTCTGCCACCACCTGCTGGTTATAGTGGTAATTATTGTCTTTTTTATTTTTAAATAGCCTAAGTGTTTTCTATCAAATGTTGAATTTTCTACATTATGAAACGTTCGGTTTTACAAATGGGGACCATTTCAGAAGGATGAACAAGTAATGTTTGTGGTCATATGACATTAAAAATAACATTTATAGTGCTGGAAAAAAGAATGCCTGTGAGTGTCTAATTACAGACAAGACTTTTTTTTTTTAAACTGTCCAATAGCTTCGTCCTTATTGCAATCAGTAAAACTGGTTTATTGCCAAATTAGGTAAATGTGATAACTGCATTAAAATATGAATACAACATTAAAAATATAATCACAGCAGCTGTCAGTCAGTGCAGCGCAAGATCAGTTGTTTTGGCACACTTGTGAAAACACATTTTATTCAATTAATCTAACTAAAGTGCACAATAAATATTTAATTTTTGACGAAAGTGTGAAAACTGATGGTCGAATTAAATTTAGCTGAGGAGGAACACTGAGGTACGTCTTTACGTTATAATGTAATGTACGGTATATGTACTTTTGAATAACTAAATTAATGCTATGCCTGACTATTTAAGGGAGTATATTCTGATAAGTATTATACTATGCTCAACACACCAGCAAGTGACATCTCACCGGAAGTTTTCGAGCTGGCTTATATTATTGCGGAAGTTCTAAAGAACGCTCCGTGCATATAGCCCATTCATAGGCACTAAATTGGTCTGGGCTGCGTTCAGCCCTGACAAAACGTTGGAAAACGTTTTTTAAGGTGGTGCGTTGAACACCCCGTTCTGATGACGCAAGAGTTGCAACTATGGCAGCTGAGAAGGCCATTCTTTGTGTTCTTTTTGAAGAATTTTCGGAGCCTAATGAAATCGGTATAAATATGTGTTTAATACTGCAAAATACGCTCGATGTTACAGTCATTGCCCTTGCCGCCCAGAAAGAAAGAGAATATCCCAATCGAGTGAAGGGATTTGTGGAAAATGTGGTTCCTAATTATTGTGATCCAACATGTTTATGAAAGTTTATGAAAGTATCACTCCACAATACAATAGCAAATATATAAGTATAGTATATTTTTATGTTACATTAATCAGTGTCTAGCACACTTTCCTAAAGCCTGGGATACACTGCACGATTTTAGCAATCCTACAAGATCATTACTTTATTACACTGCCAACTATTTTCAAAGGAAAGTAGCTAAAGCCTGCCCAAAAAGTCGCTAGATGGCGTCATGCGTAAATTAGCATATTTGTGACATCGTACTTGTATTCCGGTAACACTTATGGGAACACATATTCACTATAAACTACAACTTTTGCCCCAGTTAACTCCTAATTTACTGCTTATTCGCCTATATAGCCCGCCTAATGTTTTCTCTCCTAATGTGCTCACAAACTATATTTTAGTATAATATAATATAGCCGAATGTCCAATAAAGCTGTTCTCATTTTCTATAGGCTATATATAAGCACACAAGAAGGATGGAAATCAAAACGATGAAACTAAATGCTTTAAATATAAAACAAAGGAGAAGCGGATAAGTGATTGGTTCGTGGAAACACTGTGCTCATGTGTAGCTCATTCATTCACAATACTGAGGTTTGTCTGAAAAGTCATTAGATTTGTCGCTAGGTGCTTTTTTTTAAAGAAAATGTCTCCGAAGGGGTCTGAAAAGTCGCTATATCTAGCGACAAAGTCGCTAAGTTGGAAACACTGATCACACTGTGCGACATGGATCTACTACACTTGGGTACGACATGCATGTAGACTGTACGATGATGGCACCTATTGACTCGTAGGCTACGATGCAAGTTTCTATAGAAGAAAAAAACGTCATCAGCATGCGCTAGTGGTAAACAAAACACTATGTTGAATCACACTTTGGCAGTTGTAGTTTTTATGTGTGGTGAAAATAAAAAGGAAGCAGCAAAAGAAGAAGGGAAAAGAGCTTGAGGTAAGCAGTTTTAAGTTTTAGCGCCATGTTGCTTTGATTTCATGTCACATTTTTATTGGCTGGTCAGTAGACGCAGGTCGTAGCAGCAAAAACACTGTGCGTTGATCATGCTGAATTTCTGACACTGTCAGAAAATGATCGTAGGCTATCTTTGGTCTCAAGACCAGGAAAGCGGCTGTCTTTGTAAACATGTGCAAAGGCTGAGAGTGGCGAGGCGGGGCGAGAGCTTGATCCCTCTCCTCCAGGTCGCCCGTCTCCGGACCGCTTTCTCGTTTTTTTTGCCACCTGGCTTGGCTGGGTTCTGAATGGGCTGGGCGCTTCGTCCGTGTCCGGCTCCCTGCAGTCTGGCGGGTGTAGGCTGCTGCTTGGCCGACTTAGCAGGGGTGGAGGATGGTGCAGGCGGGTGCCCTCGGTGATAGTCTCAGACTGCTTCTGTGTGGCCGAGAACTGCTGGGCAAAGCCTGTCCGCAGGCTCTGTAAGCTTTCTCAGTCAGGTTTGACGAGAATTTACAGGCCCGGGATGGGAGATGCGGTTCACCATGCCAGACAGCAGCCGTTGGACACTGCTGCATCGCAACAGACTGCTCAACTGGGGTGATCCCAGCGTACCCCTTGGCCTCCCAGCCATCCAGGGTGGTGAAGGCGGAGGAGGGACTGGGCCTGGCATGAACGCTGCAGGGCGTTCTCCAAGACTTGGTCACCTCCTCATGCACTTCCGGAAAGAATGGCACTGGGGCGGGATGCTGAGGACCAGCGCGGGCCACCCCGAGATACCAATCGTCCAGCCGAGACGGTTCGGGACGCGGTGGAGAATTCCAAACGAGCCCGACCTTCTTGGCGGCCCGGGGAAGCATAGCCGTCAGCTCGGGTTCGGGCAACGCTGCGACCCCGGAGGGAAGCAATGCAGCCGAGTCTTCATCTCCCGAGGACTCTTGCTCACCTTCCGATGCCGCAATCGACATCTGGTCATCCACAGGCACGCCGAAGGACACGACTGGACGCTCCATAGAGGGACCAGCAGCACTCATCGGAAACACCACAGGCTCCAGTGTTGTAGAGGGGACAGGGGGCCACGGAGCTCAGCGGGGAAGCCCTGACCGTGATCCTCAGATCATAGATCACCCTGCCTAGACGCCGACGAACCGTCACCCCGGCCGGAGCCAGAGAAAACGACCGCACGGGGCATAGGGGAGGAGACCCCCGCTCCCTGAGAACCAAGGAACGAGAGTCTAGATCTCAACACTGAAATAGTCATGTTCCCGCAGTGAGAACATGAACTATCCACAAAAGCTGCTTCAGCATGCTGAACGCCCAGACATGTGATGCAGCGAGTGGGGACCAGGGAACGACTGCATCCAGTAATGCACAGACGAAATGACATCTTTTCGCAGGGTTTGTCTGTGAAGTTCTTTTAGAAGGCGATCTCAGCTCTGGTCTTTGTGCTGAAGCATGCAGGGAACAGCAGCGATGTGATCAGGTACACCACTCCCTGATCACATACACAGAGGAACTGGCCCAAATCGCAATGTGAGGCAGCAGGGAAATAATGCTGTAAAAACAGCAGTTGAGAGCTATAATCAGCTCAGGTTCCTCTGAAGCTCGTGACCTCACTGCAACGTGCCATCGCACCAACACAAAGACCACTGTTTTTCTCTTCAAAGGCTTGTAGAGTTTCACTCTCAGTCTAGTAGCTCTTAGGAACACAAAGGTTGGCTCCGAAGCGAAAGACAGAGTGCAGTTGCATCTGCTTCCCTATTTATACCACCTGGCGGGGGTGGTGCACATTATGCAAATATCGCATGCCAATTCCATTGGCTTGTTTTAGTTTACTCAAAGCTGATAGGGCTCTCTGGCGATAACCCAATTCGTCGGTCACTACTGACGTACGTCGAACGTGACCGACTGAAAGGGAACTGCAATGTACAAATTATGTAATAATCAAGGGGAAAGTGAGTACACAGAAAGAAACTGAAACAGAACAGATTAAAATGCTTGAACATGATCTGTCCAAAAACAACTGCAGCATCATCGTTAAAGACATAAAGGCAGAATATGAAAATGTATTACTTTTCATATTCAAAAACAATCAGTGGACATATTGGACATCACTTGGACATATTTCAACTTTTCATATTCTGAAGATTAATTCATTATCTATAAGTAGAACACACATCGAAACACATATGAACCCACAGTTAAAATCATAATTCAAGGTAATGCTTGCTTGTGTTTGGCAATGTTTAAAAGGTCCTGCTTTTTTCTTTAGTTTAAAGCTTTCTTTCAGTTCTTCAGTTGTTTCAGAGGGATGTTCAGCTCACTGCACAATTTTTGTTATATGATTTCATAATCTCCGCAAAGGAAATTTCTTTCATGCAATTTCTTAAACAAACAAACTTAAACACATGGTTGTGCTTTGCTAACCACATTGCTATGAGCCATTTTTTTTATCTGAAGTTGTCCTCAAAGAATGACTCAGTTATTTACAGTGTTGTAATGTATTGAACTTCTGTTTGCAGATGAGCCTATAATGGATGTTCCTCCTCTCAGTGACAGAGTGGAGGCCAGTCTGATATGTTCAGCTCCTATTTCTTGCCCTGAAACTCCTCCTGAAACATGGTGGATCAAAACAAGAGGAGAAAATGTCACCAATCTCAAGGATGACAACATCACTCTGATCACCTCCACAAGCCTTAACCTCTCAACTTTGACTTTAACTTCAACCTCCAAACTGCACAATGCCACTGTAGGATGTGACGTGAGCTCATGTGTGAGTACAAGTTCTAACCAAACTTCTTTAAAAAGGCATGACTCTTTGACAATTACTTAAAACAATTTTTTTTTTTTTTTGTACAGACTCTTCGAATTCTGGGCAATGACACAGTGAGGGAAGGTGACACTCTCAGCCTGATCTGCACTGTTGAGAGTCACCCACCATCCTCTTATCCAGTATGGAGTTTCAGTGGAACCACAGATACAATCAGGAACCACACGTCTGCAGAAAATCTCATGATTACCAATGTGCGAGAGGAGCATGCTGGGATATACGTAAGAGGACATATACGGACAAGACTTTGAATGCATCCATCACTATCAATATCATTCATAAGTAGAACCAGATTCCACATGAAATGTTGATAATCTAACAATGACACAGATTTACAACATTACAAATTATGAAAATGTCTACATGTCAGCAACTGTTGAAATACTGAATTGTGAAACATCTGAGAAAGTTAATTGCGTGTTCCCTTTCAAAGGGATCGAGACTCTGCGTTTTACCGCATATGGGGGAATGTCACACGTGAAATGATTTTTGAAAGCAAAAATCAAACCACTTCCAATCCTATTGGCTGGCGACAGCCTATGACATCATCATAGCGTGGCCCGGAAGCATAAAAGGAGCGCCTAGAGAAACAGTCAAAACAGTATCTTAAGATACAAAACAGTATCTTTTCGTCTTTCGGGACTGTTTTGTCTGATCGCGATTGTAATCAAATCCGGTAAGGGAATCTTATATTATGCCTTACAAACGTTTCAAGAGAGTGTGTTCATCCGTGTCCCAGGGTTTGACACTTGATATACACAGTTCTGGGCGTTTTCTGTCTGGGAGTGGAGCGCGCATAGACAGTGCTTGAGGGCGCTTACTGTATTTTTTCTGTTATTTACCGTGAGCGTCTCCCTGTCTCCCTCCGTTTGGCACTCTTCTCGAGGGAAGAGGTGTCCGCATCTGCGCCTAGTGATTTTGGCCCCGTTTGTGCTGAGGCAAAATTCAGAAAAAATTCAGATTTATATCTGGGCCCAGACAGACGGGAGGGAGAAGACGCGAGATTGAGATGGATGATCGATTGTAAACACCGCAGTGTTTGTAATCGATCCCCCAGCTGCAAGGGCGATTTACATCTACCCTCTCCTCTTCTTCTTCCTCCTCCTATATATCTTTTAGGTTCTAAAAAAAAGATTCCATTCTTCCTTGTTAAAGAAAAGAGAAAGATAAAACTTTGGTCTTCGAGCCGCAGGAGCTGGGTCTATATTTATGTTTCTAAATATGTTGACCTTGTGTTCCTGTATAGTTTTTCCTGAGTATGTAATCAGAAAAAGGGGTTTCTGGGCAAACTGAAGTTTGATAGGTTGGCTAGAACGATATTTGTATAGTTCCTAGTTCTGGCCTCCTCCTGAGGGAGTTGTTAGGCCATATGCCCATTTCCCCTTGCTTATGTAGGTGCAATTGTTGAGGTTAACAGCTAAGGTAACAGGCTGTTATTAGCCTCCCTGGTGCTGTTTTCTCAGGTCGTAGGCCCTTATTTTTGCGTAGATAAGTGTATGCAGTGTATGCTAGGCCCCACTTGCTAGAACTTTATTCATGCTATGAATTTGTCTTTCCCCTGAGCCCCTTGAATTTACATTAATGTTTGAGTTACAGTGCTAGCTTTTTAGCTTCCGTTTCTTTAGGGTACAGTACAGATCTGTATAATCTGTTTGGTGAGAGCGTTTATCCTTTTCAGGATAGCATTTACAAAGCATTGTTTGCTTTGGGTTCTAGCTTTTGCCCTACATGTATGTGAACTTTACTCTAGTGCTGCCACAGGTTAGCACCTGTTCTCATAGTAGTAGGCTTGTGTTAGCCTCTATTTAAGAGCATGGTGACTTTTGTACTCCCCGGTTGTACTCTGAAGGATGCGTTATTGAGATTCTGTATTCAGACAGGATTGGCCATGGCTAAGTCTGTCCTTCGTCAGACCAGGTCTGCCTCCGTGGTGGCAATGGGGGTTGACTCCGTTCCCCTCTAGTGACTGGCCGGGGTTCCTTTTGGTTCCCTGGCCACATTCCCTTTAAGGAACCATTTTACTCGGGAAGGTTGGTTCCAGAAGCTCTGAGCAGCCTTGGTAGGCTTTCTGCAGGGAAGCCTCTTTTAGGCTCTGCTTGGGCTGTTGGCCATAGGGAATGCTGTCACTGACAGCCTTGCGTGACCCGAGGGTGAGGTGCTTCTGGCGTTTCTTTCGAAACCGCTTGACGTTTGTCTAGCCACCTTGGCATGCACTCTCCTCAAGCATGGCGGCGTGGGTATATCGTTCCCCATATGCGGTAAAACGCAGAGTTGAGTTCCCTTCGAAAGGGAATGTCTCAGGTTACGTATGTAACCATAGTTCCCTGAGAACAGGGAACGAGACTCTGCGTTGCTTTGCCATGCTTCGGGGCTGCCTGCTGAACAGTCCCTCAAGACGTTAAGATACTGACTGTTTCTCTAGGCGCTCCTTTTATACTTCCGGGTCGCACTATGATGATGTCATAGGCTGTCGCCGGCCAATAGGATTGGAAGTGGTTTGATTCTTGCTTTCAGACATCGCTTCACGTGTGACGTTCCCCCATATGTGGTACAACGCTGAGTCTCGTTCCCCTAAAGTCTCAATATAGGTCTTTATTAATTATAATATCAAACATTCATCACATGCTAGGTGACACAAATGAATTGAAAATTAAGTCTTTTTTTACTCCTGGAGGTGAAAACATGCCTGGGAAAGATGATATGCTGACAAACTACTTATAACATAATTCACTTATATATGTATCAAATGTAAAAAAAAAAAATATATATATTTTTATATATATATATATATATATATATATATATATATATAAACACTATTACAAGGCTGTGTTCTTAAATTCAAGGTAAAGAACCTTTTCAAATGCAAATGGACATTAGAATAATAACAGGATTCTTGACTGGAATATGAGGCTTGGCAAAGGTATGGAAATGCTTAAAATGTACATTTTGTTGCACATTTTGTATATCTCATTCTGTTCACATGAAGGTGTTCTGAGTGATTTGTTTAGATGGGATTCTGGTTGATGTGAAAGCATGTGAACAATGTTGTCCACAATCATAGATGATAATCGTTATATTTTACTCCATTTGCTTATATTCTGTCTTATTCCCTGAATATATTTTCCAGCAGAGACAAGACACATGAAGTGATGGACACAAACACATACACTGAATTTATACTGGAGGAGTTTTTTTATGACCAAGAAGGACATCAGAAAGAGTGAAATTAATTATAAAAAAGCTCATAAAGAGTTCCTTAAAATCCAATTGTGTTGGATTTTGCTTATTCTAAAATTGTAAAATATCTGGATTTTACTGCGATTTCATTTATGTTTATAATATTTATTCTATATTTTATATACTCTTTACAACAGCAGAAACTATCTAAGCTTATTTTGTCTGTAGGATTAAAAATCCTTATATTATAATATATTATATTATAAAATATAAAAATTATGAATTGAATAGTTTTGCCATTCCTTATTGTTTTCTTCTTCCTCCAATGTACTTGTACTGCAATGTACTGTTTTTTTTTTTTTTTTTTTTTTTTACAATTAAACTGTTAATAATAAGTGTTAAATTCATAATTTCATCATTTCTGTGTTTTAAAGGATGTTAATAAAACTAAAGCAAATTTTATACACCCTAGGTGTATATTATCCGTACGTATAAGAAACTGTGTAGAACATGGAAAATTGTGTTTTCATATATTCATTTATTTGAAAAATGTGAGTAAAATATTAGACATATTGGGTATAAGATTAAGAATGAATGCGTGCATATATTGTGAATGAATTTAATAAATGTGGCTCTACTGGTGTCACAGACACTCATTCTTAGTTTTATTTAATTTCATTTTTTTTCACAATGATTGTTTGATTCTGAAACACACTGCACCCGGATTCTACTGTTGCTAAAGTAAAAGTAGCTCCTAACTTGCCGATTTAGGAGCAACTGGGCGTGTCAGTCCTAATTTTAGGAATCCTACATTTTTGCTCTAAGGGGGCTTTCACACTGGCAGTTTAGTTCGAAATGGGGTGCGGTTCACATGAAAAATCGGTAATGTGAAAGCTGTCATGCGAACCCGGGTGCGCACCGGGGTACCGAACCTGAGACTACGTCCTTCATTGCACAGACTCGCCTCACGTAAACAAAGGAGATAGTGGTGCACAATCTGACGTCAAACAAACGAGAGAACAGCATGCACTCTGATGTCACTGGCCAAAATCTCCGGTTTCACCGTCTACACGACGACTCTGTAACTGGAGTTTATAAAAATCTTCACCCTGGCCGGAGTTTTAAAAAAAGTTCAGTTTCAGTTACCGGTTACTGCGTTTGTGTGTAGACGAACGGCCAAACCGCATAGAAAAAGCTGCGGTTTTGAAAATATCCGTTTTCCTGTGGGCAGGGCCTGAGTTCAGTCAAAGCAACCTTTAACCAAAAAAGCGTAATGGCTAATGCTAACGCTCCGCCTCTGGTGGTACGCAGGGAAGGAGACTAGAGGCCTTTTTTTTTTTTTTAAATGGATGTCAGTGGATGAGAGGCTTCACTATGCTGATTAAACAGCTTTTGTGGGGAAATAGCTAATAATTTAATTAATCGACAGCCTGTTTGCTAATCTTCAGCATGTTTTACACTAAACAATACTTTCGTTGGGAACTATATGTAGATTTTAGCTTGATAAAAATGTATTTTTTTAAGAGAAGGCAGACTAGGGAATGTTGCAACAGGTAGGATTCATTTACGGCATTACCAGGGTCATTCTACAGAAACGTCCACTTTTCTGTCCCTAGACTTTACAGAAATATTACACCTGAAAAACACTTTAGGATTAATTAATTTTAAAAAACAAAAACAAATGCTGAATAAGTATTATAAAATATTTAATTAATGTAGTGGTCCCCTGGAGTTGTGTCACTGGTGTTACCTTTAACAAAAATCACATTGATGACATCACTTGACTTCCTTCTTCCTATTTCCTGAGGGTCAATGAAGAAAGGCCAATGGAAAGTCCACTCTCTCTTTTCAGTTATCAGAAATTTGAATTAGAAAATCATAATTTCATATGAAGCTTTTAGTTGAAGTCACTGGTGTGACCTACTTTATTGTTAGGGAATTTTAAAAAACTAGAATACAAATGGATTAAACTACTTAATTTAGTGAGTATACCATGATTGACAACATGTGGGTTGATACCTTGCAGCAGCCATTTTGTAAAATGAAAATTTTCCTGAAAATTGTCACTGGTTACGGTCACTGGTGTTACCTTTTTATGAAAATTGTCACTGGTGTTACCCGTTTATAGATAAACTTTATTCAAAGCTATTTGTTTAGTTCTTTTGCATAAAATAGCAGTAAGATTACATGATTATAACTTTTCTTTCTTATTGTTAATCCTCCTTTGGGCAGGTATGGCTAAATTGAGTGCAGCTGAGAAGCAGCGACTTTACAGACAGCGTATTTTACAGACATTTTTAAAATGTTGTTTATGATCTTTTTCTGACTGCTTCCACTAAGTGTCAATGATAAGTCTTTGATTGTATACTAAATGTAAAAATTTTGTCCCATCTACTTAATTATTGTTGAAGAATAAGGATCTTTGGTCTTATGTTTACGTCACTGGTGATTCGTTGTGTCACTGGTGTTCCTGTTTTTTTTGTCTGTCACATTAAATAAAATGTGTCATATGTGACATGATAATAATTTTACATCCATTGAATTCTGCTACACTTAAGATTTAAAGGATTGCTTCATTACTTGTTTATAACTGTTTTTCAAATATTTTCATTGTTATAGCAAATACATGGTTGTGCAAATGAACTAACATAATTCAATCACACTTTTAACTAACCTGATTTAAAAAAAAAAATAAAAAAATAAAAAAAACACAATCCTTATTTTTTGCATTATCATTATTTTTCTGTAACTCTGACTGCATGTGCTGAAAAAAAATTAGAAATAATATTTCATAAAAACGTTTAAAATTGCCAGAGAAGTAAGGTAACACCAGTGACCATAAAATTGGTACATGCGGTCTTTAAATAAATGCACAAAAAATATAAATCATTAAGCTGTCATTTATGTGTATTCATAAATTCAAAGTGTAATATAATAAGTAAGTTTAAATGTTAGAAAAAGAAATACATTTTAAGACATCTTGCTATACCAAAAGTGGTAACACTTTAGAATACTGATCCTTCGTTAATGAATAACTACACAGGAACACATGAGTAATGCATTATTAACACTCTAGTAACTACTATTAACTAACAAGAAGCTCTGATTAATGAATTAGTAAGTAATAGTGCTCAGTTGAAGGTGGTAGTTCACTATTAGCTAATCAGTAACTACTGTTTTTTTATTCCTCCCAGAGAACTATACGAACTACTATATACAGGTTCATAATTAACATTAACATGCATAATGTATAATTCATTCTAAAGTGAGAAACATGACAACTCTCTAGTAACTACTGAAGTCATTGTAAACTTTTGAGGTTTATGTACATTTTTGTACAGTAACTCCTACTGATGTATTTGGTAACACTTGAGTAATTACTAGTGGGTTACCACGATCTTCACTTTAGAATACTGATCCAAATAAGTAGTAGTTCCTTTAGAATTATGTAGTAACTCTTGAGTTATTACTATCCAATACTTTACAAAAACCTCAAGTTTGCAATGACTTCAGTAGTTACTAGAGAGTTGTCATGTTTCTCACTTTAGAATACTGATCCAAATAATTAGTAATTCCTTCTGAAGGATTTGGTAATACATCAGTCATTACTAGTGGGTTACCGTGACCTTCACTTTAGAATGAATTATACATTATGCATTATTCACATTAATTATGAACCTGTATATAGTAGTTCTTAGTAGTTCTCTGGAAGGTATGAAAAAACAGTAGTTACTGATTAGCTAATAGTAAACTACCACCTTCAACTGAGCACTATTACTTACTAATTCATTAATCAGAGCTTCTTGTTAGTTAATAGTAGTTACTAGAGTGTTAATAATGCATTACTCATGTGTTCCTGTGTAGTTATTCATTAATGAAGGATCGGTATTCTAAAGTGTTACCCCAAAAGTGGACGTTTCTGTAGAATGACCCACCAACAGCAAATGTGCAGCATTATTGTTTAACATATAGAACAATATATGTTGTGTAAAAGCAAAGTCCCTTTAATAGTCTTTGGTAAAAGCCACTGGAAGGCAAGCCTGCAACCTTTAACCAAAAAAGCGCTATTGCTAAGGCTCCGGCTGTGGCGGTAAGCAGGGAAGGAGTTTTGAACGGCGGGCACTGATGTCACTGCTATTACACAATAGGCTGAGAGGTGCCGCACATGATTAAGTTAGCCGTTACGCTTTCTCAAATAGTAAGAGATACAGACCCTCTCATCTCCCTATAATATACAATCTCTGGTTCGGTTGCGCTCGAACTGTGCCGCGGTTCACGTGAATATGAAAGCAACACGGACTCGGGTGCGCACTTGTTCAGGAAGTAAAGTAACCTGCGCATGCGTTGCCGCCGACTGTAATGTATTTACTTAAATAAAACACATGTAAGAGATGATGTGTTGATGATTTATCTTGGATTCGAGCAGGAGTGAGCCTGCAGTGTATTCGTGCTTTGCGAGTGCAATCAGAGCGGCAGATGAATAACAATCAGCTGTCTCCTCAAAATAGGCTGTTTACAAGCAAAATGCGGAAAAGTGTGGTTTACTCTGCCGCACATAATAGCACCACATTAATAAAAAAAATATATAAACTTTTTATACTTTATATAAAACGTACATAAAGACCTTACATAATGTTTTTATTACCTTAAAATGAGCCATTTATATCTAGATAGACATATAGACTGCGGGTCCAGTCAGAACAGATACACTTTCAAGCAAATTAATCATATTTAAACATTTAACGTTAGTTAAGTCAGTTACTTAACGGACACAATGCTGCACAAATTAAAGTGATCACGAAGACGTAAGGTCTTTGCTCTCTGTGTCCGAAACTCATACAATCTGGGCCAATATGAACTAACAAGTAAGGTGGATATATACCGCACCCCATCAGTTATATTTGGCTCTATACTGTCGCCTGTTGGCACATTTAGAGAAGATTAAATCGTGATAATGAGAAAACTTTTATTATATTGAGATTATTATAAGTCGTAATCACGAGAAAACAACTTTTGTTATATCAATATCACGAGAAAATTAAATCATAATCTCGAGAAAACAACTTTTGTTAATCCATGGCCTTTTAGGGCTTCCGTAATTTCCCCACTGAGTTTGTTATTAAAGACTTTTAACCTGATCTTCTTCGTCATTATCTACTATCTGCAACTATGTGTGATAACTGGGAGCCTTATAGTAAGCATTTCATTATTTTATTTTATTTAATTTATTTATTGCTAAATCATATATATATATATATATATATATATATATATATATATATATATATATATATATATATATATATATTTTTTACACAAATGGTTCACTATAGTGAGAAAAAAAAAAAAAAAAAAAAACAATCATCAGATTATTAAAAGTATTCTTCATACTAAGAGAAAAAAAAAACTCTTTACTGAAATGTTCTTTGAGGAACCAAAACATGGTTCTTCTATGGCAGACGATCAAAATAAGAGGCTTTGGTTACACTTTATTTTAATGTGCTTACTATAGAGTTAGGTTTTTTGTGGTTTGGTTTAGGGTTAGTCACATGTAATTATGCATAATTTACAGTTATTACTAAAGTAACTTCATGTAATGTGTGTAACAAGGACACTGTAAAACAAAGTATTACTGAGTCCTTAAACAGAATCAACAAAACTGTGACCCTTAACACATTTTCTTCTTTTTTCACACTCACATTTAACTTGTTACATTTCCATTAGACCAAAACCTCATTGCCTTTATCTTTGGCTAATAAAACATTTAAATCAAACAATGGTGAATTTATTTGTTTTACTGAATTATGCTATTTATTTCCATATTTATACTTGTCAACCACAAGTACAACAATCCCTTATTTGTGCAAGTCAAGTTTAATAAGGAAGTGCTCCAATAGAGGAAGGATGCAACTTGTACGCTTGTGTGTTGCTTCTGTAATTAAAGCTCGGTTTGAGAAACTGAACGGTTTGACTTGAGGCGGTAAGGTCACTTTTAATGCTGTAAATTTTAATTTGAAATGTTGTTTTCTTTACTGGCATGACACATATTTTATACATGTACTGCCAAAGCATTTGCATACAAATATAGAATAATAGGTCTTCTGATATTTTCGCATACATAATATTTATATAAATGCTCAAGTAATGTTCTTTTTCTGTGCAGATCTGTGGAGTTCATGTTCAAAATGCAGATAATTTCGAGTTGTACAATCCTCTCTATGTTAGTATTATTAAATATCTTATGTGCAGGTATGTATTACATGTTTTACAGTTACATTGAAGTTTAAATATGAGTATTAAATTTGAGAAAAAAAAAAAAAAAAAACTTCTACGCTTCACACTCCTCAACCATCACTTCTATGCGTGAAATACTTCATCATT
Source organism: Elopichthys bambusa (assembly GCA_037101425.1). Taxonomy (NCBI): domain Eukaryota; kingdom Metazoa; phylum Chordata; class Actinopteri; order Cypriniformes; family Xenocyprididae; genus Elopichthys; species Elopichthys bambusa. The sequence continues at coordinate 8,992,393 of CM074444.1, forward strand.
TACACTATGTACATGTAAAGTCTATGTAGCTTTATATATGCACAGGCAACTGTTATTTTAAGATATGAAGTTTCCTGTGTCTGGGTATTTCATCACATTTTATTGTTATTCAAGGCCATGGAAACAAGGGCTGGAGCATCACCTTCAATCCACCAGAAGTTACTGCAGTTCCAGGATTATGTGTTCTGATTCCATGTACCTTCACCTATCCAAACAAAGCAAAACCCATTGATAACGTTCAGTGGAAAATGTGTAGTAAAACAGGTGAATGTAAGAAGGACATTTTCAAGAGGAAAGTGAGTACACAAAACAAAAACAAATTAGAAGAGAAGGAATGGATGCTTAAACTTGACATGTCCACAAACAACTGCAGCATCATCATGAAAGACATAAAAGCAGAAGATGAAAATGAATATACATTCGAAGTGGATGGGTGGAAAACATCTAAACCCCCCCCCCCCACAGTTAAACTCATCATTCAAGGTAATGCTTCCTCGTATTTGGCAAAGTTTAAAAGGTCCTGCTTTTTTCTGCAGTCTGATGTTCTCGTTCAGTTCTCTGTTGTTTCAGAAGGATGTTCAGCTCACTGCACACTTTCTGATGTTATGATTTCATAAACTATGTTGGACATAATTTCTTAAACAAAGAAACTTAAACACATGGTTGTGCTACATGCTAATCACACTACTGTGAGCCCTTCTTTTCATCTTAGTAAAATATGCATTCAATTTGTACGATCTGAATCTGTCCTCAAAGAATGATTCAGTTATTTACACTGTGGAAATCTGCCATGTCTACATTATGTTGTGTACCTCTGTTTGCAGACAATCCTATAATTGATGTTCCTTCTCTCAGTGACGGAGTGGAGGCCAGTCTGACATGTTCAGCTCCTTTTCCTTGCCCTGAAACTCCTCCTGAAATAACATGGTGGATCAAAACAAGAGAAGGAAATGACTTAAGTTATAAGGATGACAACATCACTCTGATCTCCTCCAAAAACCTTTACCTCTCAACTTTGACTTTAACTCCAACCTCCAAACTGCACAATGCCGCTCTAGGATGTGACGTGAACTATGGAGACAAAACCATCAGTACTAGCAGGACCCTAGAAGTCATGTGTGAGTACAAGTGTACATTTCTAACCAAAATTCTTGAAAAGGCATGACTCTTTGACAATAACTTAAAACAAAAATTCAGAAATACAACACAAATGCAATTCAGAAGAGCGAGGCATCACTATTGATAACTGTAGAGTAGAGCTAAAAGTATTTATTTTCTATTTTCTAGCATACCGATTCAATATGGTGTCAAAACCATTTTTTTTTTTTTTCCCAGATGTACAGACTCTTCGAATTCTGGGTAATGACAGAGTAAGGGAAGGTGACACTCTCAGCCTGATCTGCACTGTTGAGAGTCACCCAACATCCTCTGATCCTGTATGGAGTTTCAGTGGATCCACAGATACAATCAGGAACCACACGTCTGCAGAAAATCTTACGATTACCAATGTGGGAGAGGAGCATGCTGGGATATACGTCTGTGAGATGACATATACGAACAAGACTTTGAAAGCATCAATCACTATCAGTGTCATTCGTAAGTAGAACCAGATTACACATGAAATGTTGATAATCTAACAATGACACAGACTTACAACATTACAAATTACTGCTGAAATACTGAATTGTGACACATACTGAATTATGAGAAAGTTATTGCGTGTTTGCAGGGGGCAGCCCTAATATATGTCAATATATGTCTTTACTAATTATAATATCAAACATTCATCACATGCTAGGTGACACAAATGAATCGAAAATAAATGAGTCCTTCACAAAAATGCCTGGGAAAGATAATATGCTGAATGCCACCAAACAATCAGGTAATACTGAGGAGTTTACATACTCTAGACACAGTGTATTATGAAACTATCTTTTCTCTGATTTTAGAAGCAATTTATGGTTAGATATTGGTGTAAAATTTTGTTCCAGGACAAACAAAAGATTTTAGTAATGTGTGTTTGTGTGTGTGTGTATAGAGGAGTAGTAACAATTCTGTGTTTTTACATTTCAGTTGTAGCCCGTTTCTTTATGAAATTGGACATGTCAACAATACTCACATTTGTGGCAGGAATGGCATGTTCGGCATTCATCTTTTCAGTGGTTTTGTGTTGTTGGGTGTCTTGCCATAGGTAGGCCTGCCATTTACTTCTTTTCCTAAAAGCTGCCTACAAGTCCATTAAATGTCATTTGTCCTTACAATGTATAGTGTTTAGAACTGCACTGTCAGCTTCAAGTCTCGAGTCTCATATCTTTTCAGAGGCAAAAAACACAAAGTGCTGACAGAAAATCCAGACACTGACATTAATTTGGAGGTAAGACAGAACCAATTTTTGTGTGTTTTTTTTTTAAGTTTAACTATCACAGAAACCTCACTCTTGTAACCTTTATGTCAAAATGTCACTCTGGAGGATTGCATTACCTACACAACTTTTATGAAATGAAAATTGTGTCATCATTTACTCCACCTCATGTTGATGAGTTTCTGTTTCTCATGGAAACACATGCAATTGCTATCGCTTTGAACAAACAATATTTAAACTGAATCTCAAACTCAATCCTCAAAATCTGCCGCCTCAAGACAATAATGGGGCTCAAAAACATCTGTGTAGAAATATAATGTAAATATTTACATTAAAAAAATTCATTCAAATATCATAAACAATCATTCAAACATGATAATATCAAAAAATTACTGGTGACATCACCAAAGTGACAATTTAGTGGTGCAAACAGTCACTACAACAGTGTTTCCTTAAAGGGATAGTTCTCCCAAAAATGACAACTTCCACTTTGATGCTTCAAAAAGTTCATAAAGAGATCATAAAACTAATCCATATGAATTGAGCGGTTTAGTCCAAATTTTCTGAAGAGACACGATCACTTTATATGATGAACAGATTGAATTTAGGCTTTTATAAACATTCATCAGTTGTGGTAAACAGAGGCTCAAGCATGTTTGCTTGACGTGCAAGAACAGTGAGGTTCATTCTTGTGTGTTACGCAGCACGTTTGAGCTTCTGCATGAACCAGTGAGGTTCATCATATAAAGTGATCGTGTCTCTTCAGAAAACTTGGACTAAACCGCTCAATTCATATTTTTACAATCTCTTTATGAACTTTTTGAAGCATGAAAAAGGTAGTGATGTGGACGGACAATAGAGGGACAGAAACTTCACACATCTTCATTTGTGTTCCGGAGGTTTACAGGTTTGGAGCGACATGAGGGTGAGTAATTGATGACATTTTTTATTTTTTTATTTTTTTCATTTATGCATGAACTAACCCTTTAATGTAAATTTAAAAAAAATAAATAAATAAAAAATAAGGATATGTTCTGTATGTATCAGACAGTGCAGACAGATGTAGCTCAGAGTGGAACCAATGAGCAAACACCTCTTCATGGAGAGCTTAATGGAGGGACCCTAAACACAGGAGCACCAACAGATGGAGCAGAGGAGGATGAAGCAGTCGAGATGCAAGCAAGAGAGGTGGACTACGCCAGCATTGACTACTCCCTTCTAAAGAACAGACCGCCTGAAGAGGTAGAGAGGGAACCTATGGACACAGACTATGCTGAGATCAAGAGGCAAAGAAGAGGAGATGGGAAGCAAAGGGAAGCCCTTCAGGATGGAGATGACCAGATTGAAACACCCGACCAGAAACAGATGGAGGGAGAGGAGGAACTTTATTCTAATTCTCAGGTGCTTAAAAGTTAAGGAGCTAAAGAGTCTTAACTACAAACAGCAATATTTCATTTGTTAAGTTCAGATGTTTAAGAAATCAATAATGTATTACTTTTGAGCTTTTATCCCTTATGTGTCTATCAAAATTTGTTAGTGATTGCAACACAATACAGAATGTTTCATTAGATTAGTCTCCAGCATGTTTTTTTTTTTATTTTGCAAACATTTTTTTACTTAAGTTTCTTCTTTCAAGTTATTGTATTATTATTATTATTTTGCATCAGTTTTAAATATATATTTGAGAAGGTTTCCGAGCTTCCTGAAACTGTAGCAAATATGTTTGAGTAAATAAAAAAATAAAATAGTTACCTTCTCCTTCATTGCTTTTACTGGTATACAAACTGAAATAGTAATAATAATAATAATAAAATCATTTACTGTTATATGTAGTAATTACTAATCTATTTGTTAAGCAGAATCTTATTATTTCAATAAAACATTGGATTTGGCAATGCTAGTTTCTAACTCTAAGTCACACATATACCTCAAAACATAAAGGGATAGTTCACCACAAAAAAAAACAAAAACAAAAAAAAAGTAGCCACACAGCACTTCCCTAAAACCCGCTCCCACATCACACAACCTCACCATTTCACCAGCTGACTGAAAACTAGCTAGATTGCAAAATGAGCATGACAAAAGTGAACGTTTGGTCTTTATTTAAAGATTTAAGATTCCAACATTAATATTTAACCTGACATGTTTGACATGTTTTACAATAAAAAATGTTACAGTAACAGTAATTTATTAATTTATTAATTCACATCAATCATGCTGAATCAAACTGGTTTTTACCATTTCACATAAAAAGAGAACATTACCTATTCGGTCGCACCTGCTTCCAATTATTTACGATCACAAGAACGAACAAAACAGCTCCATTAAGGCTTTTAAGTAAAAAAAAACTGATAAAATATCTTATGTTTACGTCACATTTCTGAGCATTTCTATTAATTTTCTATTAAATTATGTGATGATAGGATCTGAGGAGGTTTGAGTGAACTCTCCCATCTTAATGCAGTATACTGTTATTCTTGTCAGAGCAACAGAGGGAGCTCACGAGAAGAAAACAGGAGTTATGAGTTATACAAGTTAACCGGAGTGTGTGACAAATATACGGATACATTAGTCTGGTATCAACAAAGGCACAGGGAAAAGTAATAGCAACAGCATAAAAAGAGTCTGGAAACAAACAAACAAACAATAAATTAATTAATTAATTAAAAACAATGGTCCTAAAACATTAAGTGCATAATTTATTTATGCTGCAATGCATGCTGAGAACTCAGAAACCTTTAAAAGATCAACAACATTGTTCAATGTGAATTGAACTACTCTGATGGTTGGAATATTGTTGGTCTAACATGGAAAAAAAATTGTTAGAATTCAAATTCATTATATTTGCGAAAAAAGGCCTGTATGTTTTAAAAAAAAAAAAAAAGCTTTTTATATACAGTGCATGCAAACTATACTCAAGTGGTTCATGACCATACTGTAGGCATCATAAACATATCAGATGGGTGAAATTTGTGCTATTTGTTAATTTCTTAAGAACTGTAAATCAGTTGATCTGCTGGTTGCTTCTCTGTGATGACGTGTGTGTGTGTGTGAGAGAGAGAGAGAGAGAGAGCAGGATTAGGCCTTAGATAACAGGATTAGAATGTTCCACACACTACTGAGAATCCTTAAATAGCTTGTGAGAGTGTCAGCGTCTCATTTATCTTGGTGTGGTTAGATATTTTCTGTGGTCCACCACACTGGCTGTCTTCCTGTATGATCTGAAAGAAGGTACGTGGCTGGATGGATGGACTAAAATCCACTTAAAGTGGTTATTTTATTCTCATTATTGCATTACTCCTAATTATCTTAACTAATTACAGTACATTGTACTATTTATGTAAAGTAACATGTTACTAAGTAACTTTTTCTCACTCTCAGTTGCTAGGGATCTCTTACTTCTGGTACGGTATGTTTGGTATGCAGGTTTTGAAATTCAAAATGCCATTTCATGCTCTGGAAATGCATTTGCTTCCTTAATTTGCAACGTTTAAATGCTATCATTATAACCATGGATGGACATGCAAGTAAATAAATAAAATGTATTTTATATAAACTTGTATTTATTGCTAATGTTTGTCTGTCTTTGTTGTAAAATGTCAAAATGCCTTAATTAAAATAATAAAATATAAAAAAGTAAATTATAATTTATGTTTATTATATAAATATATATAAGCAGTTGTGCTTCTTAATATTTTTTAGAATCTGTGATTTATTTTTTTTTCTGGATTATTTAATGAATAGAAAGTTACAAATAAAAACATTTATTTGAAATATAAATTGTATCATTATAAATGTCTTCACTGTCACTTTTGATTAATTTAATGTCTCCCTGCTGAATAAAAGTATGAACTTATTTTTAGAAAACGGGTAATTATATCTGATTACATAAAGCACATAACTCTAACACTGCTGTTGAACAGTATAAATGAAGTGTATTCTGTATTTGTAGTTTAGTTGTCATCTTACAGAAATGGCTGATGTGTTGAGGAGTCTGAACCTGCTGGAAACACTAAAGGAGTCCATCGAGAAGAACAACATATCGGATATAAAAGATGCCATGGAGGACATGCTGATCAGCAGATTAAACATTGCAATCGCTGGAGACAGAACTGCAGAAAAAGCCACTTTTATCAACTCACTTCGAGGGCTGAGCCAAGAAGATGAAGGCGCAGCCCGCTTTCCATCATCTGCTGCCCCAGCGGAACTAGCCGTATTCCCGAACCCCATACATCCTGACTTTCGCCTCTGGGATCTACCATCCATCTCTAGTGATTCCACTTTTGAGGCCGAGGATTATATAGAGCGTTTCAAAGTTATGCGGTACAACGCCATCATTATCACATTCACAGAAAGTCCTAGTGTTAACAGTGTGGCGGTGTGGAGGGAAGTTAGGTCACTGCAGAAAGAGACAGTTTACTTTGTCTTATTAGCATCGGTGAAGGATACTGAGAAAATGCTGGAGGTGAAGAAAGCGAAAAGTTTAGAAGTGCTCAAGGCAGAAGGTGTTCCTCTGCCCAAGGTGTTCCTGGTACAATCTACCGCTTTGGAGAAGCTGGACTTTATAAAGTTTTTAGAGGTCATGCGAGGTGACCTTCCGGAGATCAGGGCGCATGCCCTTCTTCTGGCACTTCCAACATTTTCCAATTCCTTGGTCACTCAGAAGAAAGATGCCTTCAAGGCATTGGTGTGGGCTGCTGCCTCATTATCCGGTGGCGTTTCTGCCATTCCCGTACCTCTGGTAGCCTCCATGGTGGACGCTACGGTGGCCGTACGGATTTTGACGAAGGCTCAGATCTCACTTTGCCTGGATGACGAGTCTCTGCAGCGACTGGCGAGGCAGCGGGGTCTTGACCCAGCCAGGCTGAAGGCCCTGCGGACCTGCGCTCTCTCTGTGGAGGTCAGCAAGAGTGAAGTTAAAAGACGGCTCGCGGAGGCCGAGAAAGACACCAGTACTGCAACCACCAGACTCGTGGAGCTAGCCATGCCGAGACACGCCAGATCTGTCAGCCGATCTTTCACCGTTATGCTGCAGGCTCTCAATACTGCTATTGATGATATGGGTGCTGATGCTGAGAAGGTGGTTACTATGGTAACAGGAGTGGGACAGTAGATTGAACAGTACACAAAATTACAACATGCACTTTTCATTTGACTTGGATTGATACCTAAATGGACTATAGCATTTCCTTAAACCAATAAGTAATATACTATATTAAAGGTTTAGTTCAGTTTCAAATGAAAATTACCCTAAGCTTTACTCACCCTCAACCCATCCGAGGTGTATTTGACTTATTCCTTTCTGATGAACACAATCTGAGAAATATTAATAAATATCCTGACGCATCTGAGCTTTATAATGGCAGCGAGTGGGTTCAACAAGTATGAGCGGAAGAAAGTGTCTCCATCCACATCCATCCATCATAAACATATTTGACACGGCTCTGGGGGGGTTAATAAAGACCTTCTGAAGTGAAGCGATGCATTTGTGTTTGTTTAAAGTTTGTTTAAAAAGCTTACACTACGTCCTACATCCTGGCCGTGACGGCAGGTTTTTTTTTTTTTTTTTTTCGTAACTTGAATACGGAAGGCGGTCTAGCGGAAGCTAGATATTTTACTTCATAACTTGTTAAATATGGATTTCTTTTTTACACAAATGCATTGTTCGCTTCAGAAGGCCTTTATTAACCCCCCGGAGCCGTGTGGAGAATGTTTATGATGGATGAATGTAGATGGAAACACTTTCTTCAACTCATACTTGTTGATCCCATTTACTGCCATTATAAAGCTCGGATGCGTCAGGATATTTTTAAATATAATTCAGATTGTGTTCATCAGAAAGAAGAAAGTCATAGGATGGCTTGAGGGTGAGTAAAGCTTGGGGTAATTTTCATTTGAAAGTGAACTAATCCTTTAAAGTGAGTAATATACCAAAAATGAGGAATAGATCTCAAGGTAGTGCCATATTTAATTTTTGATAGGAATGAAAATAAGGCTGTGAGGGATAGAAGTTAATAGATTGTACTGTTGTTTAACAAAATACGATTGCTCAGCTGACTTATCTTTCCCCCATAAAACAACTTTTTAGTAGACAAAAACTCCATGAAACAGTTTTGAAAGTTGTGAAAATGTTACTTTATAAAACTTTATGTAGTACATGCCAAGGTCTGTAACTCTACCCCTTATAGCCTCATTTTAATCTGCATTAAAATCAATATGACATCTAACCTGACTAAGGTCAATAACAATATCAACTTCTATTATTTAGTTGATTAATATGCATTATAACATTAGATTTGCATACTCATAAAGGGGGTCCAGATTTTTTATGCAATCCATTCAATACCTATTCAATAATAATAATAAACGTTTTATTATAAACATTTAAACATTAAATTATAAAAAAAAAACAAACAAACCAGTAATGAAATATATTATTAAAGTAATAATACTATTGTACTGTGAAAAACAAACAACAACAACAACTACAACAAAAAACAATCAGATCTACACTAATCACAATCACAAATGTCCTAATTTGTGTTTTATTTTGTCTATTTATTTTATTTTATTTTTTTTTCTGGAAAGTTGACAAGTTTACATCCCTGTATGCACATAAAAACTCTATATAAAGACTTTATTTAGCATGTTTTAGGGAAATAGTACACACACACACACACACAGTACTTGGAACACACTTTTATTAAAGATCAGTTCTGTTTTCTTACAATGCCCTTTCTTGTTCTCTTTCATGGTCTTACATGGTCACGAAAATAACTGCATTTCATTTAACTATTCATTTCCTTCTCTTACTTCACAGCTGTGCTAATTCTGTTTTACAAAAAAAAAAAAGTTCCGTTCAGTGTGCGACATCAAACCACTGTTCATTTGAACTGCATGAGAAAATGCAATACCACAGGCCACAATACATTTGTATGTGTTTTCCCTTAGTTACAGCCACAAACAGAACCGAACACCGAAACAGAAAACTTCACACACCAAATGACAAGAATTAATTGTGTTTTGCAACTAGCAAGAATTAGTCTTTCAGAGCTTTACCATCAAAATGCTGCTTCCTGAACAAACTGAACAAGCTATCAATATGTTGACCTAAGTGGATACAAACCTCCATATGTGCAAGAACAAACACCACAACAAAACAACTGAAAGCATCATTGTTAAGGAGGTTTTTCTTAATAAGCTGCATTTAATTTATATCTTTCTAAAATTCAGTATACTCAATTGTACAAACCTCAGACTAAATGAAATACACAAACATAAAATATCTTTCATTCAAAAACGAGGACAAAAGGCCTTTTTTTGTAAAGGGCTCCCAAAATGTTGCCAAATGAGTACGTGATTTTAAATCTTTCGCATTGATGGTAAAGCGCTGATTTAAAACAAACCAGGGCTGTACACATAATTTTGGAATGAAATGAGGGCGATTAAATGATTTTTGGGTGAACTAACCCTTTAATGGCTCACAAAGTCAAGTGTGACCCCTTGTGGTTGTAGCAATTGTTTCACTTTTGCTGCTTTTTTTTTTTTTTTTTTAAATGCCTTCATTCATGCCAAAAACAGCTTACATGAAATTGTACCAACAATGTTACAAGTAACACAATAAATCTAATAACAGGTTAACAATATAAGTGTTATTTAAAAACCATCTCTCAAAAAACAATGATTTATTTCTGTAAACAATTTGATTATTCCAAATAATCAAATAAAGAGAGGTGAAAAGTTGTGTTTGTAAATCAGTAACCATGACAGTAAGGCTTGTTGGTGAAATTTTGTTAATTTAATGGGTAATTTACTGATTGAGCAGGGCCACTGTAACGAAAAGTCAATACCTCCAATTTAAAAAAATAAAATAAAATAAAATAGTGAAATATGTTCCACGTAAGAGTCTGTTGGTTTAATGAATCTTTAACCATTTACTTAAATCATGGTTGAATAGGGTAACTCCAAGACCTCCATCATTACAGTTTTTTTCAAATTGCTTACACACTAAAAGTGGTACTTAAGGTCCACTGAAACCATTCACTCATGTATACAGAATCTTCAGATCAAGTCTGCAAAACTACAAGCACATTACATGCTTTACACTTGTTACAGTCGCGCCTGTCCCGGACTCCGTTTCCCATGATCCTCCCTGTTCCACACCTGTATGCACTTCCTCTTCATCTCTCCCGCTCTCCCTGGATTCCCTGCACCTGGTCTTCGTCGTTTGCACACCCTTTATATTGGACATATTATTATGTGTGTATGGTGTTAGATTGCTGTTTGTGCCTTCGTTTAATAAACCCATCTCTTGTGGAAGTTCCTATTCTGCCTCATCTCTGCTGCACTACACCATCCGTAGCAACACTCAGTTTGCTGTTGTAAAACAAACTTTTTGCATTAGACACATCACTCGAAACTAACAGCTCTTGTGTTTCATTTGTGAAACACTGGCATTTGCAGTTTTTTCAAATTGCTTACACGCAGTTTTTGAAGCTCCATTTCTCAAAACTCTACACACAAACCAACAAAACATGCAAAACGTGACTCAAAACTATTTTTTAAATATTCTAAAAATTGTATTTTTGTGTAGTAACTCTACACACAAACATAAAATAATTTGCCACATACACGCAGATGTGAAAAATGTGAAACACTATTACTATTATTACTATTATTAAACACTATTACACTACACTATTAACAATCTTTTGTGTGTTCAGTATGCAGTGTACAGGAGTTTGTCATAGCACTTACACATGTATGTGCATAAATACACTGTATATACAGTATGTATGCACAACTGATGGATTTTACACAGATATGGAATTGAACTAAATAAATACTGAACAGACTTGAGCTGAATAATGACAATATTGTCATGTTAGAGCTGATTTACAGCAGAATTTGAATTTGTTACTATTGTGAAGCTGCTGTGAAACAATCTATATTGTATAAAGCGCTTTAGAAATAAAGTTGACTTTCTGACTTGGCTTGTATGCACATTCAGTGCACACACACACACACACACACACACACACATATACAGTTGAGCTCAAAAGTTTACATACCCCTTGCAGAATCTAGAAAAATGTTAATCATTTTAACAAAATAAGAAGGATCATGACAATTTTTTAATTTTTTATTTAGTACTGTCCTTTACATAAAGTCCATAAAGTCCCCGTTCAAAAGTTTACATCCCCTTGATTCTTAATACTATGTGGTTACCTGGATGATCTATTTTTTTGTTTTGTGATGGTTCTTCATGAGTCTCTTGTTTGTTCTGAGCAGTTAAACTGAGCTCTGTTCTTCAGAAAAATCCTTCAGGTTCTGCAGATTATTCAGTTTTCCAGCATATTTTGCATATCTGAACCCTTTTCAGCAGTGACTGTGTGATTTTGAGATCCATCTTTTCACACTCAGGACAACAGAGGGACTCAAACACAACTATTAAACAAGGTTCAAACATTCACTTCCAGAAGGAAACACATTAAGAGTCGGGGATGTAAACTTTTTGAATTGGATGAACAGAATAAATTGTACTTTTCCTTTCGAAAGGGAACTTCTACTCTGCGTTTGCAAACGCTTATGGGGAACGTCACGTGACTCAGTGTCTGAAAGCCAACTATCAAATAACTCCAATTCCTATTGGCCGGCGACAACCTATGACGTCATACAGTGCGACCCGGAAGTATAAAAGGGGCGCCTGGGGAAACAGTCATTATCTCATCGTCTTTCGGGACTGTTTGTGTCATTGCCACTGTCGTGAATATACTCTTGATATTCTGTAAGTACGTCTCTATTATGTCTGAGGGCAAAGAGAAACGTTTTAGGAAGTGTGCGGATCCATGCCCGAGGTTTTTGACTCCGGAAGATTCGCACACCCTATGCGTACACTGTCTGGGAGAAGAACACGCACGGACAGTGCTTGAGGGCGCCGTCTGTGTGAATTGTGAGCGTCTTCCTATGAGAACGCTCCGTTCCCGCCTAGCCCTCTTCTCGAGGGAAGAGGCGTCAACATCTGCGCCTAGTGGGTCCGGCCCTGCTTGTGCCGAAGCAGAGCGGCGGCTGCACTCATGGGGCTCGCAGATGGAGCTCGCTGCCGAGTTTGAGAGAGGTGTCATAGTCTCTCAGCCTTCGGTGGCGGCTGGCGGGGATGAACTCCTGGATGACGATGATATCTTATCTCTGACATCATCGGATCCAGGAGCGAGTGTTCTTCTGGCTGCTAGCCCCCGTGGGCAGGAGATGACAATGGAGGAGGAAGAAGTTGTGTCTTCTTCTTTCTCCAAGCCTCCTGGCCCAGCATATGCCGAGTTACTGGAGGTTGTGGAACGCACCGCTGGCAGGCTGCAGCTGCCGTGGGAGCGCGTGAGGAGGGAGCCCGTTCGCGGCAGACTTGAAAAACGTTTTCTTTCTGACCACAACCCCGTAGCTCCAGTGAGCCTTCCATTCCTTCCAGATCTTCATGTTGAGATCAAGAAGGCATGGAAGAACCCATACTCGGCTAGAATTCATCCACATCAGCGAGGGAATTTCGCTGATGTGGAGGGATTGGGCCAGCATGGGTATGTGTTGCTGCCGCCCATTGACGAGACGTTTGCCAACTATCTCGTCACGGGCAGGGCACCGACACTAAAAGCTCTGGTTCTGCCGTGCAGACCCCTTAAGAAAACATCTCGTCTGAACGGCAGAGCATATGCTGCTGCAGGTCAGGCTGGCGCGGCTTTGCACACTATGGCAGTGTTGCAAGCCTACCAGGCTGACCTGCTGAAGGACCTGGATCAGGGGCAGGGTTTGTCCACTGATGTGGTGGCTGAGCTGCGCCGCACCACAGATCTTGCTCTCCGGGCCACCAAGCAGACGGCCACCTCGATTGGGAGATCGATGGCAGCCGTGGTGGCTACGGAGAGACATCTGTGGCTGAACATGGCGGACATCGGGGAGAAAGATGCCCCAGTTTCGCCAACTGAACTTTTCGGTGGCTCCGTTGAAATGGTGGTTGGAAAGTTCAGGGAGGCGAAGGCGCGCTCAGCAGCTTATAAGAACTGCATACTGCTCAGGTCCGATCCTGGGCCCAGACAGCCGGGAGGCCCTGGCCCGTCTCGAGTCGAGGCTCTGAAGCAAGGCCAGAGGTTTAGTGTCGCCACTCGAGCGCCTCCTCCACCTCGGAGCAAGTCGCAGAAGCGGCAGGATACGAGGAAGAGGAAGATTGACTTGAGGGAGGTGATTGATCACCGGCACCAGCAACGCCGCTGATCGATCCCCTCTCTTGGTGAAGGTAATTCTACATTTGCCTTCGCCCCTCTTCCTCGGCCTCCTGGGGCGTTTTTCAATTACTGTACATGTTCTGGTTGACACCTTTGAACAGTCAGGCTGACGGCCGGGACAATGATGAGATTTTTCTGAAGGCCCGCCTTCTGGCTTGATAGTGAAAGGGTTCTTTGGGCTTCTAGAACCATGGATTTTTCCTTCCCATTTTAAATAGTGAAGGAGGAGTCTTTGGTCTTCGAGCCACGGGAAGGTAAAACAAGGTCAGATTTAATTATTTAAATGTTGACCTTGTGTTGTTCCTGTGTATTTCCTGAACATGTAACAGTAAAATGTAGCCATTAAGGGTTTTTTTTGGGGCAAAACTGGAGTGTTGAGACTGACTGAGCAGGCCACAAAATGGCTGCTGCTTAGTTTTTTCTCTATATATGAGTAGCCTCTCGGCTATTTTTCAGTATAGTTTGAGTTAGCACTCATTACTTCAGTTTATATGTCTACGGCGGCCCTAACCAGCCGCCTGACATTTTAGCTTTGAGCTTCACTTTATTTCTCTCATCATGAGATTTAGAAGTGGAGATCAGGCTTTTGTTATGGTGCCTGTTGTAGTATATAGGCCTATAGCTTAGTGGCCAGGCTAGAGCTAGGTGATGTGTGGTATATGAAGTAACCCCATATGTATTTACTATCCTTTTTAGGATGTATGTTCCTAGTTCTGGCTTCCTCCCGAGGGAGTTGTTTAGGCTGTACGCCCAATTATCCCCTTGCTTGTGTAGGTGCAATTATGAGTTTAACAGCTAGGTTGTAGGCTGTTTTTGACTCCCTGATGCTGTTTCTCAGGTGGTAGGCCCTTATCTTTGCGCAGATAAGTTATGCAGGTGTGTGCTAGGCCCCACTTTCTAGAACTTTCATGCTAAAGGAATGACTTTCTTCTGAGCCACTTGATGTTTTGTATTCATCAAGTTTCAGGTTGACGTTGCTATTTTTTAGCTCCTGTCCTCTGGGGCTTAGATCAGATTTGAGAATCTGTACAGAGAGTGTTTTTCCTTTCGAAAACAGCATGTATATCAAAGTTTGTGTTACTTTGAGTTCTAGACTTTTGCCCTACATTGTATGTGAGTTTTTTATGCTGGCACAGGTTAGCACCTGCTCTCATAACAATAGGCCCTTTTGCTGTGAATGGCCTCTATTTGAGTATATGGTGACTTATATTCCCCAGTTAAGAGGTTTATTTGTGTCACTGATTGCATCACCTGTTGGATTGCATAGTTAGAGCCACTTTTTTGAGGAAAGTTCTCTATTAGCTCCCTTTTTTAGTGATCTTGTTAACAGCTATATTGCATATAACTCGGATTGTAGGCCTTATGGTATTCGGCCTCCTTTTAGTTAGCAGTTGTTTTTACAAATACTGTTTAACTGATCATAATATGCTCACATATTCTCACAGGCTTACGCTGCCACAGACCCTGCCACGTGTCTGTTTGAGGTAGTAGGCTTGTAATAGCCTCCCTTAGACCATGTTGGCTTTGTTTGGTTCCCTTTAGTCACAAATATTTAGGGTACATTGCCTGTTGGAATGTGTAGCCTAGCGTAGGTCGCAGTTAGCTTCCCATAGCTTTTTGGGTTAGAGCTGGTTCCCTGTAGCTTGGTTCCCTTAAAATTCACGAGCTGAAGCCACGTGTTATTGAATTGTCAGGCCCCTTCAGGCCTCCTTTTTAGTTTACATGATGGCACAGTTTGTGTTTTTTAATCTGTGAGTAGGCTGATCGCCACCTGATACTGGAATGGAGGCCCCTTAAGGCCTCCTTTTCTAGTCGACTTGTTGGCAGGATGCCTGGGAAACCATGCCACCATCGGCCACACCCCATCGCTGACGGATAGGCCATACACGATGTTTGGCAGCGCTGTTCATGTATTAATCATAAAACTTCTAATACATGGCCTTTGGGTGGTATGGTTATGGTAGCCACTTGCTGATGCCACGTGTTTACTAAGGCAGGCCTACTTTGGCCTCTGGTGTAATATGTGGAGTTCAGTCATGTACTCCTCTCGCTGTGAGGGTAACAGGGTGCTTTTTACCGAGTATTCCGAGTGGCTAGCCCCTCAGGTTGATTTGGTAGTGAAACCTTACTGAAGGTTGGTTTAACCTATATCTGCCTCCCTGAGTCTGATTCTAATATAGTTGAGCTAAGAGCCACCTAGCGCCTAGGGTGGATCTTTTGTGCTCCTAGAAACGGCAACGAGACTTACGTGGTGTGTTTTAGAGGTTGCTAGGCCTACGGGCCGCCTGGTTTAAACACACTGGAGTATGTTAGGGTGTATTTCTCTTTGAGAATTATCTGTATACACTTCCGTTGGCCAGAGGCCTAAGTGATAAATTCAACCTCCTTTTTGGTTGTTTATCGTTCTTGGGGCCTAAACACTGCCACGAGCTGATGCCACGTGTCTGTTGAGGTTATAGGCCCCTCCAGGCCTTCCTTAATACGTGTTGGCATATGCTGTACTCCTCTTGCTTTAAAGAGTAAAAGGTGTTTTTTACTGAGTACACTGCTCGTTGGATTGTGTTAGGTGGATTGTCATGCGGGCACTTTGCAGCCTCTTAGGCTGCCATTGAAGTCGGCTGTCTACCCCAGAAAGACAAGACAGGTGTTCGGGGTGGCCCCTAAAACCGGGCCACTTTCTGTATAAGACCTCTGTTTTTCACATAACTACTATCATGCTGTAGGCCCCTTCTCGGCCTCCTTGAGTATGTGCCCATTGCATGGTCTACCTGTTAGGTGAGCTTCGTACTTCCCTTTTAGGGTTATGTTTGTAATAGTGCTTAACTCCCTAAGCTGATCATGGTGGTAGGCCTTAATCAGGCCTCCTCCTAAGATTCAGCCTCAGGCTGGTTTGTGCTCCCCTGGATCAGGGTTCTGTAGCGCACGGCCTCCTCAGTGTGTTAATTAAGCACTGAGTAGATCCTAGGATGAGTGGATTGTACTCCCCTCAGTACGAGGGTTCATAGCACTTAGCTGAGTTCTGCTCTCCGGGATGCCCAACTCTACGCATGGGTTTGAGTTTGTTTCTGCCTCTTTGCAGTCACTCTTACTTACTATCTTCTATGAAGAATGCGTTTTAGAGGCTCTGTATTCAGACAGGATTGGCCAAGACTAAGTTTGTCTCGTGACAGACCAGGTCGGCCTCCCTAGTGGCATTGGGGGTGACTTCGTTCCCCTCTAGTGACTGGCCGAGGTTCCCTTCGGTTCCTTGGCCACATTCCCTTAAAGGGACCAATTTTTCTTCAGAAAAGCTGGTTCCAGACGCCTTAGCAGCTTCTGTAGGACCTCTGAGGAGGGCCCTCTTCTCTGCCTGCTGAACAGTCCCTCAAGACGATGGATAATGACTGTTTCCCCAGGCGCCCCTTTTATACTTCCGGGTCGCGCTGTATGACGTCATAGGTTGTCGCCGGCCAATAGGAATTGGAGTTATTTGATAGTTGGCTTTCAGACACTGAGTCACGTGACGTTCCCCATAAGCGTTTGCAAACGCAGAGTCTCGTTCCCTGTTCTCAGGGAACCATGGTTACATACGTAACCTGAGACGTTTTTTGTCTTCTGGGAAACATGTAAGTATTTTTTGTAGCTTCCAAAGGGCAGAACTAAATGAAAAAATATGTTCTTTAAACCAAATAATAAAAAACTTGCACATCAACTTTTTGTTCAAAAGTTTTCTCCCCCCGGCTCTTAATGCAACTTCTGGAGCATCAGTGAATGTTTGAACCTTTTTTAATAGTTGTGTTTGAGTCCCTCAGTTGTCCTCAGTGTGAAAAGATGGATCTCACTGTTGTAAAGGATTCAAATATGCAAAAAATGCTGGAAAACTTAAGAATCTGCAGGATCTGAAGGATTTTTCTAAAGAACAGAGCTCAGTTTAATGAACAACCATAACACAACAACAACAACAAAAAAAAACAGTCGTGAATCATCGAGGAAACCACACAGTATTAAGAATCAAGGGGATGTAAACTTTTCTTTATCAATTCTGCTATTTTTTTAGCTTGTGGCACTGTGAAATAGTTTATTAAGGACAGTACTAAATAAAAAATAACATGCAATTTTCATGATCCTTCTTATTTTGTTAAAATGATACACATTTTCTAGATTCTGCAAGGGGTATGTAAACTTTTGAGCTCAACTGTACATATATTCACACATGCACTGAATGTGCATGCAAGCCAAGTCAAAAAGTCAACTTAGCAGCTTCACAATAGTAACAAATTCAAATTCTGCTGTAAATCAGCTCTAAAAAGCCAACAGTGTCATTATTCAGCTCAAGTCAGTTCAGTATTGATTCAGTTCACTTCCATACCTGTGTAAAATCCATTAGCTGTGCATACATACTGTATATAAAGTGTATTTTTTGCACATACATGTATGTGTAAGTGCTATGACAAACTCCTGTACACTCCACTGCATACTGAACACGCAAAAGACACAAGAGAGTAGTGTTTTACATTTTTCACATCTGTGTGTTTGGCGTCTATGTGGCTAAACATTTTATGTTAGTGTGTAGTTACTACAGAAAAATCCCATTTTTAGAATAGTTCAAATAGTTTTGAATGAAGTGTATGAAAGATATGTGTAATATTTTGCATGTTGTGTGTTTTGTGTGTAGAGTTTTGAGAAATGTGTAAGCAATTTGAAAAAAAAAAAAAAACTGTATTTGTTAGGAACTCATTTTTGATTTTGTGTGGTTTATTTTTCAGTATGATATTATATTGTACATGATGACAGTACAATCCACTACAGAAAAGAGATAAGAAACACTTGACAGACCATACAACTTGACCAATAAGAGATAAATCTCTCATGCACCAAGAACTGAATTACTTTTTAATCATATCTCTAATGGGATTTAAATTCATTTCTGAAGGACCTAATTTTAATTTTTATATATATATAAATATGTTTAAGATAGCATTACAGTAATATGCTATAGATTAAATTATGGCTAACAGTATCGACGGCTTTTTGGAAGTCCAAAAACAAAATAAGAGAAGGAATCAAAACCAAATCACGATAGTCAATTAAATTTTACATTACTGGATATGTGACAAGCTTCATAAACCCAGACTGACATTCACCAATCAAATCACTTTCTGGTCAGTTTGAACAGCAGACAAGATGTCTCTAAAACAGAAGATTCTAAACCTGAAGAAATCAAGCAAAGGCCAATATTTGAGAAGTCTCTGTTGTTCAATGTAAGCTGCTTAGCAGTGGGGTTTTTATCCCTCCTGATAATTCTGCGTTAGGAGGGATGATTTCAGCTCTTCAATGTTGTTTGAATTTGTTTTGCTCATTTCTTCAGGGCTGTAATGATTTTCTCTTGATGCTCATGTAGTTCATCTTTGGATTTTTTTGATGCTGGACTACTTATCGGTGTGACCCCCAAAGGCGGGTCGCAGTTTGATCTCTGTTTTACAGATATGCATGGGTGAATAACATATGCAATTTCCCTTAAAATTCATCCTGACAGATATACAGGTGCTGGTTATATAATTAGAATATCATCAAAAAGTTGATTTATTTCACTAATTCCATTCAAAAAGTGAAACTTGTATATTATATTCATTCATTACACACAGACTGATATATTTCAAATGTTTATTTCTTTTAATTTTGATGATTATAACTGACAACTAAGGAAAATCCCAAATTCAGTAATTCAGAAAATTAGAATATTTCTTAAGACCAATACAAAGAAAGGATTTTTAGAAATCTTGGCCAACTGAAAAGTATGAACATGAAAAGTATGAGCATGTACAGCACTCAGTACTTAGTTGGGGTTCCTCTTGCCTGAATTACTGCAGCAATGCGGCGTGGCATGGAGTCGATCAGTCTGTGGCACTGCTCAGGTGTTATAAGAGCCCAGTTTGCTCTGATAGTGGCCTTCAGCTCTTCTGCATTGTTGGGTCTGGCATATCGCATCTTCCTCTTCACAATACCCCATAGATTTTCTATGAGGTTAAGGTCAGGCGAGTTTGCTGGCCAGTTAAGAACAGGGATACCATGGTCCTTAAACCAGGTACTGGTAGCTTTGACACTGTGTGCAGGTGCCAAGTCCTGTTGGAAAATGAAATCTACATCTCCATAAAGTTGGTCAGCAGCAGGAAGCATGAAGTGCTCTAAAACTTCCTGCTAAACGGCTGCGTTGACCTATTTTATAATCTCATATATGGTCATAAATACAACCTGAATGATTCTCACATTTACTTTTCCATGCCACCTACATTACAGGGGGTTTTATTTTCTGATTAGTTTCAACACAGAACTAACCACAGCTACAGGAAGTGAGCTTCATGCTCAGATGACAGAATTAACATATTTCTTTATCTCTACCAAGAATATGTGTTTTTTGCCTATTTCTTTTATGTCTAAATGTTTAAATATGCAAATATAACAAGTTAGAAATACTCATGGGTGAAGTTCTCCTTTTGTTTCTCGGTTTGAGCATTGTTAAGCTGCCCATTGAGAACAACGGATACGACTTGAAGGTAAGATAATTTTTATTATTTTTTACTGTAGTAAAACATTTCCCTGTCAGATTAAATTTACATGTGAATTTATTGAAAGGATAGACACTTAAGATGTGACATCTCATTTTCGAGGGGGTCCTAAAAACACTAATGCAACATTTTACAACACATACAAACAAAACAACTTTACAAAACATACACTATTTACAGTACAAAACGTCCGCACTCTTCCCCACACCCAAACCACAGCTTCTGTATAAAACATCATTGCAGAAACACAAGTACATCATCAGCATGAAACCAACCACTTTAAAAATATATTAAATTATAAAAATAAAAACATAAACAGGTTGATTTAAGACAAGAAATAAAACAATCTGTTACAGTTTATTTGTTTTTTAAATTGCTTTGGTGCAATTTTCACAAGCAATTGGTACATTTTCAAAACTCTTAGTACTAATATCACAACAGATCATCAAATGTGCACTTTTTCAAACATTTCAGCATGTTTTCAATTGTGTTAGTACAATACACAAAATCACAAAAGTATCCTTTTCGATACGCAAAATAAGTGTTTTATCTATATAAATGTTTCATTCACAGTAACTGCCTTTCATAATGCTATTACTATCAAACTTTTCATTTGCATCTCTTTTCATTCAGTTTAATACATTGGTCTATTATTTAATCCAAATAATCTTATTGGCTAAATCATTTGGTACATCTATAGATCTCTATAGATACAGATTGTATAGATATAGTTTCTACTTTGTTTGCAATTTCCGACACGGATAACCAAAAGTAGCAAATTCCTTTTAGATTATAAGCAATTTATCTTAGATTATAAACACTATGTTCGTAGTGTGTGTGTGTGTGTGTGTGTGTCTGTGTGGTCACAGTATTCCCTATGTTATGTATTCCCCAAATGTCCAAACAAGTATAGTAAAACCAGTAATACCATTTTTTTTTTTTTTTTGTTGAAAATTTAAAATATCAGAAAGTTATGGAAACCCAACATGTGTGTACGCATGTGTGTGTGCGCGCGTTTTTGTGACATATCAGGACACAAATTTGTATAATGACATGGGTATGACATAGGTATTACAAGGAGATGGTGACTTATGAGGACATTACCCCATGTCCCCATTTTTCAAAAGGCTTATAAATCATACAGAATGAGTTTTTTTGAGAAAGCAAAAATGTGCACAGTTTCCTGTGATGGGTATGTTTAAGAGTAGGGTTGGTGTAGGGCAATAGAAAATACAGTTGGTACAGTGTAAAAACCATTACGCCTATGGCATGTCCCCACAATTCACAAAAACAAACCTGCGTTTTTGTGATTTATGAGGACACAAATTTATATAATGACATGGTATTACACTGGTATTACGATGTAAACATGTTTTATGAGGACATTTCATGAGTCCTCATATTTAATATAGCTTTAAAACATACTAAACATGTTTAATTAAAATGTAACAATGCAGAATGTTTTCTGTGATGGGTAGGTTTAGAGGTAGGGGTAGTGTAGGGGTAGAATGTACAGTTTGAATGTACAGTATAAAAACCATTACGCCTATGGAATGTCCTCACTTTGATAGCAAAACAAACCTGTGTGTGTGTCTGCAATTTGTGAACATAGAGCAGGATAGTGTACAGGAGAAACACGGGAAAAGTCAATGACTGGATAACACAGCCTGTCCTCCAAAAAAAAAAAAAAAAAAAAAAAAAAAATATATATATATATATATATATATATATATATATATATGTCGTTTTTTCAAGCCCCTTATTACGACCTATATTTCCGTTTTAAAGTCATGCGCCCTCTAGCTGGCGTAAAAATAATACGTCTGTCGTCATGAAATGACGTATGACCGTCGTTACCAATCAAAATGCATGTTCATTTAAATGCAATGTGTGGACTTTTTACACGGTCCCCTACACGCAATTTTATTAACAGCTATACTTACCCCAACCCTAAACCTACCCTTAGTGATTTATAGTGCATATGCACTTAATGAGCACATGCGTTCCCTGGGATCGAACCCACGAACTTATGATCACATGATCGCATATTGTTATATTGCAATGCTCTGCCAATTGAGCTTTGAAAATGTACAAATAGCATTTGCTTGTTGTAACTCTTCAAAATTAAACTTTATTTTTTATCTTTTTTCAACACTGAATCTAATACTACACACATTTAACTATTCAAAATGTGTATTGGTCAATCTCAGGCAACTTTATTTAATTTTTTACAAGGTTTCAACGCAGAAGATGGATGCATGTTTTCTCAGTCCTGTTACCAAAACTCATGTGCCGTTTAAAAAGCATGTTTAAAAGCATGTCAGTTAATTCCTTTGTATTCACCTCAAGAAAGTGTTTATTTTGAAGAAATGGTTGGTTATGTGTTCAAATAACTGATATTTGTGACAAAAAAATCACTTTATATTAAGGCAAGGTGTATTTTAATAAAAAAACGCAAAACAATTTTCTCATTAAAAAGAAGAGAAAAGCCTCAAATTTATATATTTTTAAATAATTTAATTTATTTGATAAAAACAGTGGTTTAACTTTATTTTTCTAAAAAAATTAAATACATTTAGTAACAGGACTGAGCACTTTGTAACAGGAATGAACACTGGGTAACATGACTGAGTGTCCATATGTGTGTGTATGTGTGTGAGAAAGAGAGTGTGTACATGGCCATGTGTGCATGTGTGCGAGTGAGATTTCTGTGTTGAAGGGATGTTCTATGTGCTAGTAGTACATCACAGCGAAAGAGGTGGAAAGAGAAAGAAGGAGAGCGAGGAAAAGAGAGAGGGGGGAGAAGGAGGGAAGGAAGCAGCAGGCCATGGGTGTGTGTTTTTCTTGTATGAAGTCACATCGTGGTGGACTGGCTCCCTGCATTGTATGGCATTCATACTGTAAAACTAATCCTAAAAATCTACAATTTAAGTAATTTCAACTGTAAAACTCATGATACAGGTGAATAGTAGTATATCAACTAATATTCACACAATTAAATTAACAAAACAGAGGACTCTACTCACTCCTGTTTTTTTTCATATGAGTAACAGGACTGAAAGTAACAGGATTGAGTTTTTAAGCAAAAATGATCAAATACACAATATATAGCCACATGGAGTACATGCTAATAGCATGAGGACACTGAGCAAATACTAGTGACTTACCTAAAGTTAATATTTTTTAAAATAAACAAATAACATCAAAGAAATAATTTAGGTAACAGGACAGTACGTTGAGATTGACCTTCTCAGTCATAGTTACAATTTCATCAAATATACAGAAATTAAAATGAGAGAACTTACTTTTGGTCTTCTCATGGCCTGCATAAGATCCAGATGATGCAACTTCCTGTTGAAAATGTGTCTTGTGAAGTTTTTTAGAGGGGGAAATGTGTGAGGGTAACAGGACTGAGTGAAAACTTGGGGACACGACTAAAAATGTTTATTTTATATAACATATTATGGATTTCTTATGAAATTTCTTTTTGTTTAGCATAGATGGTATATGGAGTAACACAACACTGCAAAAATAATAAGATTTCTGAGAGATTTTAATGATTATATTTCATGATAAAGTTTAGGTTTAGTTAGCGGGGACATGTAACAAATGCTATTTTTTAGTATTCTCAGTAGTTTTTAATAATGTTTTAAATTATATATTTTAAATTTGCAGTTAGATTAATGTTTAGGACACTTTGCTTAATAATAAAATATATTTTAGAGTTCATTTTCATGCATATTTATACATAAAATGTCCTGGGGACAGAAATGGCACTGATTCAGTGGAATGGCCCCAAAGCAAATAAAAAAAAACTGTAAACTGAAAGGCTCATGTATGACAAGCACTTCTTCAAACTAAACTTTGTGACATGTGATCATGTCATTATAGCGTGAACATGTTGTTTGATGAAATCAAGTTCTAATAGAAGATTTACTCTGTAGGGAATTAAATATTTGTAATTTATTAGAGCAATAACTTATTTTACTCCATAAACTTGATGGAGTTTTAGGCCAGATTTATTTGCTACTGTAAATGCAAGGTAAATAAAATAAGGTAATAAATTCAATAATACCTAAAGAAAATAGAAGCAATAGTTAAACTAAAGAAATTAACAAATTGGATGTTATCAAAATGACATTTGCAGGCATCTGTTCCACAAGGACGATCAAAAAAAGGAAGGAGAAACAGTCTGACTCATTCACAGCTGTGACCACCAAAACATACATTCACCCACGCACACAACGACAAGCAGCAAATGTGCTTTCAAAGTTTGTTCTGAAGACACTAGTGCTCAACATAATAATATGAATGTCTTTATTTCAATAGCAGCAGACAGAATGGTGGTTCTTCAAGGGATTCTTCTTCTTCTGTTTGGTGTGTATTGTCTGGATTATATACTAACAATTTTTTGTAAAGGATGTCCTATATTTTTAGTATACGTAAAAGTGTAACTAAATGTTTTTTTTTTGTTTTTTTTTTTTCCTGCAGTTATTACAAGCTCCTTCACTAACAAAGTCCTAATAAAAGTGCTTACAAAACCCAAAACAACAAAGGAAGGGTCAAGTGTGACCATCCCCTGTTCTTACATAAGTGAAAAGCAAACTACTTTGAAACTATTGTGGTTTAAAAATTCTAGTTTTGATGAAAATTTACGAAAGTTTACTGGGACTATTGTATACAGTAACACAGATGAACCAAAAAACTCCAGAGTGGAATACATCACTGGTACGACAAAAGACCAAGAGATTCAATGTGATTTAAGAATCACTGATCTACAAACAACAGACAGTGGGAACTACCAATTTAGATTTATTGGTTCAGAAATAAGGTACATGAGTGAACCTATGACTCTCACAGTAACAGGTGAGCAGTGATTTACTGAATATGTGTTACAAAAGTGTGTGCAGCAGGGATGAGGCAGAATCAGGCTTCTACTAATCAGGGATTTATTTAACGAAGGAGCAGAACAGCAACACATTTAGACAATAGCCAACAACAACAATAAGAACAGACCAGGAGTGCAGGGAGTGAGTCTAATATAAAGGATGTGCAAACGACGAAGACCATGTGCAGGGAATCCAGGGAGAGCGGGAGAGATGATGAGGAAGTGTCCAGGACAGGCGTGACTGTAACAATATGGGACTATTTGGTTGTTTCCTTAAAGGTTGTTTTCCTGCATGAAACAACAAACAAACAAAAATCTGTCATCATTTACTTATCCTCATGTTTATCTGTGTTACTTTCTTCTGTGGAACATTAAACAGACATTTATCAGAAAGTTTCTGTTTTTTAGACAATGAAACTGAATATGACCAGAGGCTCCAAAAATTACAAACAGCAAGTAAATAAATAAATAAATTCACACGAACCTGACACTATTTTTAAAGTCCTCATGAAGATCCCAGTTAGCAGAAATATGTTCTAAGAATGTTTTTGCTAATGTTCCCATCAAGTTATGAAAAAGTTATTTTGGCATTCTCTCTAAACGTACCAAATGTCCAGATTTTTGAATGTTTAAAAATGTTTTTTCTTGGTCATGCGAAAGTTAAGGGAACAATTGATTTTATAATTTTATGGGAACGTTACTTGAATGTTCTCTAAACATTCCATGAACAAGAAGTAACATTTAATAAAAAATGAACGTTCAATTAAAACTTTTCATAAAAAAACATTCCATTAATATATGTTTTTGCACTAATGTTTTGAGAATATTATTAAAGACCAGATAATTTTGAATGAATTTTCTGCTAACGTTAATGGAAGAATGTTTGTTCTTAACTTTGAGAGAACCTTGCCAGCATGTTAGCCCAAGCTCTGAGAACGTTCCCTGTTATGTGGGATGCCAAACACTGGCTATCATGTTTCTCGAAAATGTTTCAAATTCTGAATAAGCACGCTTTTTTAATCACACAAATGAGAACTACGGCAGAGGAGATTATGAGTGATTTATGACTTAAATTTTAGTTTACAAACCTATCATATGGCTTCAGAAGAATAATGTGCATAAATCTTTAATTTTTGTCATCTTTATTTGTTCTGCTGAAAAACAAAAACAAAACATGGGTTTTGAACAACATGAGGGTGAGCAAATGATTCATTTTAATTTTTTGGTGAACTATCCCTTTGACAATATATTTCTTTGTTGTAGAAAGGTTCAGGATCACCTGTTTTCACTCCATATTCTACTCTTTATTTTAGAAAACCCTTGTAAAGTCATCATTGGAGCACTAGAGCTAAAGAATCCACTCAAGGAGTCAGAAGAATTTACTGTTAACTGTTTCACATTTGCTTCCTGCTCGAAGCATCCTGAGTGGCTTAACAATACAGGACAAAGGCATGAATTGATATCATTAACTGATATGATCATAAAGACTGAAGAGGGAGATGGCAGAATGGTAACCACACTGAAATTCAATGTGACATGGAAAGATGACAAAAGGATTCTGTCTTGTCGTCCAGGCCAAGATCCGGACAGCTACCAGATCAGAAATATCACTCTGTCTGTGGAATGTGAGTGTGTACTTTATGTGTCTATAAACAAACACTGTAATTTACTGTAGACATTAACTGACTGAGCATTGTTCACTCCAGCTGTCCACTTTATCTCCTTTCTCTTATCCAGATGCACCTAAGGAGACTACTGCAAATGTGAGCACAGAGTATGTGCAGGAGGGAGATAATGTCACTCTCTCCTGTACCAGCAGAGGTCGCCCTAAAGTCACCTTTTCATGGTTCAAAAAGGAGGGAATAGAAAAGTCTCAAATGTCTGACTTTAAACTAAATCCTGTGAAACCAGAAGACAGTGGAAACTATTTTTGTGAAGCTAAAAACAGTCATGGAGAAATGAAATCAAATATCATTACAATTGATGTGAAATGTGAGTTTTATGTTTTATGTAAACAGATGAAGAAAAACCAACCCCAATGAATCAAATGAAACGAATTCTTTCTTGTAATCAAAATGCATTTCCTGTGCCTTCAGATGGTCCAAAAGATGTCACAGTGAAACCTCTGGTTAATGTTACAGATCTCAAAGAGGGAGACAAACTGAAACTTGAGTGTTCAGTTAAAGAAAGTAACCCAGAGGTCAAACAGTTTACATGGTACAATAACAACAAGCTGCTACAACAAACCAGCAATATATTATTCAGTGAAGTAACAGCAGACAATAGAGGATCTTACCATTGTCAGGCTAATAATTATATAAATTCAGTGAATTCAAATAGAATCTTGGTATCTGTAAAGTGTAAGTATTGTCATTTTCATTTTACTAAAAACATGCTTAAATATCCGATTAAATATAAAATCAAAGTGTTACCCAATGAAGCTGTGATTACTCTTGTAGTACTGCTCATTTGGAACTTTTTGGCATAATGAACTAATGTAAATTTTAATGACCAAAAGTATGTTAGATGCTGAGTTGCTTATATATGTCTACCAAAACCTGCATGTATATTACAGCGTGCGATGGTAAGTTTTCTAAACGTATGTTTTTAAACAGATTCACCACGAAACCTCACAATACAAGGCAACCACCCTGTAAAAGTGAAAACCAGACTAAGTTTGACATGCTCAGCTGATGCCAACCCTGAGCCAACACAGTACACATGGAAGCACACACCTGGACTGTCTTCTTTCCCATTATCATCTCCAAATGGACAGTTAAACATTGACAATGTGACCATTCAGCATGCAGGGCAGTACACATGTGATGCTACTAACACCATTGGAACAAGATCACACATCATTAATGTTGATGTGCTTTGTAAGTCTGTTTTGTTCTAAAATCTAAAGTCAAAGTAAATCATTTCACACATCACACATCCAAATCATTTTGTCTCTTCTTCTCATGTCTCCATGACCTCTGCAGATCCTCCATCTAGTGTCAGTTTGATTATGAAGAGTGAAGTGAGAGAGTTTGAAGTATTATCCATTATCTGCACTGTTCAAAGCTTTCCTGCGTCAAACCTCACAGTGACAGGGCCTCAGTATAATCTCCTAAATATTCAAAACAATTTCAGGAACATCACTGTATCTGAAAACAAGTTAACTGTATACTTGAACGTAACTGAGTCAGATGCAGGAATTTACAAGTGCAAAGGAGTGAATTCAGAGGGAAAACTAGAAGCTCAAGAAGACCTAACTGTGTTGTGTAAGTAATAATCCATCAAAATTAAAATATCTAATCATTTAAGATATTTCAAGGACTTGAGGAACATTAGATGCTTTAATTTACTTGAAAGTAACCAAACTGATCAATAAGACTTCAACTAAAATACTAAAATTTCGTCTTCTTATATATATCACGTGTTTGTAGATGCACCTAAAAATGTGGCTACAAGTTCTAAAGGAGAACAGACGTTTGGGAGGGAGCTGACTCTTACATGTAAGGCTCACTCCAAACCTGCAGCCTCATATGAGTGGAAGAAAAGCTTCAATGGACAATTAAAGACAGTTGGACATGAACAGAAGCTACACTTTCGTTCTCTGAGTATCTCTGACTCTGGTCAGTTCGTCTGCATTGTGAAAAATTCCATTGGAGAAAATATATCTCAATCAGTAGACATCAGGGTGAAGTGTGAGTACTTTTTCCTACTAGTTATTTGACACACATAAGTTTATAAGCAAAACGGCTTATTTGAGTTTTCTAAAAGGTTAAAGATTGTCCAATGTTTTTCAATTAGTTTAAGTAGTCTAATGAATATGGAAGATCGTTTCCACCATGGAATAAAAAATAAAAGATTGTGACTTTTTTTTCCCTCACAATTGCGAGTTTACATCTCACAATTTTTTTTTTTTTTTTTTACTATTGCAAGCTTACATCTCACAATTATACATTTTTCAAGAATTGTGAGATATAAACTCCTAATTTTGAGTTATAATGGCAGAATTGTGGGATATAAACTCTCAATTGTGAGAAAAATAGTCAGAATTGCGAGAAAAAAGTCAGAAGTACGAGACTTTTTTTCTTTGAATTGTGAGATATAAACTTGCAATTGTGAGTTATAAAGTCCAATTCTGAGAGAAAAAAAAGACAGACATTTTTTCTTACAATAGCTAGTTTATATCTCACAATTCTGAATTTATAACTCGCAATTCTGAGAAAAAATGTCAGAATTGTTAGACAAAAAGTCGCAATTACCTTTTTTTTTTTTTTCTATGGCAGAAACAGTCTTCCATAAATGAATGAGTTTGCCATGATAGTTACATGAATGGATTGATATTATACACTGTCCAAATTTGTTGTTTGCAATGACTGTCAATTATAAAAATAAATCACATAATGAATGTTTTGCAATCAAGCTTTATCACATAAATATTGATTATGAAGGATCTTGTGTGTTTGGCTGTTTTCTACAGATCCTCCAGACATAAATATTGTCCATAACATGACAGATGAGAGGAATTGGGAGCTTCCAGTCTATCTGACCTGTAGTGCAGATGCGTATCCTCCTGCTTCTCACTACAAATGGTACAGAGAGGAGGACAACACCACCGTCCTGTCAGACCAGCAGAACTTCACTGTTCAACCTCAGAACCCAGGAATGTATTACTGTACAGCAGCCAATAGTATCGGAAAATCACGATCCAAACACATCATGTTATTTGTCAGTGAGTATGAAATTATACATTTACAAAATAAATAAAATAAAATGCTAACAACTAGAGCAGATAAATCAAATAGAAGATTATCTAAAACTCCCGCCAGACTTCACTACAACTTCGGCTTTGGCATATGGTGAGCAAGCAAGATATTTACCTGTCCTGAAGAAAAGGAAGCTCAGAATCTGTTTTAAAGCAATCATCTCCCTTCAGCAATTAAAACCTTCTCCACTTGCTTATTCTTCTTCATTTCCTTTGTCTTCCTTATTTAATTTTTGCAAACATTTGGCACATTCTAAACTCATCAAAAGTGCGAGCAAGCGAGCTAATGCACGCTAGGTCCAGTTGCATTTTCGGGTCTCCTCGGGGCCAACGGACAGGGGTTGGACCGAATACCTTGGTCCAAAGATGCCCAACTGGGGCTTGAGGTGTGGTCATGAACAAAGGCGGAGTTTACAACAGGAGAGGACAGGGTTAACATCGCTGTTATCATATCATATCAAGACATTTAAAACAATTTTCAGCTCAAAACTGACTTTCAGACACTAGCAAGTGCAATAACTTCTGATTGTGATCCGATGGGGATTCTGATCACCATATGCTGCAAAAAATATATTTAAAAGTGATTCTGAAGGCTACTTATGCTAACAATTGCGATAATATATACACATATGTTTATGGAAAATACAAGAGTCTGCTTGAAGGTGGTAGATCATATATGGTTATAATTGTGTATTTATTTGGTTTTATGTTTCATCTGTCTCTTCTCTGTGCATCCAACTAATGCATCCGCATATGTCATAAATGACATAATATATTCCAGTTAACTCATATAGCTCATAACTCCTGTTTGCTGCTCGTGAGCTCCCTCTGAAAGGATAACAGTATAGTGAGATGGGAGAGATTGCTCAAACATCCTTAGATTGCATAATTTTGTGGATAATTAATAGAAATGCTCAATCCTTCTAAAGAAATGTGACATAAACATGTGATATTTTATCAATATTTTTTCTGAAAGTGTAAGCCTTTGGGCTTAAAATCCTTAATGGAGTTGTTTTGTGCATTCCTGTGCAGGTACAACTGAATAGGTATGTGTTTTATTTTTTATGTGAAATGATAAATACCAGTTTTATTCAGCATAATTGATGTGCACTCCTGACACAAATTAATAATTAACTGTTTCTGTAATACATTGGTCACATATCAACGCTGGAATCTTAAAGACCAAACGTTCACTTCTGTCATGCTCATTTTGCGATCTAGCTAGTTCCCTTTCATGGGAACTCCCGCTGCGTCAAAATGCGGTGGGAACGCCTCTGCTTGATTGCGTAGTGAAGCACATGTGTAAACTGTCCAATAGCGTGATGGAACGTCATAGGCGGGTGACGTCACTGACCAGGAAACTATAAAGCATACCCGAGAACAGAGAACGCCAGCTTCTGTTGTCTTCAGCAAGCGCTCTGTGTATCTGTCTGTCATATTTACTGTTGTTTGTCCCGTTATTCAGAAAAAGAAAAAATATGACTCATATGGCGAATAAGCACTTCAGACCATACGCTTCTCCCTGCCCTCGCTTTATTACGAGTGGGGATTCACATGAGCTCTGCGTTATGTGCTTGGGAGTGGAGCATGCCCAAGCAGCCCTCGAGGGGGTTCCGCCCTTTCTCTGCCCTCACCTGCCACCCTCCAGTGCCTTTCCTCTGGTGGAAGCACGCACTGTGGTTTCTTCCCTTGGGGTTGAGGCACCGGTACTTCAGATGTCTGACTCTGAGGAGGTGGACATTCTGAGTATTGATCAGGAGGATTCACCACCTCAAACCCATGCTTATGAGGAGCTTATGGAGGTTATTACTCGGGCTGTCGCTAAATTAAATATCTCATGGCCAGTCGAGAAGCAAGAGGAAAGATCCAAGAGCCTCTTAGATGAGAGATTTTTTCCATTTAGATCGCAACCTCCACGTCGGGGATTGACATTTTTTCCCGACCTCCACACCTCGGTGGAATAATCTTGCTTCCTATCGTGTGTTTAGTCCAGTTACGTCTAACTATAGTAATATTCTAGGACTAAAACATCATGGCTATGCGGCGATGACCAAGGTTGAAGAGACGCTTGAGAGCTATCTCTCGCCTGAGGCAGCATCGTTGCTTAAATCCCCGACATTGCCCACCAAGCCATTAAAAATTACATCTGTGCTGGTGGGCAAGGCGTACTCGGCAGCAGGTCAAGCCGCAGCATGCCTGCATACTATGGCTATCATGCAGGCTTATCAGGCTGATCTGCTTAAGGAGATTGATGAGGGGGGGGAATTTTCGGCCGACGACCTTCGAGAACTGCGTCGTGCCACAGATTTGTTTCTCAGGGCCACAAAGGAGACGGCCAAATCAGTGGGCCGGTCTACGGCAGCCCTAGTGGCCACTGAGAGGCATCTTTGGTTGAACCTCTCAGGAATTAAGGAGAAGGATAAGAGTTTTCTCCTAAATGCCCCGCTTTCGCCTTCTGGCCTATTCGGCGACGCATTCACCACTGTCGTCGAGAGGTTTCAGGAGGCAAAGAAGCAAAATCCTCCCCCGCTGCTCTCATCCCGCAGCCTCAGCCGAGTACCAGCTCCTCTCACAGAGCCCTTCAAAAAGCTAGCGTCGCCTCTCGGGCTCCCCCACAGAAGCAGGGTGGTTGGGGGTATAGGTGGCGATCGCAGCCGAAGGCTCCGGAGAAGAAGGCAGATCTGAGGACTGTCATCATCTCTCGGAAGTCTTCGGCGAAGAAGCCCTGACGCCAGTGGTGTCAGGCTTCTGAGGGTGGTCCCCTCTGGGGAGGAACGGAGTTCACCTCATTTCACGGTGCCCGTTTTTCCTCAGTGCCCTCAGGAGGGCGCTCTGCTAACCCTGCCACCTCACGTGCTTCAGGGCGCAGACGCCTTCAGCGATCCTCCGAGGAGGATCGAGGAGCGTTCAGTTCAGTTGCTTCCTGCCGGTTCGCCGTTTCAGGGCACTGGGCTGATCGCATATACAACACCAGAGACCAGTCTCGCGAGACTGGTTCCCTTAGTACATTTTCTGGCAGAATGGAAATGTCTGCCCAACATATCTCGATGGGTGCTGCGCATGGTAGAAGTGGGTTACAGAATACAGTTCAGGCTAAGGCCACCCAGCTTCAACTGGGTGCTACTTACAGTAGTCAACCCAGAGCAGTCTCTGGTTATGGAACAAGAAGTTATGACTCTCTTGCCAAAAGGGGCTATAGAACGGGTGTCTCCGCCCCGCAGGCAGTCGGGATTTTACAGCCGATACTTTTTAGTTCCAAAGAAGGATGGAGGGCTGCGTCATATTTTAGATCTGCATGCTCTGAATTGCACTGTGCAGAAACTAAAGTTCAAAATGCTTACACTCAAACAGATTGTTTTACAAATCCAGCCCGAGGATTCGTTTGTGACAATCAATCTGAAGGACGCTTACTTTCATGTGTCTATCCATCCTCAACACAGGAAGTTCCTGAGGTTCGCTTTCAGGGGCAAAGTGTACCAG
Organism: Elopichthys bambusa; assembly: GCA_037101425.1. Taxonomy (NCBI): domain Eukaryota; kingdom Metazoa; phylum Chordata; class Actinopteri; order Cypriniformes; family Xenocyprididae; genus Elopichthys; species Elopichthys bambusa. The sequence continues at coordinate 9,025,697 of CM074444.1, forward strand.
TACCGGGTTCTTCCGTTCGGCCTAGGGTTATCTCCCCGCACCTTCATGAAGTGTGTGGATGCAGCACCGGCTCCTCTAAGACTCCAGGGCATTCGCATACTAAATTATATCGACGATTGGTTGATCCTTGCTTGATCAGAGAGTATGGCGGCTCTACATCGAGATGTAGTTCTTGCCCATTTGAGAAGGTTGGGGTTCAGGCTCAACGCCAAAAAGAGTGTGCTCATTCCAGCCCAGACGACCACTTTTTAGGCATAGTTTGGGACTCGAGGACAATGCAGGCTCATCTTTCTCCTGCTCGTATTGCTTCAGTTCTCTCAGCTGTGAATGCAATAAAACTAGGCCAGTCACTCACTGTGAAACAGTTTCAGAGACTGGTCTAGGTCTCTGAACTAGGTCTTATGGCAGCAGCGTCCAATTTGATACCTTTTGGCCTACTGTACATGAGACCTTTGCAGTGGTGGCTCAGGACCAGGGGATTCTCCCAGAGGGGAAATCCTTTTCGCACAATCAAGGTCACGCGGCGATGCCTTCGTGCCTTGGTCATGTGGAAAAAGCCTTGGTTCCTGTCCCAAGGGCCCGTGCTGGGAGTTCCTTGACGTCGTGTAATGCTAACGACGGATGCTTCCCTCTCGGGTTGGGGAGCGATCATGAGTGGTCGCTCAGCATGGGGTCTGTGGGAGGACCATCTTCTTTCCTGGCACATAAATTGGCTGGAAATGATGGCGGTGTTTCATGCTCTCATACACTTCCTCCCAGACTTAAGGGGCCAACATGTGTTGGTCCGTATGGACAACACATCTGTCGTTTCCTATATAAACCATCAGGGGGGTCTGAGGTCACATCCTCTATGCAAGCTGGCCCATCGGATCCTCCTGTGGGCTCAGGGGAAGCTGCTCTCGCTCAGGGCAGCTTACATTCCTGGGTCCCAGAATCAGGGAGCGGACAACCTGTCGAGACAGGGGCCGAGGCCCAGGGAGTGGAGGCTTCACCCCAAGGTGGTGGAGCTCCTGTGGCAAAGGTTCGGTCGTGCAGAGGTAGACCTATTTGCATCTCAGGAGACGACGCACTGTCAGCTGTGGTTCTCCCTCACTCATCCAGCACCACTTGGGCTGGATGCCATGACACAGACTTGGCCCATGCGGCGTCTTTACGCATTTCCCCCGATCGCTCTGCTCCCAGGAGTTCTGGAGAGGGTTCGCCGAGCTGGGGATTGGCTTCTGCTCATAGCCCCACTCTGGCCAACCAGAGTTTGGTTCTCGGACCTAGTGTCCCTTCTAGACGGTCCCCCTATGGAGGTCCCTCTCAGATGAGACCTCCTGTCCCAGGCAGGAGGCACGATATTTCACCCTCACCCAGAGTTATGGAACCTGTGGGCGTGGCCCCTGAGGGGGCTCACCTCATAGATTCAGGTCTCTCCACCGAGGTGGTTGAGACCATCCTCCAGTCCAGAGCTCCTTACACTAGAAGATTGTATTCTGTTAAGTGTAAAATCTTTTCTTCCTGGTGTAAAGAAAATAATTTGGACCCAGCCAGTTGTGCTGTTGGTTCTATTCTCGAGTTCTTGCAAGAACGTTTCTCCGCTGGTTTATTACCTTCTACCTTGAAGGTTTATGTAACAGCTATCTCTGCATATCATCTACCCATTGAGGGTACCACAGTGGGGAGAAATCCCTTGGTTACTCGATTTCTTCATGGAACTTTGAGGCTGAGGCCTGCTCAGCGCACAAGAACACTGGCTTGGGACCTGGCTATTGTGCTTGAGGGTCTTACCCTGCACCCCTTTGAACCACTGGAAGAGGTTCACGAAAAATTCCTTACCCTAAAGACTATCTTTCTGTTGGCCATTTCGTCTCTCAAAAGAATTGGAGACTTACAGGCCCTTTCAGTTGCTCCGTCATGTCTGGAGTTTGCTCCAGGCATGGTCAAAGCTTTTCTTCACCCGAGACCCGGTTATGTCCCTAAGGTCCCTACTAATGTTGCAGGGCCTATCACGCTGCAGGCCTTTTGTCCTCCACCTTTTACTAACTCTGATCAGGAACAACTTAATCTGCTCTGCCCAGTTAGGGCCTTAGATGCGTATGTCCACAGAGCTGCCCTGTGGTGTAAATCATACCAGTTGTTTGTTTGCTATGGCTCACCTAGAAAAGTTTATCCGGCATCTAAGCAGAGGATGAACAAGTGGGTGGTTGAGGCTATCTCACTTGCCTATGAATCTGCCGGGCAGCCGTCTCCTTTGGCTGTCCGGGCTCATTCTACTAGGAGTATGGCTGCTTCCAAAGCTTTGATCTCAGGAGTCTCCCTGCATGATATTTGCAATGCAGCAGGGTGGTCTTCTCATCATACTTTCATCAGGTTTTACAACCTAGATTTCGACTGTTCTCTCATCTTGATACACTCTTGACGCAGCGGGAGTTCCCATGAAAGGGAGCGCCTCGGGTTACGTCTGTTCCCTGATTAGGGAACGAGACGCTGCGTCTCCCTGCCATACTTCCAGCATGCCTGAGAGCGCCTTGCTTCATCCAGTCAGAAGTTGGATGAACTCCCCCCGTTCAACCCCCCCTAATTCAATGAATGAATTAGAGATGGGCAATATGGACAAATTCCTATATCAAGGTTTAAGCCATTTAATATCACCATGACTGTATGTATATATATATGGTGACTATACATACTCATTAACCTGGACATGGCCGTTAAAAATCATCCAGTTGGAATTTCTAAAATGTTTTGGCACACATGAGTAGAAATCACATCTTCAAAAGATCTGATAACAAACACGGAAACATGTGCATTAAGACAGTATAAAAGACCAAATTCTGCACACAACTTCTGCACAAAAGAATACTACGTACAATCAAGCAGAATAGCTCAGAATATGAATGCATGAATGCAATTGATAGGAAACCATAGAAAATGCTTAATGTGGTGTAATGGACTAAGATGGTGATACTGAATTACCAAATTCATTATACAGTGTGCTAATAAGTTATAGGCCTTCTATGTACAGGAAAGTACATGAGCCAAGAATATGGGCTCATCTTAATGCATTAAAGGTAGGGTAGGCAATTTTGGAGAGGCTAGCAATAGCAAGCTAGCTTTGAAAGATCCCACCCTCCCTTCAGAGCACTCTCCAAAGCCACGCCTCCTTCATAACACATGAACGCACACAGCAGAGTCTGCAAAGCGTCACGAGAGACAGTGTTAAAAGAACTTACAGAGCTCTAGTAGTACCAGCTGACTGCTGCAGATTAATTTTGCTGTTGATAGCGTTGACATAGAAACACATAAATCAGAGTCTGAGGACGTGAACAGCTCTGGGTAGAATGTCACGAGTTGCTATCTCATTATTTACGGTTACAACATGGCGTGACAATCGTAAGCTTGTTGTTGCCACATACTGTGTTGTAGTAAAGGGACAGGAGGGTTGACTAATTAGATGAAAGGGGCATGCAAAGAGGCGTCCGCACACCTCTTGCATTTTGTTTGGTCACACCACAAGGTGAGCTCAATTGCTGTCTGAGGTAAAACTCCCCCCTCCCCCCCATTACCATACGGACAAAGAAATAAAAAAGAAAATAAAGTGGAAATAAATAAATGTGGACATAAATACAGATATAATTAAATAAATGTGAAAATAAATGTATAAATAAATAAATGAAAAACTAAATGTGGAAAAAAAAAAATTATATTAAATATATATTTCTTTGTACAGTGTACAGATAGGATTGTCACAGAAATCGCTGTGATATCTGAAGACAGTTATTTTAATGATATCCTTTAGGGAGTAGGGTATTTTTCTGCATATTATTCTAATAGTAAATATTAAGTAAATAATTCAATGAGAAAATTGTAAATGCATGGTTAACGCCAAATGCTGCAATATTTTGGACTACTTTAATAGTTTAAATGGGTTATAGGTTATGAATTGTGGTTAGATTAAATCATGGTCAATAATGTGATAATGATCTTTTCTCAAACCTCTTGCATTTTAGGTAACACTGTTGTGCTCTACCGGATCATCTTACCTATCATTTTCCTGTTGATTCTCATTGCTGTGGCCATCTTTATGATATGCAGGTATACATACCTATTTCTTTTCTTTTCTTTAAATTACTTAAGTAAAAAAAAAAAAAAAAAAAGTAATTAAAAGGTTTGCATCATTCAAGTTTATCTGCACAGCAGAGGTCCTTTTAGATATTGATTTTGGTGTGTGATTGTCTTATTCCTTCTTCCAGTCATCATCTTCCAATCATTGTGCTCATTATTTTGCAGGACTATCAACAAGGCAAGATTAGATCAGCAAACTGGAGCAGATTATCCATTGTGTTTTTTCCCAGTATTCCTGTCACGCTCTTCTACAGTGGCAAACTTACTTTTATTGGTTATTTCACTTCTGTTTGTTTCAGTACCTGGGTTACTTCCTTGAGCTCACTTTAATATGCATGGTTTTAAAAAAGTAAAATCATGTCTGTTTGCTTAATAAGAGATAAAACCTATTCTGTTTGGAATATTTTAACTCTCAGGGATCACAAAACAACACCCAGGAGAATATGTCAATGGAAGATATTCTTGATCCATTTCATGGAAGGGTTAATCAGTCACATCCAACACCCCATTCCCAAGATCCTACACAAACACAGGACCCTTATTCAAGGTAACAGCTGCAGAACTGATGGAGACAGTGCATACTTTTTTGTCGTGAAATTAATTATTCATTTTTTTCCTACAAAAGGCCAAATTCTAATATCCACACGGTGTATTCTGCCATTAAACTGCCCCCAATGACACAGGTGAGAGAATGTTTTTCTTTTAACGCATCAGGATGTTCAATATTACAAACAGCTAACATTTTCATGCTTAGAAAGCTGTCTTTTTGTTCTTACAGGGAAAACAGTCCCCAAAATCACAAAAACCTGGATATATGGACAATGACTTAGCTACATCTACCTTAAATTATGTCACTCTTGATTTCAAGGAACAAAATGAGCCAAAAAGGTAAAGCAGAAAAAATCAGAAGTAATTGCACTCCCACAAATTTTCCATCTTTATATTCATAGTGAGATGAGCATAAAAATGCTTTTTGATACTAACATTTTAAATTGTGACAATGCTGCTGCTGTTAAATGTATGATTGTGTTTTTAGAGCACCTGAAGATTCAGCAGTCTATGCCATGGTGTCAAAAAATAAGCAGTCAAAGGTAAGCCATGAGAATATAATTTTTTTTTTTTTTTATCTTCTATTACTACCTACAAAATGAACAGTAAGCATAAACCAAAAAGTGTGTAGAGCATATATTTATACAACTGTTTAATGTACATTGAGAACATATTGTTTTATTATTTCTTCCTCTTCCTAGAATTCTGAATCAGAACATAACGATTATGAGAATGTTTCTTCTGCATGTGCCTCAAGACCTCCATTCAACAATATAGACTGGGAATCTGATACCAGTGAAGAAGATGAAGTGAATTACACCACTGTGTCTTGTTCTGCCAAACCAGCTGTTAAAGAACCCAAACATAACCAGAGGAGCCATCTTGGCAGTTCAAGCTCTGATGATGAGGACAGAACTGAATATTCAGCCATAAAAACAGTTTTTAAATGAAGTATTAAAACCTTAATCTGTATTACAATTATAGTATTAGTATAATTAAGATAATTGTATACAAATTATGATTCTATGAGAGTGATAAGAATGCCTTGCACTCCTCTTTTTATTTTTTTTTTCTCAGTGTGCTTTACCATTGCATTAATATAATATTGATATATTCTGAAATATGCTTAAAGATACTATTCCTTTGTATCAGTGTGCCATATATTTGTGTGATTATTTCAGTGGTGCTTGCATGGAAAACTTATTCAGGTGTTGTGTGAATATTGTTTCACTAAACAGTGTGAAATGTAACAATATAGCTACGTACTTTAATTAAACATATGTATTTGCCAATGAAAAACACATGCTTATCATTTACTGAATTGCTGAACTTTATCCATGCTGAGAACATTTAACTGGCTGCTTAAAACTGTCTTCATTAAATACTTCTTTGAATTAAAAAAAAAAAAAAACGTCTCCCAGGCTCAATGACTTCAGGAAGGGATTACATCACAGGTTTATTTCATGAGAAGCACATAATTGTTCTGCAGTGTGATGCATTTAACATGAAACGTCATGCAAATGCATTATTGTTTTAGTGAAATTTACTATTTTTTTGTGATATTTAAAGAAATAAAATATAATGACAGTTGCTCTAATAATAATTTAGACCCTGCAGCAAATGCCCCAGCACAACAGGTTTAATAAATATACAATATCAAGAAGAGCTCCTCCTTCAGGCACAGTAGTCCATTGCTCACATATATATTGAGAAGCTGTTCACTACAGAGCCAATGGGTGGAGCTTGTCATCCAGCTCCCACTCTCTGGATGTAATGGGTGGAGCTTGAAGGTCCAACCACACCCACACAATGACCTGGGGCCTGTTTCAGAAAGGAGGTTAAGTGAAAACTCTTGAGTACACTGTAACAAATTTTTTGTCGTTTTCACAGCATTTTTACTGTAAAATGAACAAATCCTTACTGTAGAACCTGTATACAGCATGTTGCTGTAAATCTGCAAAGCATCATGGTAAATTTCAATGGCGGGTAAATTCGACAGTAAATATATTTTTTACTGTGAATCACAATGAAGAAATTTTGAGCAGGACATTTTCAGGAGATTCCACACTTTCTCTAGGATTTGTTAATTTTTTTTTGTTAAATTTCCTGTTTTCTCATTTGTTTCTATAGTAATTGTCATTAGTTCATATGGTTTCGGCTGTGTTTGATTGATTAGTCTTATTTGTATTTACTACTTAAGTTGTGCCCTTGCCTTTATTTTCTGTTCACTGTTACTCGCGATTATGTTAACGGGTGTTAAGGTGTGTTACTCTGCCTGTTTCGCAAATTATCTTGCCTGTTGGGAATTTATTAAACTTTGTATTGGATTTATATTCATTCGAGTTTTTTTGCGTCTGCCTGAGCACACACCCATTGCGTGACTATAATATAATAAAATATAATATAATTGGTACAATACGTGGTTAAGAAATTCACAAAGATGAGGAAACAAGGACAGACTCTAATGATGAATGGGTAGAAAGTGAAATATTTGCTCATTCTGTGATCGAGACAGTCCTTAAAATGGCTGACTCCCTGATAAGTGCCCTGACTACTGAACTAGGGTGCTGATTGAGGCCTACCCATTATCATGTTCACAGTCACCCTAGTTAATATGGTCACCATAGTAATGTTGACTGGATCATTTAATTTAGCCAGTCCAACTTGTATATACTGTCATCAAGCCATCAGTCTTGCCTTCTTAGTCATCTACATTAATGACTAATTTCTTCCACTGCAGGACTCCAGCCCTGAAGGAAGTTTCCCATTCAGGAACAAAGTTGGTATTAAGGATTTTGAAGCTTAAAATTCTACTGTTTTTGAATTATATTTACTTTGTTTTAATCATTTCCAATTGTATCTGGACATTTTAACTCAACTTGATGGATTTGTATGTGTTGTATACATAATAATAAAATGTATAGCCTATAAATGTATATAATGTAAAATATTTTATGCCCATGTATTTTCACATTTAAAATGTTTTAAATAAATGTCATGTTGTGACAAAAATCATGTCTTCATTTTACAGTACACAATGAAAGCAGTTTACAGTAATCGTATATTTGCTGTGATAAAAAAAAAATATAGCAGTAATAATGATAGTGTTACATTCACATGGACTTTCTGTTTGTGTTTTCATCTGTCACATGTTCCTTTGTTCTTGTTAGTGTGTGTTTCTCCTGTGTTCCTGTATGCTCCTTTGGATTCTCTAGTAAAGTTTGACTCTGGATATTACATTCCTCTTCGTGCGTGTGTCTACACACCTGACACTGTAACAGAATACCCGATCAAAACTTTAAGCGACATTTTTTATTTCGTATTTTCTTTTTGGTTTTCGTGGTCAGTCTTTTGTTTCCCGTTTTTTCACTCATGCTTGCACTATGTTCCCTGATGTGAAACTCATGTGCCTTGAGCAGGGAGAAAGCTCCCTCGAGAGACATTTAGAACTGTTTTTGGATCTCGCACATCAGACCACCTTCCCGGACTACTGCCTGTGCACGTTCTTACACTTTGGACTCAATTCCACCACACGTGCACAGCTGTCCGGGGAGGGTCCTCGAGGGAGCTTCATGTCCTACGTGGAGTGGGTGCTGGCGTCATGTGGATCACCTATGACCGTAGGATTCGACGACAACGACGCCAGCCCCACTTCCCAGCCAGTGCCCAGCCAGAACCACCCAGACGGCGAGGATATTCGTCCTGAGCCCACCGCAGGTAGTACGACGGAGACCGCCGCGATTGAGCCGCCCACGCCCACAAGAGCGATCGGGGGTCACATCGCCACGGAGCCCGAGCAGCGTGTACCTGACCAGGTGTGTGAGCCGGCCGAGTCTTCCATCGCCGCGGGAGTGTTGGTGGACTTCGAGGGTCCGGAAATGAGCCCCGCCCACCCCCCCGCTACTGAGAGTGATTTTGCTGAGACACTGCTGGACTTAAGGTGTGGAGAGGAATCCTGTCTTGCCCCTATACTGTCTTCACTCCCGCTGGTTCCGTCCAGCCCTGAACTGCCTGTCTCCCCGCTGGTTTCGTCCAGCCCTGAACTGCCTGTCTCCCCGCTGGTCCCGTCCAGCGTTCCTCTCCCACCTTCTCATCAACATTCCAGTGACTCTCCACTGACCTTTGATGTTTACATGGAACTCCAGTCTGTTTCCCAGTCCACAGCCATCTTTGCCACCCAGTCATCTCCGTCTCCCTCCAGTCCCTCGATACCACCTCCTCTCAGTAGCGTGGCACCATCTCGGGCCTGCCGGGATCCGCCTCTTCCTGGGCACGAGGAGCCCGAAGCTCTGCCTCCAGCTTCGGATGATCTCGAGCTGCCTTCTCCCATCACTCTGACTCCTGCGCCTGCGCTCCTCCCACCCTCGACCTCTGAGTCGACCATCGGCCTTCCGACCACGCCGGACTCCCTCGGCACGTCGGCTCCACCTGGGTCAGACATCGCTTCGCCTTTGGTGCGGACCTACGGACCATTCGCTGCTCTCTGGCCCTCCACCCCTTCCACTACGGCTTGCTCCGCCCTACCTCAGGCTCCGTCTCCGCCCTCGGTCGCTCCTGCGCGTCTTCAGACCTCCGGATCCCCTCCTCGATCTCAGGAGGTCGTCACTGCGGCTCCGTCACGGCCGCTTGGATCGTCACCATCTCTCCACCTCCTCAGCTCGTCAACTACGCGGTGGGCTCCATCCTCGCCGTTGTTGACTTCGGTCCTCCCCATGGTGGTCGTCAGCAACTCTCCCATGGCTCCTCCCTCCATCAACGCCGCCGTGGGGCACTACCCTGGCTGGTGCCTGGCACAACAACCTGCAGCCCCTGTTCAAGGCCACCACCTGGACTTCACCACCTCCTGCACCACCCTGGACTCAGTTTCTCCGCCTCCTCCCGGTTAGCCGTCCGCCTCTTAAATCATCTTCAGCATCTTATCCTCCTCTTCCCCTCTCTCTACGGCGCGAGGACGCGCCTTTCCGGGAGGGGGCATAATGTTACATTCACATGGACTTTCTGTTTGTGTTTTCATCTGTCACATGTTCCTTTGTTCTAGTTTCCCGCCACAATCTGTCACCATGGACACTATCACATTCATGTCAGCTGTTCCTCATTTGAGTTCAATCATCTGTGTATTTAAGTTCCTGTCACTGTTGATCATGTTGTCGGGTATCGCTTACGTTGGATGTTAGTGTGTGTTTCTCCTGTGTTCCTGTATGCTCCTTTGGATTCTCTAGTAAAGTTTGACTCTGGATATTCCATTCCTCTTCGTGCGTGTGTCTACACACCTGATACTGTAACAGATAGAACACTGTAAAATGTACGGTAACTTACTGTAAATGTAATCATGGTAACTATTTTGTTACTGTTTATTATTATACAGTAATATTACTGTAATAATAAACACAGTAACAAAATAGTTACTGTGATTACATTTACAGTAATCATACTGTGGAATAGAACACAGCAACTTACTTGCTAATTGTTGCCAGCAAGTTACCGTACATTTTACAGTGTATGTTAACCCTGAAATGAAAGAAACTCTGTTTTCTGTTTCAGAATGGGAGGTATGTCAAATCCGAGAATGCAAGGTAAGTGAAGCCCGTTTCCGAAAGGGAGGTAACTTATACTCAGTCACTTACCATGGTCATTTACTTTGTGAATCTAACCTGGTCAAGAGCAGGTTTTCTTTGGTAAACCCAGAGTTTCTTTCAGTCTCCTCCCCCTTTTTAAAGCGATGTTTAAATACTCATCAGTTCGTTCATTCATTCATTCACGCTGCAAAAATGTTTTTCTTACTGAGTATTTTTGTCTTATTTCAAATACAAATATCTAAGAATTCTTAAATCAAGATGCCAAAAAAAAAAAAAACGCTCAATTGAGGTGGATACAAATACGTTTATTGCATTTCGTCTGTGTGCTCTGAGGCACAATTAAAATATTATATATGAAAAAAGACCAACAGTTTGTCAGCCAGTTTGTCAGGAAGTGACGATAAAGTTCTCTTTACCTCGCTGGATGAAAAACGGTGCTTTATCGCAAATGTTTTATGCAATATTCCAATTTTGCACATAAATAAATTCCCAGCTTTGGATAAAAACAAAAGATACAGGCAGATGAAGAAGATGAGGTGAGGCAAAACGGATCTAATAAAGCTTAAACATTTGATAAGTAAATAAAACAAAAGCATGTTATTTGATAATGAGAAATAAAGGAAATAGTGTGCTAATACACATTCAACACTAGACAAAAAAACTGAACTAAGGGCAATGTATACACAAGATAATGAACTGTATAAGAAACAGGTGTGAGATAATCAATGAACCAATGAATCACCATGACAACCAATGAAAACATACTGAGTAACCATTACAACAAAGGAAACAGGAAATAATAAAGACAAACTAAAAGTCCTTAAACATGAAACTGAAAAAACAGCATGTGACACAGAGCAGTTTCTTAATTAACCTGCAACAGATCTGAAATTCCAAATAATGATGCATATAGTATAAAGGAAATTTAATTAAAGAATTCTTGTTTGAAGATAATATCTTGATGCATAACAAATTCTATAATTATTAATGAAGTCTGACATTGTCAGTCTTTTTAAAAACCATATTGAGCCCATTTTAGTTGTTTGATGTATAGCATTTTCATCAGATATTTTCATACATGTTGAGTTCGTCTATTTCGGCATACTCAGCTTCATAATCATTACTCTAAATGGAATATTTCAAGAGAAAACAGAGAGCCAGACATCGATCAATAACATATTTCAGTCAGCATTTGTCATATGATCTAAGTATGTTTTCCATAGTGTAACACTGTGTAAATAATATACTCACATAGTAGGATTTTGGGTCACTGATGTGCATTGGGGAAAAAAATACAAAAATATTGTTGTTATTCCACTTAAATATCAAAAATATCTATTTAAAAAAAAAAAAAAAAAGAACAGAACATCTATTTATTACCTATGCATTAAAGTTACCGTGGGCTTTCAGAGACTCAAGTGTACTGTACTCAAGTTCAAGTGTACTGTACCTCTTTGATGATGGCAAACGAGGTTTGGAGAAAAGTTCGTTTCCTAACACCGTACATGCATCTTTTGACCTGTGAAGAGATGTTATGTCAAACTTTGTTCATGAACCTTTTCCCCTTTTTGTTTCTATATATTTTATTTTAATTCCTCTTTGATTTGACCTCCAGTTAAATGCTTTTCTGCACTAAAAGTGATAAACAACACTGCAGCATATCAATGTGACTTTTCAAAATGATCTAAAACTGTGTTACATGATATCTTTTAAAAGAAGGTACAGAAAATAAGATGATTAAATACCATCTAATCAAGTAGCAAAGGAGCAAGAAACTGAATGCATAAACATTATATTGTATCTAGATAAGCACTGTTCGCTGTATATCATCTAATGAACATCTAGCCAAATATGGTAATGTCATGTTTTGAGTTCTGTTCATGTGTAGAGTTTGTTTTCAGTTTGATAATCGGATCTATGTTTTGCCCAGTTTATTTAGCCCTGTGTTTTCCTCAGTTCTTTGTCTTTGTTGGCAGAGGTGTATATGGATTTGGCTGGCCGTGACATGACTCACTACCTCATCAAGATCCATATTGAGGGAGGCTACAGTCTCACCATCACAGTATTGTGTGAAATCTATGAGTTTATTCCTGAGAGGGTAACACTTTAGAATACTGATCCTTCTTTAATGAATAACTACACAGGGACAAATGACTACAAAACTAGTAGTTACTGATTAGCTAATAGATTAGCTAATAACTACAAAAACAGTAGTTACTGATTAGCTAATAGTGAACTACCACATTCAACTGAGTACTATTACTTACTAATTCATTAATCAAAGTTTCTTATTAGTTAATAGTAGTTACTAGAGTGTTAATAATGCATTACTCATTTGTTCCTGTGAAGTTATTCATTAATGAAGGATCAGTATTCTAAAGTGTTACCTATGAGGGAGAATTTCCTGAGTATGTTCCTGAGAGAGAATTTCCTGAGTTTGTTTCTGAGAGAGAATTTCCTGAGTTTGTTTCTGAGAGAGAATTTCCTGAGTCTGTTCCTGAGAAAGAATTTCCTGAGTCCGTTTTATGAGTCTCGTCCCATCATGGCCGCCATTCCAGAGTCTTGTCCCGTCATGGCCGCCACGCCTGTGCCGCTAGGAGTATTGGTGGAGTAGGAGCGGATGTCTTGGAGCCCAAAAATGGCTCCAGCCCCTGAGTCCGCTCCAGTGTCGGCTCCAGCCCCTGAGTTCATTCCAGTGTCGGCTCCAGCCCCTGAGTTCGCTCCAGTGTTGGCTCCAGCCCCTGAGTCCACTCCATTGTCGGCTCCAGCCCGAGTCCGCTCCAGTGTTGGCTCAAGCCCCTGAGTCTGCTCCAGTGTCGGCTCCAGCCCTGAGGCCACTCCAGAGTCCATCCTAGCCCAAGAGCCCGCTCCAGTCCATAAACTCCTAGCTCCTCCCAAGAAAATATTGGGGGGATGCCATATGTCCCTGGCAAGAGTGGACGGGCCAAGGGTCAGGACCATGGAGGCCGATCTGCCACGGCCCCCTGAACTGCTTGCACCGTCATAGGCCCCTGAACTGCTTTCACCGCCATGACCCCCTGAACTGCCGGTGCCCCCCTGGCCACCTGAGTTACCTGCGCCACCCTGGCCCTCTGAGTTGCTGGCGCCACCCTGGTCCACTAAACAGCCAGTGCCACCCCTGGCCCTCTGAGTTGCCGGCACCACTCTGGTCCCCTGAACAGCCTGTGCCACCCTGGCCCCCTGAGTTACCTGAGCTGCCCTGGCCACCTGAACTGCCAGCACTGCCCTGGAGGCTTCCTGTCCTGCTAAGCCACTTCCCCGTCATCTTCCAGAGCGCCCACTCTCCCATTTTAAAAACTTGAACCACAATTAAAATTGTAATATATTTGCATTGTTTAACAAAATGTCAAAACAAGTGGTACTGATTCTAAAGAAATATAGCATAAGCACACGTTTTGATGGAAAAGTGCAAATATATTACATAAATATATAAATATATATGTATATATAATGGTTCAAAATGGAGACAAAAGGCCTTGGACACTTTCTAGTTGTCAAACATTGTGGGACATATATATATATAGTTAATAGTTAATATAACTAATATAACTACACTGGTTAGTTCCGGACACCTGCCTGAAAAATTAATTCATGGTTTAAATTAATTGAAAAAAGTTTTCTCTGAAAAAAAGCTCTATATTACTTGTTTGAAAATGCTACATAGTTTGATCTAATGTAATGAAATGTAAACATTTTTATATGTGACTTAAGCATTCAAAAATTTTTTGGGGCCACCATATATATGTGGTAATAATATGATGAATATACTACATAAAACTTCATCCATCTATGCAGAACAAATATTACCCTAAAGCAGAGTTTCCCAAAAAGGGGTTTGTGAGTTGATGGAAAGCTAATAAGTGAATCTAACATAGAATTGGAATAAATAAACTGAATTAAAACCGAAATCACAATATAGCTTAGTGTGATTATCAAATCAAATGCTGTGATTTAATCAAATAAATATAAAGTCTGTTATGTGTTTGTGAATGAAGCATGAAACGGTGTTCATTCACAGGTCACGACACTGGTGTTTTAATAATTATTATTAGCAGTAGTACTTTTATTATGACTACCATTATTATATTCAATTTGACTGGGTTTCTAACACCAGTGTGAATGTAATGTGGACTGAGACACTATCACAACTAAAAAGAGGTTTCAATCCACTTTAAAGTACAAAGTCAATGCAACTTATATCTGTTTACCTCTATGTCATGGACCATTAACCAACATCAGAGACCCGTGAACATGCAAATGTGTTGTTAAATTACTGAAATATTCACTTACAATCAACTAGGGTTTTACAATTAAATATTTTACGTCTAGGGTGTTCGGCTGACAAAAAGGTTTGGCCTAAAGTAACATATCCAAAGAGTTACCTTTGTCGCTTCTTGTATATGATGACTCCAGCAATTATGCAAGTGATTAGAAACACAAGTGAAGGTGCCAGGATATACAGACCAATAGTCTTCAGGCCAATAAGCAATGGATCTGCCTCATTATGGAAAGGGGATAAAATAATTGATCATTATTATAAGCACAACTGAAAGACAAGGCAATTATGTAAGTATGAGCTACAGGGGGAAAAAGGCACATACTTCTATTCTATTCTGGATTGGATGCACAAGTTTTAACACTGTGTCTATAACATGCCGCAACAGCTTGAGGCTGTCTACACTGGACGCGACAAAGCTAATGTTCCAAATTTATTTGTCCTTTATGTCAGAAGGATCACACATCCGAAATAGAACACAGATCAGTTTACTGTTTGAGATTTGTCATGTCATATCAAATCACATCCATTGTAGACAGTATTACTGATTATAATGGTTTCTATTGCCTTTTGTCGCATTGCTCATGTCCAATGTAGACAGGGTGTAAGTAAAACAATATGAATTATGAGACTTGGAGAGATCACACATCATACAAAATGCTAAAAAATCACTCACATTGCACATTTAAAACAACAGAAGCCGTAATGTCTTTTCCAGAAAATTTTACAGTGCAAATCAGTTTCTTCCCATGGTCGTCTTTTGAACCCAGAAAGGTTATGTTGGAATTGGTGACCCGATCTAAACTGGAAAGTGTTTTGCTCCATGTTGAGACCCTCATGTCCTTATAGTTCCATGTGATGGTTGGAGTCTCTTTCTGGCAGGAGTGATAGATGGAACAACTGAAGTTCTTTGCGACGCCCTCTGTGAAATCTGCCAGTTCAGGCTCAATTGTTATTTTTTGATGAACACCTGAAATTAAACTGAGATCTTGTAATAGGTCCAAATGTGACTTTAAAGTGAACTTATATGTAATATCACACAAAGCAGTTCATATTTGTGTTTACTCACATTTGTCTTTTGTATCTGTCATTGTTATGCCACCGTGATGTGTTACAGAACACGTAATAGTTGAAATTTCTGCCTCTATAATGCCTGTGCGTATCAGAGTGATTTTCCACAGGCCGTCTTTAATATGCTCATTGACTAATTTATCAGTTCCTTCAGGACCTTTCAGAATGATGTTTGGTTTGCTGTATGGACACGTGTGGAAAGTTGAACATGTCATTGTAATAGTCTCGCCCATCCTTTCACCTCCATAAATATCTATGTTGGGCGGCTGTGAACTTGCTACAAAGAGTAGAAATGTCACAATTAGTCAACACACTCTCATAACTATATCAGAAGTCAAGCAAATTTGATGAACAAAGTATTTACATACCATCAACTAGAATTGTGGAGGTGACATCATAAAATGCGTAGGTGCGCCATCCAACGTTTTCAGGGTCAATCCATGCATATAATTTCTCTCCATGGTGGGACAGATTCAGGTTTTTGATCAGCAGACTGCAATCCCCATTTGATGGGTTTCCATATAAAGAAGTTCTTCCTCTAAACATCTCAATGACATCGTCTGCATGCAGAGGATCATAAACTAAAGGATAACCTTTAGAGGCCCACTGATACCACACAACTCTATGTGGGTTTTCGGGTGGGTTTGATGTGTAAGAGAAAGAACATGGTATAACCAGACAGGAACCTTGGAGGCCTTGTATGTCTTTTGGCATTTTCACTTCCCATGCTAAAGTATCAAACAGCAGAACAGCTGTGGGACAAAAGTTGGTGTCATTAATGGCTGTGTGTTCTTTTAAGCTGCCATTTTTAGCATTTCATTTCACTCATATTATTTATTTTAGTAAAGGATATTATAGTACACTAAACATAGTAGTTGTCAGTAGATTTAGCTCATTGACTGCTGTACACATTTAGAGTAAAAATGTATTGCTGTTATATGTAAAAGTTACTGATTCTCTAAATTTGACATTGAGAAGGACAAAAGACTGTTTATGTTTTTTTAATGGATTCACACTATGAATTTAACAAAATGATCTATAAGAAGAGACACAATTGGGAGTATCTCAATTTTTTTTTCTTCTTCTTCTTTTTTCTTTCTTATGATCACTTCTTAACTCTTGTGCTGTATTGAAAACCCTATACCACTCGTGGTGTTCTCTGCCAAAAATGACCGTCCTGCAAAAAATTGCTTATAAATCTCGTTATGCTGCCTTATTACCAACTATTGGATTCAATCTTTTTGTCAACTTGTTTTCTTTCATTAAGGACAGGTTTTGTATTTATTTCTGAAACTAATCGACCGTAGGCCTTATTTATCTGAGCTTATGTACCTCAGTTTTTTAGTTAAAAAAAAGCATTATTTGTGGATAAATTTGTCAATCTTCAACAAAATATGGAAAAAAAAAAAAAAAAAAAAAATCTGCAGTTTATCACACTAGTGTGCTTTAATATTTACCCAGGATGTTTGTTTTGAAATGCCTTACTCGCTACTGCTGTGCCACTGAAGACTTTAAATTTCACATGTCATTTTTAAAACTTGAGTGGCCCAACCAGACATCGGTGGGTGGAGCTAGTGTAAATAGCCTTTTCCAACAAGGGACGCAATTTGCACTAAGTGTAAATAGACACTCCATTATGGGCCATCCTGAATAAAACATGAATACCCCTGTGAGTGTGAATCAGAAGTAGGCTATAATTTGGTTTTGACTGTAAAGTTTTCCCTGTGTGCTTAAGAATTTTGGAATGTGGTATTTGATTGTGCTAATTAGCCTAACCTGGAAAAAGCCTCAATTTATGTACATTTCTGTTCGATTATATTAATAAATTCAAACATTTATTGTGACAGAACATAACCAAAAGATACCTAAAAGAGAAAAACAGACACTGTACCTTGGAAAAGTAAATGAAGTAAAAGCTGTGCTTTCATGTTCCTGGATCATTACATAAACGAAAAACAAAGTTAAATGTTAATAATGGTTAAAATTAATGAATTTCTAGCATTCTGTCCAGCATTGCTCAAATCTGTTTTACCACTTATATTTCTTTTTTTTTTTTTTTCTCCCCTCAGTCATTTTGTATTTCATCACATACTTTCATTTTTCATTCTTACCTTCTCAGCCGGCCTCTGTAGAGAACTGGAAAAATAACCTACTTCCAAGAAGACAAAAATAAAGAATAAGAGAAGTGAAAGACAGTAAAGGGGGTGTTTTCATAAAGCTCAGCACTTTTGTAGCTGTAAGTCTCATGTCCACTAAGATAAAAAAAAAAATTCCTTTGTCTTAAGTATTGAAGTTAGTTAGTAGTGACAGCCTTTAAATATAGCCTTTCCTGAGAAGAAACACCACCATTTGTGACGCTGACAAGAGGGTCTGTTTTACGTTGTTTAAAATACACAAGTGGTACATTTAAAAACAAAGTAGAAAACATGATTATACATGATTCTTTTCACAATCATTGTTACAAAGATTATTATTTCTGAGAGCATTTGGTTTAATCAGAATCAGTGAAGAATCAACGTATGAATTAATTACTGTGGTTGACCTTTGACCTCTAATGGGTCTCTAAGGAATTGACTGGTTCCTCTCTCTGGCAGTCTATAGTACCCTGCTCTATTCCAATGAATTGTAAATGCTCACTGACAACTTTGGTTATCTTTTTTCAAACATATGATTTAGATGGTGATATTTCTATAGCGTTTATTTATTAACCAGTGAGACCATAGTTGGATTAATACGGAGCCCCTAAAGGGACCTTTGCAAAAATAAAAAATCTATACAGACTTATCTCATGCTCATGAGAAACTATTGCGTGTGCTTGAGAAACGTTCGCGTGCTCACGCGTTACAATTTCCGTTTTATGTATACTGTCAAACATACTGTGCCACTTTTCATTTCCAGACCTCCGCCAAGCCTGTCACCCAGTCACCATCTCCAATCAGTCCTGCCATGTCACAACATCCTCCTCTCAGTGGCGAGGTTACACTGTGGACCTGCTGGGAGCCTACTCCTCCTGGGTGATTTACCTCCCAAGGCTCTGTTGCCGTCGGTCCTCCCCCTGAATCCATCACCATCATGGCTCCTACCACTGTTGGGCATTCGGCATTGCTGAGTTCTGGGTCACTTCCACCTGGCCACTCCTACCCACATCACCACAATGGATTCTACCTCCTTCTGTCTCACCCTGGCCGTCGTCCTCCATCTGTCTGCCTGCCCCTTGTACCTGCCCATTGCCACGTCCTCCTCCCAAGCCACCTCCATCTTCCCTCTATGGCATGAGACCACACCTTCTTGGGCAGCCAAGGTGGAGCAAGCTTGACAGGTGGCCAGGGCGGTGCAGGCTGGACAGATGGCCAGGGTGATGCAGGCAGTGCAAGTGGTCAGGGTGAAGCAGGCTGGGCAGGTGGCCAGGGTGGAGCAAGCTTGACAGGTGGCCAGGCCAAAGCAGGCTGGGCAGGCGGCCAGGGTGGAGCAGTTTGAGCAGATGGCCAGGGCGGTGCAGGTTGGACAGGGGGCCAGAGCGGCAGAGTTGGATATCACCATGGCGGAGCAGATGACCACCACAGCTGGGCAGACCAGGCTGTACATCCCCATGGTGAAGCGGATGACCACCACAGCAAATCATATGGGACTATATACCCCCACAGTTCTGTGGTCAGATCAGGGCTGGAGGCTTTGGATTGGCGATCCTGATTGTTGGCGACTCAGGCATGGCAGTGCGGATGACTGTGGGTTCTGGCGTGGTGGCCATGACAGCTGGAGACTCTGGCGTAATGGCCATGACAGGACAAGACTCTGGAATGGTGGCCATGTTGGGACTAGACTCTGGAATGGCGGCCATGCCGGGACGAGACTCTGGAATGGCGGCCATGATGGGATGAGACTCTGGAATGATGGTCATGCCAGCTGGGGACTGCTGTGGACCAAACTCCATGGCCGTCGGAGTTTGGGTAGTAGGGCCCCTCCCCAAAAATGTTTAGGCAGCGAGTCCTCCTCCACTTTGCCCACAGTGAAGGAAGATCCACCCAGCAGCAGAGCTATGTCCAAATACTGACCCAGGGTCCAGCTGGAACCTCCAATTGTCGTCCAGCCCACTCCAGAAACACTCTATTAGCATGACCTCATCCAAGGGAGCAAGGTGGTAGTAAACTAAAAACTCCTCCACATAGTCCTCAATGGGATGGCCATTTTGAGAAATGGAGCAGAGAATATTTTTTTCATACCAAAATTAGTGAGTAAGTGGTGCTTGTTACCCTCTTGCTCTATTAAGTTACAGCCTAAGTGTGACATTGCGGGCTGTACATTAAAGTGGTGCTTGTTACCCTCTTGTTTCATGTAGTTACAGAGTAAGTACAATAAAAAATACAAACACAATCTGATATTACTGACTCTGTAAAACAACTTAATTCAAAACAGATTTACAACACTTGTTATTAATTTATTCATTTTTTTTAAATCAACTTTTCATTTCAAATACTAAAGTCCTGACAGAAAGTAGCATGTTTTATCCCTTCGTTTTTTTTTATTAGTTAAAACGAATGGATAAATTGTGTTTTTCCATGCTTGCTCAGCGGCTGTTCATTATAGGCTATAGTTAACAAGTTTGTGAATATTTTGAATAAAAAAGGAAAAACTAAATAAAAGTGTCATACAAAAAAATAAATAAATAAACTAAATAAAATCTGTCATATTGTGCTATTGTGCCAGCATGATGTGTCGCCCCCCACATTAATAATAAATGTGCACATATTGTGAATTAATTTAATAAACTTAGTAACCTAGCTTTCTTGGTAGTCTTCAGCAAATTAACTTCTCTAAGACAATGATTCATAAAACTGGAATTCCTGACGACTCGTTTAGACTGTTCAGAGTCTATTCTTTCCTTTGGGAGATAATAACTTTATTTATCGTGCACTTTCAACTTTGCATACAGTTTGCATTCACCGACAGCTATATTACACACTGGATGACAAGTACAATGTTCGAAAAAGCAAAATAGGGTCACTTTAAAAGTTAAAAGTTTTTTGTCATGTTTTAAGTTTGTTCACGTTCAGAGTTTGCACTTGATCTCCTTTTCTGTTCTGTTCATGTCTGTTTCTAAGTTGGTTTTCTTGTTCTGTTAATTAGTCCTTTCATCCTCTGTTTCCCTATTGTCTCATAGGTTACAAATAGTTTGATTAAGGTGTTTTATGTTTCTTTGTTCTGTCTAATTAAGCCCTGTGTTTCTTTCAGTTCATTGTTAGTTCTACGTCATGTTTATTTGTTCCTGTTCCTATTCTTGCTTGTTATGTAAAGATTTGAGCTTGAGTTTGAATAAAAACTGCTGCACTTATATCCTGTTTCATCTCTGCTGCAACCAACTGTGACATTTGTAAGATTTTGGGAATGTGGTATTTGATTGCACTAATTAGCCTAACCTGGAAAAAGCCTCAATTTATGTGCATTTCTGTTCAGTTATTATTATTCGTATTCAGTTATTACTCAGTTATTATATAATATAATAATATTATATTATTCATTTCATATAAACATTTATTGTGACAGAACATAACCAAAACATGCCTAAAAGAGAAAAACAGACACTGTACCTTGGAAAAGTAAAAGGAGTAAAAGTAAAAAATGTTCCTTGGTCAATACAAAAACAAAACCCAAAGTTAAATGAAATAATGG
This sequence comes from Elopichthys bambusa, assembly GCA_037101425.1. Taxonomy (NCBI): domain Eukaryota; kingdom Metazoa; phylum Chordata; class Actinopteri; order Cypriniformes; family Xenocyprididae; genus Elopichthys; species Elopichthys bambusa. Next base: position 9,046,967 of record CM074444.1, read on the forward strand.
TTACAATTAACAATTTTCCATCATTTTGTCCAGCATCGTCGCATAACTAGCACTTATAATTCGGTTTTTCATAGTCTTCTTCTAAAGCACTTTAACATGTAATATACTTTCATTTTTCATTCTTACCTTGAATAGTCCTCTGTAGAGGCCTAGGAAGGAAAAAGGAAAAGGAAAAGGGTGTTTTCATAAAGTTTAGCACATTTGTTGCTGTAAGGCTCATGCCAACCAAGATGAAAGATATCTCCTTGGTCTTATCAAGGTTCGGAGCTCATCATACCAATGCTCTTGTATAGTATCATACAAATACAGCATTTTCTGACAGGAAAACCACCATTTACGACTCTGACAAGAGGATCTGTTGCAAAATCTTTATAATACACAAGTGGTACATTTAAAAATAAAAGTACAAAATGTACACTTTTAAAAGTAAAAGTGTTACACTGCTAGTTGTTAATTCTGAACCTGCTATTGTGTCTAATAAGGATTATACATGTTTCCATTCACAATCATTGTACAAAGATTACTATTTATGAGAACATTTGTTCAGTCTGTTAATTCAGGAACAATTTATTGTCAATACTGTTAATTATAGTGTAAGTACTGTGAAACAAATGTACAAGCAACACAATGAAATACTGTAGTTGACCCTTGACCTCTGAATGGCTTCTTGTACACAAAGGCATTAACTGGTTCCTCTACCTTCAGTCTTGGTTTGGTTTGGTTTAGTTTTATTTGCACAAATATAAAATATATACAATAAAAACAAAAGTACAATCCATATACTGTGCGGGGAGAGGCAGAAAACCCAAAGGGCTTATTTAAAGCCTCCAAAAAAAAAAAAAAGTGAAATTAAAGAAAGAAAAAACTAAATTATAAATATATAAATGTATATAACTGCAACAAGTTAATTACAGCATGTGTATATATATATATATATATATAATATCCATTTACTGTCGGGAATGTGTTGTGTCAATATCACTGATTATAATGGGTTCTCCATCTTTTTACGCGTCGCATCGCGTTGCTCGCATCCGGTGTAGACAAGGTGTTATATTCTTTGAAAACAGCGACAACTTCATTGCAGATAAGACACACCGGCTTTGCATTCACAAAACTAGGTAAAAACGCATAGTTGTCTTTCCATTCTTCTTTGTATGCCCTATTTTCGCTGTCAACTTTCCTCTTTAGACTCTTTGATAGTGCCATTTTCTCTCACCAGCTAGCTTAAATGTTAACATCACTCTGCACATGACGTAATAGCATACCTCCAGCACACAAACAATTTAAATAAATGCAGTTTAGTACGTCAGGATGCCAATGAATAATTCTAAGTGTAAAAGTAGGTGTCACGTTTATGTTATGTCTAGTTCTGTTCTGTCTTGTCTGCACCTGAATTCGTTAGTCCCTGATTAGTTAATCCTCCTCCACCTGTTTCTATTTAGTTCCCTCATTTACCCTTGTATTTATACTGCCCTTTCAGTTCAGCCCTTGTTGGTGTAACATGTTATGTTCTTCTGTTGGATTAAAGACTGTGTGAATACTACTATTATCTTCGTTGTGTGCTTTCTAAGCCACCAGCGCGTTACAGAATGACCGACCCTCAAATCGAGTATAAAGAATTAAAGATGGCCTCATCAGCCTTGCGACTTCTCCTCCTCCCAGAGAGCAGGCCTTATTTGGAATACTTGGCCTGGATGATTCGGAATGGGGACCTCTCCCTCACAGCTAGTGAGCCCGAGGCGCCCACCGAGGTCTTTCCAGGACCGGAGAACATCAAAGCCCCAAAATCGACGCAGGCGGGTCAGTCCACCACAGAGCCAGGAGCAGATCTAGACCTGATCGATCTGTGGTCCGCGGATCCAATTCCCTCCCAAGTCCCCACCCTTGAATCCTCCTCGTCTTCGCCAGTCCTGCCCAGTTTCCGGTTATCTGGATGCTCCGGTCCGGACATCACCTTCAGCCTGTAACCCTGCCCGTCTTCCTGATCCCATCTCCATCACTGGTCACGGCCAGCCCCCTGGATCTGTTGGTACCACCGGTGTCGTCAGGCTCCTCGGCTCTGTCCCCGCCGCTCACTCCGTGCGGCTCATCCTCCTCGCCTCGGGCTTCACCGCCACCAGCTCGGCTAGAGGTTGAGTCCCCGGCTGCACCTCGAGCCTCCAGGCCGGTTCCTCCACCACTCACCATGGTTCCACCACCGTCGATCGGTCACAGGGTTCCGTCCGCCCCTGCAGTCAGGACACCACCATGGTGCCTGTGGCCAACTCCTGAAGATACTTGCCAGGTCACTACTGGCAAGTCAAATCTTTTTATCTCTCTATCAATAAAACTAAATCTATATATCTATCTATTTCTATCTATCTATTTCTATCTATCTATCTATCTATCTATCTATCTATCTATCAAACTAAATCTACCTATCTATCTTTCTATCTCTCTATCAATAAAACTAAATTTATCTATCTATCTATCTATCTATCTATCTATCTATCTATCTATCTATCTCATAGCAACCACACAGAACACCATGGCAACCGCCTAGCAACCACACAAATCACCCTGGCAACATCCTAGCAACCAGCCCGAGTACCCTAGCAATCGCATAGCAACACCTTAGCAACCACCCGAATACCTTAGCAAACACATAGCAACACACTAGCAACCACCCTGAGAACCCCAGCAACCACATAGCAACACCTTAGCAACCACCACGAGTACCCTAGCAACCACCACGAGTACCCTAGCAACCGCATAGCAACACCTTAGCAACCACCCTGAGTACCCTAGCAACCACCCTGAGTACCCTAGCAACCACATAGCAATACCTTAGCAACCACCACAAGTACCCTAGCAACCAACCTGAGTACCCTAGAAACCGCATAGCAACACCCTAGCAACCACCCCAAATACCTTAGCAAATGCATAGCAACACCCTAGCAACAATCCAGGATACTTTAGCAACCGCATAGCAACATCTTAGCAACCACCCCGAGTACCCTAGAAACCACCCTGAGTACCCTAGCAACCACATAGCAACACCTTAGCAACCAGCACGAGTACCCTAGAAACCGCATAGCAACACCTTAGCAACCAGCACGAGTACCCTAGTACCCACCCTGAGTACCCTAGCAACCACATAGCAACACCCTAGTAACCACCCCAAATACCTTAGCAAACGCATAGCAACACACTAGCAACGACCCAGGATACCTTAGCAACCGCATAGCAACATCTTAGCAACCATCACAAGTACCCTAGCAACCACCCTGAGTATTCTAGCAACCACATAGCAACACCTTAGCAACAACCAGCAGTACCCTAGCAACCAACCTGAGTACCCTAGCAACCGCATAGCAACACCCTAGTAACCACCCTGAATACCTTAGCAACCGCATAGCAACACCCTAGCAACCACCCAGAATACCTAGTAATCACATAACAACCACGCCGAGTAACCTAGCAAACGCATAGCAACACCTTAGCAACCACCACGAGTACCCTAGCAACCACATAGCAACACCCTAGCAACCACCTGAGCACCCTAGCAACCTCATCTATCTATCTATCTATCTAGCTTTTAAAACTACAAATCTAAAACTTTAACTATTTCAAAGTAAAACACTTCAAACTTTCTGGCTAGGCTTTTTCAAGCCAATTTAAAGTTTGTCTACGAACTTTTTTATCTGGTTTACTTTTGGTATGTTGGTAATATATGTTGCAAATTCCCCCATTTTTTGTACAAGCAAGCAGTGCTGGTTTCTGTAGAGGACTGTCTCTGACTTCAACAGCAAGTTAGCAGCTATGAAAAGATATTGACGTAATTAAGACCTACCATGATCTTTGGTCTATTATTGCCCGGAACAAAACACATCAGCTTAATTTTGGATGATTTCAAGTAACGCTTATCTAGATAAAATATTGATGACTCATCCTGCACTATATAGATTTTTGTCAAAACAAATTCTGTCAAAATGAGAATCTAGAATGAGAATGTTTCGCCCCCTGTTCATTTAAGCAATTAAATCATCCTAGGTACTAACTCCAATAAATTATTTCAGGGGAGCATTTGAAAAAATAGAATTTGAACATGTTTTCCACGGTTTAATAATGGTAGAAATAAATATACTCACTGAGTAGGATTTTGGCTCACTGAGGTGAAAGGAATGAAGAAAAAAAAAGATTTTGAGAAAAGATCTGCTTTCATCATGGCAACTGTTAAACTGAAAAGAATCTTAAAGTGGCACAGGAACTTTTATTATGGTATTTTGCTGTGTAACATGCTGTGTAATGGGTTTAGACCTTGAAAGACAAAAATGCTCTGTACCTCTTTGGTGATGGAATACGAGGCTTGGAGAAAGGCTTGTTTCCTGACACTGTTTGGCCTGTGACAAAAGAAAAGTTCATCACTGAGTGGTGTGTAGAAGCAAGAATGTGTGAGGCTGTGATTTTTATGAAGATATGTTTTATGTAAAATACACTGTTCAGTGTGCAAATACAACTGTAAAACATTTGTCAAAGGTGTCAACACTCTTTCCCCTGTTAGTCCAAGCTGCTTCTCTTCATATAAAAATGGTTGGGAGAGACATTTTAAATTAGTCTCAAGTCTAAATACAAAAATTAGTTCAGTTAAGAAAACTGATTTCCTACATCAGAGAATATGATTATAATTGTTAGTGTAATATAAAATCAAAGGTTTTATCATTAATAAAGAAATGAAAATTGACAAATTAAATATAATATTTTATACATACCTTTGTTCAGACTGTGTTTCTGACCCATTATCTAACCCAAATATGGGGATGATCTGATAAACTCTCTTGAAAAGAGTTAGAAAATTCACATCACAAGCAATTTTGACCTCTTGGTGGCACTAGTCAGTTTGTCAGGAGATGCTTTTTACCAAGAAACACAAAAATGTTATATTAGTTCTGGGAGGTGATGAATGAATTAAACAAAAAAATTGTAAATGCAATTTTTCAAAAGTGTATAGTATAGTTTAGTTGATATATCTCCTCACCCTGCATTATAGTTCAGGCTCAATAGTTATTTTATGATGAACACCTGACATTTAAGTGAAATCTTGAAATAGGTCCAAATGTGACATTTAAAGTGAAAGTTTAAGGTTACTCACGTAACTCTGGTTCCTTTAGATAATGGGAATGAACATTGCGTCAGCTCGCTGAAGCTTATGGGGAAAACTCAGTTTGTCTCAGAATCCTGAAGCCAGATTAGTTCATGTCTGTGCACCTGCACAGACAAATCCCTGACAGCAACATAGTGTCAGCCCAGATCCGGCCCACATCTGGTCCATGTGTAATCCACATGTACCAGATGTGGGCCGGATCTGGGCCACACAATGCTGCTGAGAAAGAGTGGGGGGCTAGCATGAGTGTAGTAGCATGGCAAGCTATGCAATTCTCATTCCATGGAACTGAATTCAAACGCGCCATGCTACAAGCGCAGAACAGAAGCTGTGAGCAAACAGTTTGGGGGCACTCAGGATGGTTCCACAGACAGAGCCTCTAGAATAACTCGCTCGATCGACGCTAAAGCCAGCAAGAGGGCAGTCTTAAGTGAGATGGACCGAAGATTGGTTGTATCGAGCTGCTCAAAGGGAGGGCCCCAAAGTGCCCTAAGAACTGTGGAGAGGTCCCATGATGGGACTAAGCAAGGGCGGGAAGGATCCATTTTTATAGCCCCCCAGGTTCATGTTTCTCAAATGATTTGCCAGCCATCAGGGCAATATTTGCTGCGATGGTTGCCACATACAACTTGAGCGTGGAGGGGGCATGTCCACCGTCCAGCATCTCCTGCAGAAACTTGAGAACTGACAAAATCTCGCATTTAGTAGGGTCTAGTTTCTGAGCTAAGCACCAGTTTGAGAAAATTTACCATTTCTGTGCATAAAGGCACCTTGTGGAAAGGGGCTCTAGCATCAGAGATTGTTCCGGCACGTAAACCGCTCTCACTGAGTGGAGGTTCTTCTGCACCCATAGGAGAAGATGGTTCACCAGTCTGTGCAGAGTCAACGTCAACAAAGTCAACCTCCGTTCTGCTGTCCGAGGGGACCAGGACATGATGACCCCTGAGTTCCTGCTGGAACTCCTTGAAGGCCAGAATCACCACCATCATTTCTAGATGGTTGATGTGCCATTCCAACATGGGGGTTGCCCATGAGCGAAGGCTATTCTGCTGTCGCACAGGGCGCCCCAACCTGTCTTGGAGGCATCTGTCTTGACCACTTTCCTCCTGGAAACCGAGCCCAGCGTTATCCTGTTCTGATAAAAGCAGGGTGATTTCCAAGGGACCAAGGGTTACCTTGGGTTACCTTGTATCAGCCCGTGCACCATGAATGAGGTGGGGCACAGGCCTTCAACCATAGCTGGAGTGGTCGCATGTTGAACGACTGAAGAAGCTACTGCCATGAGGCCTAACAGCTTCTGAAACCTCTTGAGGGGGAGAAGAGAACCTGCCTTGAATGAGGCTGCCATACTCCTGATTCTCAGGGCGTGCTCCTGAGAGAGCCAAGCCCGCATTTAAATTGAAAACCTCCCCCATGAATGAAATTCATTGGCTGGGGAGCAGCAAGCTCTTGCCAAAGTTGACCCTGAATTCTAGGTTCTCTAGATGGCTGAGGAGCAGGAACCTGTAGACGCATAGCTCCTGTTCAGATTGGGCTATATGCAGCCAATCATCGAGGTAATGTGGACTCCCGTCTGTCTCAGTCTCTGTCTGAGAGGAGAGTGCAGTGTTTAGACACTTCGTAAGAGTACACAGTGCTAGAGAGAGTCAGAATGGAAAGACTGTATATTGGTACGCCACCCCCTCAAACGCGAATATCAAGAATGGTCTGTGATCTGGATGTGCTATCTGGTTATGAAAGTAAGCGTCGTTCAGATCCACTGATTTAAACCAATCCCCAGGGAGAATTGCGCGAGCATTTGTTTCATGGTTAGCATTCTGAAAGGCCATAACATGAGGGTACAATTCAGACCATTCAATTTAGCCATACGCTAGCCATAGCTAGCTGTTCAAAATGAAAATACCCAAACATATGATGACAAAATTATACCCCACTACATAATTTTCTTGAAGACAAAATTCCCATGCCCTTTCCCTCAGAGGGGGTTTGACATCAAATGTTTCTCAATTCTCATTGAAAGCAATGCTGCATCACTGGGACGTTCTAAAACACTTTACGTGGCTTAATGTACTAAAACAACAACCAGGGAAAAACAATGTTCTTCACATTTTCAACTGCTAAGACAACAGCACTGTAAACAAAGTGGAAAGACAATATGTAGAGTGTTTTTGCCCCCATGGAAAGCTGTTATAAAGAAAATGCTTAACTTGTATGCATCTGCATGTCTGTACATAGCCTGTGCTTTATTAACAAGGTGTAGGCCTATATCTAATCTTTTAATTTCACTGTATTAATGCATTAAGCCACATTAAACGTTTTCTTTATAACGTTCTTTAACAAGCCAAAGAGAGCGCATGTCACACCTCTCTTCATCAGTTTGCACTGGTTGCCAATAGCCGCTCGCATAAAATTCAAGGCTCTAATGTTTGCTTACAAGACAACCACTGGCTCTGCACCACTATACCTAAACTCACTACTTCAGACTTGAGTGCCCTTCAGAAACTTGTGTTCTGCAAGTGAACGGCTTCTTGTGGTGCCATCCCAAAGAGGCACACAATCACTCTCACTATCTCACTCTATTTTATTTAGTTCTATTCTATTCTATTCTATTCTATTCTATTCTATTCTATTCTATTCTATTCTATTCTTTCTCTATTTGTTTATTTAAAAAAAAAAAAAACCTTGCTACGTGCACTTAGACTAACTGGCACTTACATACTGTTGCCCTCTTGTTGATTTAATTGCTTCTATTGCAATTCTAACTATTTCCTTTATATGGTTTTCTATAAGTGGAAAACACTGAACGTGTAAGCGCTTTGTGTTCATATTTGGCCTGATGTGCTTGTAGTGGGCTCATCTGCTTTTCTGTATGCTTTATTAATAAGGTGTATACTGAATTTGGTCCTCCAATATGACTGTCTTAGTACATTAAGCCATTAATTTATGTTAAGCGCTTTAAGAATGTCCGCGACGCTGGAAGTGTTTGCCGTCAGTATTGTGACAGCATTTCTCTTGCGGCAGTTTCAGACCGCTCGTGAGTGAGAATGGGTTGACTTTTTAATGGAAACAAGAGGGGAGCAATCTCGCCTGTCACCATGTTGGGACATGTCTTCTGCAATGCCCATTTCAGTTTTAAAATCAAGTCATATTATTATGGTTTCAGAGACATGGCTTTTGAAAGTGTGTAAGAAACTGAGTTTTTCCCTTAAGCGTGAGCGAACTGACGTGAATCGTATCAAAAGGGAAGTTATCGTTAATAGCACACAGTGCAGTTCATATTTGTGTTTACTCACGTTTGGCACTTTTGTCTTTTGTAGCTTTCATGGACACGTGTGGAAAGTCGAACATGCTACTGTGATGGTGTCACCCATCCTTTCACCTCCATAAATACTGATGCTGGGCTGTTGTGGATGATCTATAATTCACAGAAACATTAGAAATAGTACTTTACATCATTTTTTTTTTTTTTTTTTTTAACTATACAGTAACTCCAAAATGTATTTTGACACGTAAAATGTCTGAATTTTATTGCATTAGATAGAAAACAGAACGGCCTCTGCAAACAAATGATACTAAAATTTCCTCAAAACTGGTCTTGAGGTCATTTTCTGAGGATATTCCTTCTAGTTATTCTATTTCAAAATTTCCTGTTAAATTCAATGTGTTACTTGCCATTTCCTTGTAATTGAGCAAAATATATATACCGCTCAATTGTGAACACCCGTTTTGGAAATAAATCTTGCTCTGAGTAACTCTGACACTTGTCATTTGTTATATAATTTCAGATTATGTACATGGATGCTGCTACTAATAATAAAGCTTCATCAGCACTTTCATTTTTCCAGAAATCTGTACACCTCCATGGCTTGCCATCAAAGTATTTTGCTCAGTTTAGGAACATAATAATAAAATACTGAGGGATTTTGAAGTCACAGATTTACATAGTTTTATGGTCATAAAATCTGCATTAATTACTTTTTTACATACTGCACCTGAAAGTCTTTTTTTTACTTATTATTGTGTTGTAGGGTTAGGGGAGATCAGGGAGTGGAAAATGACATTGCTCACTACATGTTTACCACATATGGAACAGGAAGAGCAAGATTTATTTCAGCGGTATATATATTTTGCTCAATTTAATCAGTGGCCTTGACAGATTCAGATTTGTATTATTATTATTAGGAATTTCAAACAGTCCTCATCAGACAGTTTGAGGTAGCCACTGACTTATTTTTTCCCTATGGAAGTCAATGGCTACCTTCAACTGTCAGGTTACCAACATTATTCAAAATATCTTATTTTGTGTTCAATCGAAGAAAGTAACTCATATAGGTTTGGAACAACATGAGGGTGAGTAAAGGACAGAATTTACATTTTTTGATAAACTATCCCTTTAACTGTTGAATTTGTTTCTAGTGATAAGACACGTAAACCATTTAAAGGGTTAGTTCACCCAAAAATGAAAATTCTGTCATTAATTACTCACCCTCATGTCGTTCTACACCCGTAAGACCTTCATTCATCTTCACGACACAAATTAAGATATTTTTGATAAAATCCAATGGCTCAGTGAGGCCTCCGTTGACAGCAAGATAATTAACACTTTCAGATGCCCAGAAAGGTACTAAAGATAGATTTAAAATAGTTCATGTGACTACAGTGGTTCAACCTTAATGTTATGAAGCGACGAGAATACTTGTTGTGCACCAAAAAAACAAAATAACGACTTTATTCAACAACATCTAGTGATGGGCGATTTCAAAACACTGCTTCATGAAGCTTCGAATCAGTGATTTGGAGCGTGTATCAAACTCATGTGAACCATTAAAATTTCTAAACACTTATGATGTAACGAAGACTTGTTTATTGAAATCACGTGACTTTGGCAATTTGATACGCGCTCCGAACCACTAATTCGAAGCTTTATGAAGCAGTGTTTTGAAATCACCTCCACAAATAGAGCACTTCTGGAGAGGCAGTTAAACTCTGGACGCCAGCTGGAACTTCTGAGCACCATCACCATGTCTGCTTTGGGATAAGCTGTCATAGGTGGATGATGCTGTACTTTTCTGTGTTGAATTTACATAACATCAGTACACAGACATAGTTTTGTTCCAGTATTGCTGTGCTCATGTTGTCTTTGTGTCCCCAGCCCAGCAATCAGATGCATCAAAACAACAAAGCACAACTGTGTTGGCCCAGGCACCTTCAGCAACAAGTAAACTGCTTTAACATTAATGATTATGCAAAGTCAGTCATGAAATTAAGCTTGACCCATCTGATGCAATTGTTTGTTTTGTCAAATTTAAAAACTTAACTGTAGTGCATATTCTTGAAAAGAGTTGAAAGAACTAATGCCTATTAACTGGGAGCAGTTTCATGTTGGGGATAGGTGAATGCTACTGTCAGATCAAATGCAGTGAGATTAATGAATATTAGCATTAACAAGACTGTTTCAATTTTCTTGTAGATGTTGGTCCTTCGCACCATTGTGGACAGCATTGTGCATCACTCACTGCTATCAGCAACCTCAGGCCCTACAGAACATTGTGGGCAGCTGGAGGAAATCATCCCCTCCAGGAACAGCTGGTACATGAATGCATAGGTTATTTGACAGATGTCCATTTCTGTCATTTAATTGATTGAAGGATTTTGTTGATATTGCCTATGTGTTGCAAGTTTTTTTTTTTTAAATTTGCATTTCTTTTTGGCTTTGTCTTACTTGTAGGTCAGCTATGTTCTGGATGAGGGTAGGCCTGTCCATGAAATTATTATTAAAGATGGTCCTACATGTTTGACCAGGGAGAACCTGTTATTTTTAGGTCTAAACAGGGAAATGGACTCAATGGTGGGTGAAAGATTTTGTTGGAAAGTGAAAGTACTCAGTATGTTTTGATTGTAAATACAGTAAAAAAAAAAAAAAAAATCATTAAATCGTATGCACAGGTGGGAAATGCCTGTCTGAGGATTTTGAAGGAGATAGTTGAGCTACAGGTATGTATACCTGTATATTTAAGTAGGATATTCATTATCGTGATATATCACATTACCAAATATCAGCACGTCTACCCAGAAAATGTGACTACAGTGTTTCAACCTTAATATTATAAAGCAACGAGAATACTTTTTGTGTGCCAAAAATAACAAAATAGCAACTTTAACAATATCTAGTGAAGGGCGATTTCAAAACACTGCTTAATGAAGCTTCGAAGTTTTACAAATCATTTGTTTTGAATCAGTGATTCGGAGCGTGTATCAAACTGCCAAAGTCATGTGAAATATTGAAGTTTCAAAACACTTATGACATAACGAAGCCTTGTTTACTGAAATTACATTACATTTAATCATGTGATTTTGCCGCTCTGAACCACTGATTTTAAACATGACTCGTAAAGAAATAAGGAATTTTACATTTTCTGTACGAACTCTGTAACTCATTGCCAAGACTATTCTCATAGGTGATGATGCCATTCAAAAGAGGAGTGCTATTCCTCGATTCGATGTTTGCACAGTGGGAACAAGGCTTTGGCCACAAGCCCTATCGGGACATCTTGAGGTTACAACAGAATGATTTATTTTGGCAGTCACGTTCCTCTGACTTGCCCACGTTAGTGCATCTACTCTCCGTAGTCATGTTCCCCTGACTTGTCAAGGCTGCTTGGACAAACTATACATAGTTATTGTACCTCTTTACATTCAGAGGATATAAGCATTGTTTGCATCTCATGTTAAACCAAACACTCATGATAAAAATGCTCACTTTATAAGATCATTTTAGATGACACTTAGACGCTTTTGCATCTGAAGTCATCATCCTTTGAGTTCAACTGATGATGCTTTATAGTACATCAATTGTGTTAATGCAAATATCTTAGTAGGCCAGTAAACAAACAACAAAAAAAGGTTTGTTTGTGTTAAGGTCTTAATACTATGGCTTGCAATGAGCCGTCCTATTGGACGCTGAGGAGAAAAGCCAAGGAGAAGGTGGATCAACAACTGTAGACAATAAATGCAACAACTTCGGGGAAGGAGTTGAATTCCATGCACAGTGACTCATGTAACACCTGTCAATGTCAAATCATTGATGAAGACACATTTATGGACTGTCTCTCTCAGATTGACAAGACTGAAGCTGTCAATGTGGCAAGTGTTCTTAATGATAGTGAATCAGACACCGAGTCAGAGTCTGAAACCGAACCAACTTCCCTAGAAGAAGATTTGGCAACCTGGGCTACTGAAAACAAAATCTCACACGTGGCATAGTTACTAAACATACTACGTCAACACAGTTTAAATCTGCCAAAAGACTCAAGAACATTGCTAGGAACGGTGCGTGGGAACCCTGAAATACAACACAAAGCTGGTGGCCAGTATTACCATTTCGGAGTACTAAATTCAATCACAGAGGTGCTACATTGGAATGTTGAGATTCTGAGCAACATTCACACATTGGAGCTTCAGGTCAACATCGATGGTATGCCCCTCTACAAGAGTTTGTCAACACAGTTCTGGCCCATTCTTGGAACACTGCAAAATATCAGACAAGAAGAACCAGTGACAACAGGTTTATTTTGTGGCACAGGTAAACCTACCTCACTGACCAAGTATCTTGAAGACTTTATTGCTGAAGTCAATGAATTTGGTAATGGATTTGAGTTTGAAGGAGTGAGGTTAGCTTTACAACTTTCTTCAATGGTTTGCGACGCACCTGCTCAAAATTAGCAGATACCACAAGCAGGAGATGTCAGGTTCCTAAATGGTTACCACGGTGTCAGTCATCACATTTTCAAGAGTAAGTTGTGCTCTGTACACACACAAAACGATAACTGAAGGGGTTCACCCCTGTATTTAAATGCGGTTGCCACTCCTGAAGTTTTACGGTCTGTGCATGGCCTTAAGAGAAATACATAGAAACGTAATTCAGACTTTCATATATAAATAAGTGTTAGTCTAAATACAATTTTTAGGGGAAAAAACTAAGCATGAAAACCCAACCTAACCCAACCCCTAAACATAACAGTCACTAGGGCGTAAACAGATTGTACAAATTCATTATTTCATTATGCCACCAATTCAACAAAATGTAAAATAGTCACAAATTGCCGTGAGATTGTGTTGCACGCACACACACACGCACGCACACACACACAGGTTTATTTTGCTATCAAAGTGAGGACATTCCATAAGCGTAATGGTTTTTATATTATACAATCTGTACATTCTATCCCACTACACTACCCCTAAACCTACCCATCACATAAAACATTCTGCATTTTTACATTTTTAATAAAACATTGTTTAGTATGATTTTAAAGCTATTTTAAATATGAGTAATATTAAATATTAAATATTAATATTTAATATATTAATAGGGTGCAACTAGCAGGACCTGCTCCTCATTCTCCCTGACTTTGCACAAGGTCTGTGCAAGCAGGCTCACTGGGGGAAACACATATTTGTGAAGGCCCCGGGGCCAGCTGTGTGCCAGTGCATCTGTCCCGAGTGTTCCCTTGGACAGGGAGTAAAACAACTGGCAGTGGGAGGTTTCTGGCGAGGCAAACAGGTCTACCTCAGCCTCTCTGAACTCTCTCCAAATCAGCTGGACCACCTGGAGTCGCCACTCTCCCAGCAGCGCAGCTTGTGAGAGCTCGTTGGCCACACGGTTGAGCACACCGGGGACATGAATGGCGCGAAGCGAGCTCAGATGCTTCTGACTCCAAAGAAGGAGATGGCGGGCGAGTTGCGAGTTGCGACATGCGACGGGAGCGTAGACCACCTTGATGGTTGATGTACGCAAAGGTCGCAGTGTTGTCTGTGCGGACCAGCACATGCTTGCCCTGTACCGGCCCTTTCAGGCGGCTCAGGGCAAGGCGTACTGCTAGCAACTCGAGGCAGTTGATGTGCCAATGCAGATGGGGGTCCGTCCAAACCCCTGGTACTGTATGCCCGTTGTACGTGTCACCCCAACCGGTGGCAGAGGCATCTGTGAACACCACAGCATGCCGGGACACCTGCTGTAGGGGCACTACAATGAAGTAGGGACTGTAGAACCCTGACCTCATATTGGCTGGAGGGACCGGCTCTATCGCGTCCTTCGCCAGTAGGACCGCGATCTCCGCACGCAAGACATGGGTATCGACAGCTTTCACTGCAGTGAAGTGGACGCCCCTGAACTTGGGGGGACGCCGGGCGAACTGAATCGCATAGCCGAGCCTGGCGGTCCGAATTAGCCAGCGAGATGGACTGGGGAGCGCTAACCAGGCTCGCAGAGACCATACAAGCGGGATCAAATGAACCGTAGGTGTACCCGCAGTGGGGCAGCGTGGTGGAACGCAGGGACATGGCTCGGGAGGCTCCCTTAAGGAGGCGGCCTGAAGTGGGGTCAGAGTGTGCTGCGCAACACTTTCTTGGTTCCACGGTCGGGCAGGGGGCGCAGGAGAGGCTTTGGCTGCCTTCTCGAACTGCACACTGCTACCCTCTGGCGAAGAAAGAGGGGGATGAGAGTGGAGAGGTTCTTTCCCTCCTACTACTCTCTGAGCCCTCATCAGACCCGTAGATGAATGAAAACTGCTCTTTTTTTGAAAATTTGGGAACAGAAACAAGATGAAACAAAGGATTTACCACCCGGGAAGGAGCGGTGCGGTCACCATCTCCTGAAGAGCAGTCCCAACCATCTCCGGGCCGCCCGTCCTAGGGCCTCTTGCTCTTGGCTTTACCACCCTTCTTGGCGGGGGCCTGGATGGGCTGGGCACCCCGCTTGCGACTGGCTCCACGGCGCCACTTGGACGGAGGCTGCTGCTGCGGCGCGGGAGCGGGGGCAGCTGCAGGGGGCCACCCTCGGCGACGAGCAGGCTGAGGTGCTGCCGGCGACGGATGGACGCAGCAGCTGACCGTCGTGGCAGGATGTGACTAATGGCCTCAGTCTGCTTCTGTACAGCTGAGAACTGCTGGGCAAAGTTCTTGACTGTGTCGCCGAAGAGGCCGGTCTGGGACACGGGGAATTAAGGAACCTGACTTTGTCGGTATCACTCATGTTGGCCAGACACAGCCAGAGATGGCGTTCCTGGACCACCATAGTGGACATTGCACGACCCACTGACCGCACCGTAACCTTCATCACACGAAGCGCGAGGTCCATCGCGGCACGAAGTTCATGGAGAACTTGTGGATCGTGACCACCCTCGTGCAGGTCCTTCAGACGTACGTCGAATGTGACCGACTGATACCCATGTCATTATACACATTTGTGTCCTCATAAACCATGTATACAAGAACACACACACACACACACACAGGGTTACCTGTGTTGTCTCTTGTATATGACAGCAAGTATGCAAGAGAGGAGGAACAAAAGTGAGGGCAATAGGTAATAAAGCCCAATAGTCTTCAGTCCAATAATCGTATCTAGATTTGAATAAAAAGGATTAGTCATTAATATTTGTGCACAACTGAAAACATCGTAACAAATGATCCAAAAGTCCCACGAGTGCAAAATTGATTTAATAACACCTACAACAACAGCATGTTACAATTTAGTGGTACTAACGAGGAATATTAGACCAAGAGTCAGACTTTACTAGGTAATCCAATGGAATATACAGGAATATAGGAAATACACACACTAGCAACGTAAGATAACCGACAAAGAAAACCAACAAGTGAGTAAGGTGACTGTTTATATAGTGAGTCCAGATGAGTGATAATGATGATGATTGACTTCAAGTGTGAGTGATGGTGATGACATGCAGGTGCAGGACAGAGGGGATGCTGGGAAATGTAGTGCAGGAACCGGTGACTGTGACACAGCAAGCATTTCATATACAGTATATGCATAGATTACTCACATTTGTGGTTTGTAGCTGTCTCAAGCGAAGCTTTCCGACCCTTAAATGATGACCAGTTCCCAATTACGGACACCTGTGACAGACAATGACAAACAATCATGTCTGGAGACCATTAAAAGCCATGAAGGATGACATTTCATTAATGACAACATGGACTAATAACAGATTTACATGTTTTGCATGAATCTTGAAAGAAACACATTTTGGTTTTTGACAACTTTAATAAAAGGTTTTGATCCACTTCAAATGTTGACTAGTGTAGTAACAGGAGGTTACTTACTTCTATACTCAAGCGATAGTGTTTAGTGGAGTACTAAAGATTTTATTACCAGGTGATAGTGCTCAAACAAGCTGAGACGTCGGTCGACTCGAACAGACATTGAAGTGGGCTTAGTAGAGTACTTATTCATAGGTGTCTGGGACACCTGGATGTCAGAGACACCAGGTAAACTTAAGTCAGATGCGTAGGGGAAAATACCACACTGGGCTGCTGTGGACTTACTACAAATAACAGAAATGTCACAATTAGACAACACACATTCATAACTTGATCAGGAGTCAATGAAAAATTAAAGAAATTTATAGTACATGCCATCAACTAGAATTGTAGAGGTGACATCATAAAATGCGTAGATGCACCATCCAACGTTTTCAGTGTCAATCCATGCATATAATGTCCCTCATGATGAGTTGGTTCAAGGTTTTTGATCAGCAGACTGCAATCCCAAGTTGAGTTTCCATATAAATCAGTTTTCCCCTCTAAACTTCTCGATCACACTGTCTGCATGCAAAGTATCATAAACTAAAGGATAACCTTCAGAGACCCACTGATACCACACAACTCTACGTGGGTTTTCAGGTGGGTATGATGTGTAAGAGAAAGAACATGGTATAACCAGACAGGAACCCTGGAGGCCAAGGATGTCTTTTGGCATTTTCACTTCCCATGCTAAAGTTGTAGAGCATGATTTAGTATTTAATACCACTGACTATATTCTTTTCTCTAGATTTGGATCTTTGAATAAACAGATAAATAGGGGAGGAGTCATTACACGCTCAGGTACGGTGCGTGCGTTAGGTATAGCAATAAAGTGGCTCGTTAAGAGCCATCATATTAGAGAGCAATGAAATATGAAAAGACCGCAGACTTTAGACACATCTCGGAATAGTTCAGAAGAAAGAGATATTGTCCTCTTGTGATCTGCTATTGGTGAGTAGCTACCCTGATTTTTTTGAATATTCACTCAGGTTATAAACGTCAAATAATATAGATTTTAATATAAATTCTTGCACTTTGTTCGCTCTAGCTAGCCTAGTGGTGATGAAAAAATAAAGAGAAAACGTAGCTTTCGATCTAAACATATAGATTAATTTGTTAAACAGGCGTCTTTGACCGTTACATCTAGTCTGCTTTTACAGTTTCTCACGCCACGTTTTCAAATGCCATGTCAAGTTAAAAGTTCAACATCTGAAAACGTTTCGACACCTGCGCTCTTTTCCATGTTGTTTGCGTTTTAATCACAAGTGCATTCCTTTATTTAGCGCACTGCATACATATGTACGCCTAAGATATGGGACTGTAGTCGACAATTTTCAATAAACCAGTTGATTCAAAGATCTGATAAAGTAATAATAAAGGTGTTAAGCAAAATTTATAGGCTACTGTGCTTAGTAATGTGTACACTTTACACTAAGACCTGACTTTAGGGTAAAATGCAATAAATGCAGGGTATTGAAGTTAAGTTATTGATGTACATAATTTCTTTTTCTTAGCACCCCCAAGAAAAAAATCCTGGAGCCACCACTGTTCATATCTATACCCCTTCACACACTCTAAGATGTTCATTCACACCCTCATGTCACCACTTATATGCTTAAATACCATAGGAGCTAGAACTTTTAGCAATGCAGCCCCTCGCCTATGGAACTCTCTCCCTCTTGATATCCGTAATAGTCTGCATGACAGTCTGCATACTTTCAAATCTCGTCTTAAGACCTACCTTTTTACCCAGGCTGTTTTATTACCTACTTGTTATACCTTGGAAAAGTAAATGAAGAATCAGTTTCATATTTCATATTCCTGGATCATTACAAAAACAACAATTCAAATTAACTGTAATTGTTAAAAATGATTAAAATGATTGTGTTTTCAGTGTTTAGTTTAGCATTAAATACAACATTTTACAATCTTAAAAAAAAAAAAAAGGTTCTTTATTGGCATATGTGGTTCCATTAAGAACCTTTAACATCCATACAACCCTTCCATTGCACAAAAGGTTCTTTATAGAGAAAAAAAGGTTATAGGCTATAGATTCTGCCCACGTAGAAAAATGGTTATTTTAATAACTGTTTAATGTACTGTAAAATTCTTTCGGGAACTCAGAATGGTTCTTCTATGGCATTTACTTCAAAAACACCCTTTTTATTTTTTTAAGAGTGTAGTTATTTTCACTAGTTTACCACCTAAATTATAGTTTTTTTAATAGTAATTTCTAGTTTTTTGTGTTTCTTGGGCCCTTTGACCACCAGAAGAAAAAAAAAAAAAAGAGCTATAAGTTCTTCTAAAGCATTTCATTTTTCCTTCTTATATTTTCAGTCCTCTGCGCAAATAAGAGAAGTGGATGTGAACTTAAAACCAACTAGAGCTAAATAAAGAAAAAAAGAATACAAAGAAAGGAGGATACTATCTCATAAAGTGCCAGAGCCTCCTCACTCATCACACTAATGCACTTGTTGCATCATCAGTCAAATATGTGTTTCCTGATAAGGGTCTACACTGACCAAGTAAAGATTAAGCCTCTTAAGCCTTGTTCATACTGTCATACTGGAATCAAAATTCCATTTTTGTGTATGTCCGTTTGGAATCCAAAATCATGTGAAATATTTCTACAAATCCATTTCAAGCTAAATATTCAAAAATCAGTTTTGCTTACCACATTAACCTTGTTCAGACTGTCAGTCCAAATCTGATTTTTGTGCATATCTGATTGGGATCCAAACAAATTTAGCAAGTGCAAATGAAGGGTGAGAGGGGGAAAAAAAAAAGACATGAAATTCGATTTTTACAAATTGGGTCCAAGCTACATTCATATGTGTAATGAACAGGAACGATACAACGTAGGTGTGGATCCACGTGCAGGCTTTATTCATAAGAAGAGCATAGTCAAACAGGCAGTAGGTCGATTACCAGTCATAAAAGTCCAGGTTCAAAAAACAAAGGCAAGGCAAGGCAAGGCAAGGGGGGGATTACTTTGTATGTGAATGTGTATTTAAAGGGTTAGTTCACCCAAAAATGAAAATTCTATCAATAAATACTCACCCTCGTTCCACACCCATAAGACCTTTGTTCATCTTTGGAATACAAATTAAGATATTTTTGATGGCTCAGTGAGGCCTGCATCGCCAGCAATGACACTCCCTTTTTCAATGCCCAGAAAGCTACTAAAAACATATTTAAAACAATTCATGTCACTACAATGTTTCAACCTCAATATTATAAAGCGACGAGAATACTTTTTGTGCTCCAAAAATAACAAAATAGTGACTTCATTCCACAATATCTAATGAATATGACGTAATGAAGCCTTGTTTACTGAAATCATGTGATTTTGGCGCTCTGAACCACTGAATCAAAACAAATGATTCGTAAAGATTTTCATTAAGTAGTGTTTTGAAATCGGCCTTCACTAGATATTGTGGAATAAAGTCGCTATTTTGTTACTTTTGGTGCACAAAAAGTATTCTCATCGCTTAATAATATTAAGGTTAAAACACTGTAGTCACATGAATTGTTTTAAATATGTTTTTAGTAGCTTTCTGGGCATTGAAAAAGGGAGTATCATTGCTGGCGATGCAGGCCTCACTGAGCCATCGGATTTGATCAAAAATATCTTAATTTGTGTTCTGAAGATCAACGAATGTCTTACGGGTGTGGAACGACATGAGGGTGAGTAATTAATGACATTATTTTCATTTTTAGGTGAACTAACTCTTTAAGATCAACGTCATACAGTAGAGGCAGATCTTGTGACTGCTACAGACATTTACTGTACAGTTGTGATGTTGGAAGGTACGTGTCAATTTAAAACATGGCAGAAACACTGATCTATAATAATATGTTGTATAATATAGGCCGTAGGAAAGACTGAAAGAGTTGTCGGAAGCTTAGTGATGGTGATGTTGAAGAGATGTCACCACTGTGTAGCTTGTTTATAGCCTTCATTTAGCTTTTTATGTCTGCTGATTGTATTTAGGCTTCAAAATTCATAAAAATAGTGTTCATTTGTTATCATGATGAACAAAACATGTAAGAATCATAAACTTTTGTTGGTCACAGCTTATTTTATGCAATAATGCAAAAGCCAATGGGAAAAAAATAAAAAAAATAACAAAAACAAAATCCTATTTGTTTTTTTGTCAAGGGAACCAGTGTGATGCTAAGTTCTGGGTTGGCCAAAACAATTGTCATCACTACAGTGGTCTTCAGCCCTGTTTGTTCTCTATCTTGCAAATTCCCAAAATATCACAAATTTTGTGCAAGCAAGCAGTGTTGTTTGGTCTTTGGTTTATTAATGCCTGGAACAAATGCCAATTATTTATTTAGAGAACACATCAGACGACTTTGCTGATGATTTATTTTGAGTGATATAGCAAATGATACTTATCTAGTTTCTAATGCTATATTAATACATGAACAGAGTCTGACTATATTTCTAAAGGTATACTATCTGCTGTGTGTGTTTTGCTGTATGTACAAAAACTTGTTTCATCAGATGTTTCCATACATGTTGAGTTCATCCATGTTAGTGTATTCAGCATCATAATCCTTAATGGGGATGCAGGGATAAAAAGGTCAGCAAATAATATATTTCACAGTTTGGAATGTTTTCCACAGTTTAATAATGGTAGAAATAAATAATATACTCACTGAGTAGGATTTTGGCTCACTGAGGTGCATGGTTTAGAAAAAAAAAAAAGAAAAAAAAAAAAGGAAAATAAATAAATATCTGCATTCGTTATTGCAAATATTAGGTTAAAGGAATCTTGAAATGGCATGGGAACTTTTATGATGACACTGCTCATAGACTGAATATAAAAGTCTTATTTTGCTGTGTAACAAAGGTGGTTTAAATACACTGTACCTCTTTGGAGATGGCATACGAGGTTTGGAGATAGGCTTGTTCCCACATGTGTTGGTTCTGTAAAGAGAAAAGTTTCATTTAAATAATGCCACTTCAAGAGGCCTTATTGTAAGACTCCAGCAATGTGTTAATGTGTGTCTGTGTTTGATTT
Organism: Elopichthys bambusa; assembly: GCA_037101425.1. Taxonomy (NCBI): domain Eukaryota; kingdom Metazoa; phylum Chordata; class Actinopteri; order Cypriniformes; family Xenocyprididae; genus Elopichthys; species Elopichthys bambusa. Next base: position 9,068,249 of record CM074444.1, read on the forward strand.
TTGATGGTAAAAGACTTTCTCATATCCCAGCTGAATGTATAAAGTCAACTATAAGACAAACCACTTGTTGGTTGATTTTTCTGATTGCTGTATTACTGCTTTGATACATAAAATAAAGTTTAAACAACAATAAAACAAAAGTTAATATCGAGTAACTTTTAAGACAATAATGCCAGTTACTTTATCTATTTTTCCCCTCCAAGAATTGCCTGTTGCACATAAAGTGGGGTTATGAATGAAACACTGTTTTAAACAAATCAGTTGGACTCGTGAATTCGTCATTTGTTTAGTTTCTGAACAATTTGTTGTTTTTGAATTATTCAGTTGAATGATTAATTAAAAAATGAATGATTGATTAATAATTAATGATTGAATTTCTCAATTCTGAACCACAAATTACACTACTCTCACTACTTTTACAGTGGCTGCATGCAAAATGCCATACTTCCCTACTATATAGTAAACGAAAAACAGAATGTGACAAAAGAAGTATGTTCGAATTTGCAGTACTCATAAAAGAGTAGGCAAAAAGTACCTGGATGACCTACTACTTCCAACAAGATTCAGAAGTGTGCATACCAAGATGGCACCGCAAATGGCTGCCTCAGTGTGGAGCTCCACAGTTGTTTTGCTGTTTTTGTTAGTTTGTCCTGTCTTCAGTTATATTTCTATAGTCAGTTTCACCAGAGATGAATTGCTGAACATTCTGCAGTACACACCACCCAATATTTTACCAGTTTTCAATTATTCTGATGTTTTGCTGGACATTGTAGTTGAAGGTGCAGCGGCGGTACTCATGTGCTCCAAGATGCGCAAGGGTGGGAAGCAAGCCGACGTGCCAGTCAGGCTCTGACAGTGCGGCTTTAGTTCTGTCAGTACCACTATGGTGGAGGGTAATTAACTCCTGAGCAATGCGATAAAGCTGCTGATAATACTGAATGTACCTTATACAGGGATGCTGTGATAGGCGTCATATTCCTATAGGTAGATGTGGATCAGCTGAGTGTCAGTTGATGTAAGCTTGACTAACATGACCAGCCAGAACTAATGCTAAACTTGACAACTGCGCTGTCTAGTATCCATCTGTTGAATCTCCACTCCCTACCCAACAAAACGGATGAACTACTTCTCCTGTCCCAATCAAATAAGGACTTTTCAAACTCTGCTGCTCTGTTTTTCATGGAAACCTGGCTGAATGAAGACATTCCGGACAGTGCGTTTCATCTCCCAGGCTTCCAGCCTTGCAGAGTGAATTGCGATGCAGAATCAGTGGGGAAATCACGTGGCCATGGGACATACTTCTACATCAACGAAAGGTGGTGTACAGATGTAACAGCATTGAAAAAGATGTGCTCTCCTGATCTAGAAGTGCTCTTTATCAACCACAGCGCTGCAGCTGGCTGATCAGACGCATGGAGACTGTATTTACATTTAGCCTCAAAATATGACTATGCCAAAGTGCACCCATTGTTGTGTTCAGTGTGTATATATGTATCCATATTATATAAGCTTAGTTACGACTGTAGTTGTGTTAGTTTCACTCTAAACATTATATTTAAGTATAAAGCTGTATCTCTCCCATAATGTCTTTGCCACCTATCATGTTTAGTTTTGTTTTAAACCTCTCCGAATGTTCTAATTAACAATGTATGTTACATTACTGTAAAGTGCATTTTTCTATTTTTAAAGTACATTTGAAGAAAACGTACCCAGAACTGACACCTCCATAAATTATGCAAATTAAGTCGTAAAACCAGACAAAGAACTTCTTCCCGCCTCAGAATCCACGCTGGACATTGGCTTATTCGTCCAAGGAGCTTATTTGTCTTTTTTTAAAAGACAACAACACGACTGTTCCATGGTCTCTCATTTTTCTCTCAAGTCTCCCATCGTCTCTCAATCGTCTATCGATTGTCTCACATCACACGCTCCTCTCCTCTCTGAGACGACCATCCTTCGGCGAAACTTATTTGGGTTACCTCAGTTCAAACCTCCCGCGGAGACACGGAAGAAACCAACGAACTTCAGCCACGGGCACTGAATCCCTACACGTCTCTATCTGAAACTCATGCAAGTACCCATCTATTTTAGGTACTAACTGTAAGTTTTGCCATTCTTTTGTTTTCTCTCTTTTCCTGACTTTACTTTCGTTCCTGTATATATTTATTCTTTGTTGATATTTACCGTATGTACTCATGTTCACACTTGCTTTGTCTCTGTGATGCTCAAGAAAGAAAACCAAACGTCTTTAACGTCTCTGATTTACCATTGGTGCTAGGATAGAAGATTAATTCCTCTAGGCCAGAAGAATAATTTTCTCTTTAGAGTTGATGAAAGATCGGACTGATACATTTTGGTGGACAGGATAGATCGATTTTCTGAATTAATTCTAAAACTAGAACTAATTCTAGACCATATATGCTTAATTGGTTATAATCCGTTATTATCCATATAATTCCCTTTTTATATTATAATTGATCTAATTGATCTGAATTAATTTAATTATATATATTTCATCCATAATTGAGCTAATTCGTTCAATTGTTACACAGAGAAACAACACCTGGCTCTGTTATAATCATTCTCGGGGAATTTAATAAAGCAAATCTCTCCCGTGAACTGCCAAATTACAGACAACACATTACATGTCCTACCAGAGACAGTAATATACTGGACCACTGTTGCACCACAATAAAGGTCGCATGTTGCACACGTGCAACTTTGGGGATCTCTGATCACTGTCTGGTTCATCTTATACTGACCTACAGGCAGAAACTGAAATCAGCTAAATTTGTAACAAGGACTGTAAAAAATATTTTCTAATGAAGCAGAGTGTGATTTACAAACCTGCTTTGAGTGCACCGATTGGAGTGTTTTTGAGGCTGCTGCCACCTAACTGGATGATCTCACAGAGACTGTAACATCATACTTCAGTTTCTGTGAGAATATGTGCATTCTTGCCAGGACTCATTTAATTTACAGCAATGATAAACCATGGTTCACTACAAAATTTAGACAGATTCGTAAAGCCAAAGAAGATGCCTACAGGAATGGGGACAAAGTCTTGTGTAAACAGGCCAAAAACATACTGACAAAGAAGTTTAGACTGGCTAAAAGGAACTACTCTGAAAATCTGAAAAAAGCTTACGCAAAAAGCTTCCCAGCACTGTGTAGAATAAACAAATGACCTATGATTTTAATGATTTTTATTGCAGGTTTGAAAAAGTCTCACACCCCACACCTGTTCTGACCTTCTCTTCATGCATTTATCAACATCTCCAGCAACCCACCTCTCCCTCACTCCAGCACTTTGGGTCTGTGAAGAGGATGTGCGTCGGGTCGTCCGGGCCCAGATGGTTTTTTACCAGCCTGTCTAAAAACAGATCACTGTGCGACTGCACATCTGGACAAACCAGAAACTTATTTGAGGATCCTGTTTGTGGACTTTGTAACCTGTTTGTGTCACTGTCATTCTGTCTGTGCTGTGGAAGCTTCTGTCACCAAGACAAATTCCTCGTACAGTATGTGTAAACATACTTGGCAATAAAGCTCATTCTGATTCTGATTCTGAAGATCTGAGAACACTTACCTATCCCATGAGGCCACAGGAGAGGATGTGTGAATTGCAGTGAAGTGACTCAACTGACACTGGTAGGTCACATCACAATGACAGCATGATGAATGTAGGCTACATTTATACTACACGCATTCATACTATATAGAACATACTTTTTTATAAAGTAATTACTTACTCAAAATAAGTACCTACATAAGAGAGTATATGATTTCGGATGCAGACCTTATCCTTCTATGGCAGAAATAGTGAAAGTAGTATGCTAGTATGCAGTCCCAAATTCAGTGAATCAGTTGTTTGGTTCTCGAATTAATCAATGCTTTGAGCGAATCACTCAATTTAATGATTTAGTCAATCACTTATAGAGACAGTCGCTTGTGGCCACCTACTGGTGTAATGATGCAAAAGATTTACTAATAAATCACCACTAAAACACAAACTGACAGTCTGTCCAGTAACTACTGGTTAGTGCATTGGGGATATTTGGATTAGTAACATTCAGTAAACCAGCAAACAGAAAATCTTACACAAATTTAGGTTTTACTTGCCTGATATCACTCCTGTGTTCCGTGTTCGTCCAAACTGCTCTTCTTTCAGACATACTCAGTTGTCTGGGGGAGAAATTTTAAATTTAGTCTCAGGACCAAATACAAAGAAAGAAAGAAAATTCGATAAAGACAATTCCTACCTCGAAAATCTGTTTCAACATGATCTTCTAAATCAGACAATAAGGTCTAAACCGTTTTTTAAAGAATAAGTACACACACACACACACACACACACACAGTTACCCATTTCTTTTCTTGTATATGATGACTCCAGCAAGTATGCAAGCGAGGAGGAACACGAGTGAGGGCACTAGGAAATGTAGAGTGTTCAATCCAGTGGTTTTGTCTGCCCCATAATGGACAGGGGCTAAAAGGATTAGATAAATTCCTATTAATGCACAACATAAAGTATCATAACTAATGATTCAAAAGGCCCGTTAGTGCAAACATGCATAGATTACTTACACTGTGCACTTTTACTTTTTGTAGCTGTCACTGTTATGCCACCATGATGTGTTACAGAACATTCAATATCTAAGCTTTCTGTCTTTACAACGCTTGTGCGTGTCAGGGTGATTTTCCACAAGCCGTCTTCAATATGCTCATTGTCTAATTGATCAGATCCTTCAGTTCCATTAAGAATGATGTTTGGTTCGCTGTATGGACACGTGTGGAAAGTTGAACATGCTACTGTGATGGTGTCACCCATCCTTTCACCTCCATAAATGTTGATGTTGGGCTGCTGTGGACTTGCTACAAATACCAGAAATGTCACAATTAGGCAACACACTCTCATAATCAGATTGGAGTCAAGGAAATGTAAAGAAATGTATAGTACATGCCATCAACTAGAATTGTAGAGGTGACATCATAAAATGCATAGGTGCGCCATCCAACGTTTTCAGGGTCAATCCATGCATATAATTTCTCTCCATGATGAGTCTGTTCAAGGTTTTTGATCAGCAGATTGCAATCCCAACTCGATTTTCCATATAAATCAGTTTTTCCTCTAAACTTCTCGATCACACTGTCTGCATGCAAAGTATCATAAACTAAAGGATAACCTTTAGAGACCCACTGATACCACACAACTCTACGTGGGTTTTTTGGTGGGTATGATGTGTAAGAGAAAGAACATGGTATAACCAGACAGGAACCTTGGAGGCCATGAATGTCTTTTGGCATTTTCACTTCCCATGCTAAAGTATCAAATAGCAGAACACCTGTTGGACAAAAGTTGGTGTCATTAAGTATTTAAGCAGTCATTGTTTTAATTCTCAACAGGCATATTATTATTATTATTATTATTATAGACTACAATATAAGAGAAATAGCAAACTATAAAAATTGTAAGTAGATTTGGCAGCATTGGTGACTGTTTCAAGGGTTCAGTTGTTATACCTAATTCTTAATTCTGATTAGTAGTAGTCATTTAAATAGCATATATTGTTTTTTGCTTTGTTTCCCCTATAATTTTTGGCAATTCTGGAATGTTTGCAATATTTTTATGCATGTAGAATTTATCGTTCTTGTAAGACTTGATTTTCCTGCTAGACAAAAACTGAGATCAAGCGCCCTGCAATAAAGCAATAAAACTCATCTGGAGAGAAGATCTACTCCGCCTTGCCCAAAACTTCTCACCTTACCCCCCCTCTTTTTGGGTGGTGTGTCTTAAAACCCACTCCTCTCCCTCCAAAACAGGTGTTGGTGTAGTAAATATTCACAATCTTTTCGTTCTGGTCTGGGTATATAAGAGAAAGTGCAAAGCAGCCATGCGGAATCTTCTGTAGCCAGAAACCCCCATGCAGAGATGGGTGAATGTTTGAAGACACTCACACATCACTGTGTGTATGTGCATTTCTTACTCTTAGAGAGTCATCTTTAAGCAACTGATGTTATGCATTTATGATTTCCCAATTGGCTTCTATTTGGTTATTTGTGTAATTGGCATGATACATTCTTACCTGAAAAATAAATATTATTTTTGATTTATTCTGCATTATTCTTAATTCATTATTTCTAGTAGATTAAAGCAAAGATGTTACCGCAAATTTGTGTTCAGGATAGACATATGGGAGGCTTAATAGGTGGAGCATAGGGCACATCAATAAGACCATTTCAATTTCTGACTATCGCTGCCTTAAATAAGTTGCAGTTTTCGTAAATATATAAAAACTATGCTTTTTGTTATGAGTAAGCAGAGCACGACCAACTTAAAGGTAGATATTTACCCTGCATCCAATGTATAAAGTCAGAACTGATTAGTTTGTGATCGTGAAGAGCACTCACTCGGCCGGAGTGACTTTTCTAAGCGATACCGGGACCGCAGTGAACGAATAATTGAAGGTAATCAGAATAATGAAAAATCGAAATTAACACATAACCAATGATTAATTTCTAATTGGAAACGCCATCTAAGAGTAATAATCATTTGAAATTGGAGTCAGATTAAACGAGCAGCTAAAGTAAAATTGAAACTAAATTCTAGAAATTAAGTGAACTTCACAAGGGCGCTGAAAAGACATACACGCATTAAACCTTCGCCCAGGCCGTCGGATTCCGTTTTTGGGCCGATGGAGGGTTTCTTACATTCTTAAGTCATTTAATGATTTTATTTAATTTGATGAATAAATGTACAGCAGCAGAAACTTAAATGTTAAAGAAAACACACTGTACCTTGGAAAAGTAAATGAAAAAACAAAGGTCCTGTCATGCTCCTGTGTCAAATCGATTGCTGTTGTATACGAAACAGATGAAATGTTGTTAGCAGGCAATACAGCACGATTGAGCACGATTTAACAATGTACTTGCATTGGTATGCAAGTTTGTGTGTCTGTGTGTGCGTACTTTCTGCCCATCTGATGTTTTCAGCTGTGCCCTGTAACGACAAACTGAGAACTGAAAGTGGCTTCAAAATAAATGAGACTGTACTCTTCTGTGTTTTGCTTAAATGTAACAAATCATTTCCCTTTTCTTAGCCTCCTGCTCAAACAAGTGGATTGGGTAAAAAGAAACTAATATCAAGCACAGCAAAATATAAAATTCATGAAGTGAATGAAGGCTTAAGGTTGGGTCAAGAAGGGTCAAGAAGGGTCAAGAAGAGGAGGGGAGTTTGTTATTGCTGTTGATGTCTACACTTTCTTGACATTTTCCCCTTGAAATGACATGATTCTGCAATCCCAAAAATTGTAGATTTCTAAGCAAGCCACTATGAGACAAACAAACAAAAAACAGACTCAAAAACGTATTTATGTATTTACGTTTCTAAAATTGGAAACTTCCTGAATCATAAGATCATAACACTTTTTTTTTTTTTTCTTTCCGTATCCATTTCACATTGTTGTCATCAATAAAACAATGTTGAACAGAGGAACTGGATGGGGAAATTATGCGATCCAGACTCAAACTCCAAGCACATGCTGTAACTGCTAGTGCACAGATCTGATGATGTTTCATTTTCATCAGATATTTCCATATATATTGGTACAAGTAGCATTATAATCAGAACCCTTAAAGGAAAATTTAAAGAGATACAGAGGTCAGTTATATTTTAGCATTTATGTTTTATTTTTTCAGACAACATTTAAAATCACAGTAATGTATGTGTTTTCTGAGAGCAAAAATGGTACTCACATAGTAGGATTTTGGCTCACTGAGACGCATGGGGAAAAACATATCACATATTTTTGAATTTATCATGATAAATGTTAAACTAAGAGTATTTAATAGACTGATTTTTTATTTTTTATTTAAATCATTTACACAAATTCTACTATTTGTTTTTCTGTTATTCCATTTCTGTTCTTTAAAAAACAATGTTGGCATGACACTTTTTTTTATAGCTTTTATTATGACATTTGAAAGACTGCATTCAACAGTATTATTTTGCTGTGTAACTGGATAATGAATAATAATGAATTTAGACCTTGAGGGACAGAGCATTGGTTCAAATGGATGTCGCGATAGAACGTTTTCAGTAAAGTCAAAAAATAGGTCGAATGTCATTTTTTTTTGTCAAAATCGGGTTTTCATTAAATTATCTTCTATTATATTCTATAACATCTTGTATCATCTCTAAAAATATCTTGGCAAAATGCACCTGTTAAGTGCAGAAAAATAGCGATTTATAGTGGCAAGTCTGTCTTTCTCTAACTTTACTTTTTAAGAACACACCCAGCGGAGGTAAAAAAAAAAAAAAAAAAATTCGGCCATAGCTTTCCCTCTCTTAACACTACAAAGACAGTTCACCTATCAAAATAAACCACATAACATGTAGAATATTAATGCAAATTTCCCACCACTCCTGTATAAATATTTTTTTTCGAATACAACGTTATTGTGAGAAGGCGGAGCACAAGAGAACAACTGAGCTATAATGAACACATGATCTAATTATGTGTTTATTAGAGGTTGAATTCAAATGAAATACTGCCAAACTGCCCATACTACTTCTGAATAGGATGTCTATTTCATAAAATGTATGAAAATATGGAAATATATGGTTCCCTTTCGAAAAGGGAACTCGCACTGCGTCCTAGAACGCAAATGGGGAAACGCCCTTGCGTGACCGGTGTCTGAAACAATCTGTCAAATCACGATAATCCTTTTGGCCGGCGACAGCCTATGACGTAATACAGGTGTGACCAGGAAGTATAAAAGGGGCGCCTGGAGAACATGTCATCCTCTTTTCGTCTTCAGGGACTGTTTGTCTGTAGCAATCTGTTTAAGATAAGACAATTTATCATGGCTGAGAAACGTTTCAAGCATTGTGCTGATCCGTGTCCTAGATATTTGACACCGGAGGATACACACGACTTGTGCGTTCAATGTCTGGGCGAAGAGCATGCACACTCTGTTCTCGAGGGATCAGTTTGCGTGTATTGTGAGCGTCTTCCGATGAGGATGCTCCGCTCTCGTCAGTCCATCTTCTTGAGGGAAGGTGGACAGACATCTGTGCCTGGCAACTCAGGCCCCTCTCGTGCTGAGGCAGAGAGGTGGCTTAAGTCGTGGGGTTCACAGGTGGAGCTCGCCGAACGCTTTGAGAAGGGTGTCACTGTCTCTTGCGATTCTGCGGTTCGTGAGAGTGATCTGCTCGATGAGGATGCTATTTCTCTTGCATCCTCTGGTTCAGCAGATAATGCTCTTTTGGCTCCTAGCCAAGATGAAGAGCAGACGATGGCTGAGGCTGGCAGTTGAAAGTGTTAGATCTGAGCCATCTTGGCCATCCTGGCCCACGTATGAGGAGCTGCTCGACGTGATAGGGTGCGTTTCAGATAGATTAAAGCTGTCATGGGAGCGCGTTCAGGAAGAGACTGTTCGTGGTAGATTGGACGAACGTTATCTTTATGGCCACCGTCGTGCAGCCCCCGTGAGCCTTCCATTCCTTCCCGATCTCCATTCTGAGATCGAGAAAGCATGGAAGAACCCTTATTCAGCCCGCATCCATCGACATGGGCATGCAAATTATGTCAATGTTGAAGGGTTGCGTGAACATAGATATGTGGCGATGCCTCCCATTGACGAGACGTTTGCGAACGATTTCGTCGGCGGGGGGGCATCAACCCTTAAAGCTCTGGCTCTTCCTACCAGACCGCTTAAAACCACCTCACGTCTGTATGCAGCGGCGGGTCAGGCTGGTGCTTCACTGCATACCATGGCAGTGCTTCAAGCATACCAGGCTGATCTGCTGAAGGATTTAGACCAGGGTCAGGGTCTTTCACCTGAGGCGGTAGCTGAGTTGCACTGCACCACAGATCTGGCTCTCCGTGCCACTAAGCATTGCCGCCATACGGTAGCAACTGAGAGACACCTGTGGGTGAACTTGGCGGATATCAGGGAGAAAGATAAGGGTTTTCTCCTCAATGCCCCAGTCTCGCCCTCTGAACTTTTTGGCACTTCCGTCGAGGCGGTCGTTGGGAAGTTCAAAGAGGCGAGGGTGCGCTCAGCAGCTTTTAAACACCAACTGTAATGTCAAACAATGATATAGCCATTTTTTACTTTGTTAATATTTATGACGAAAATGTCTGTACACATATAGCCTAAATGTTTATCTTATGTTAGAGGTTTTCAGCTTCGCTTGGCATTCTGATACAGTTCCCACAGGTGCACCTACATAAAGTATGCCAGTGACGCTGCTATCACATCTTATAAATAACACAAACTAAGGTGACATATAGAAACGTCATACTCCAGCCGTGATTGCAAATCAGTTTCTGGTTGATTGACTACTTCAGATGTTTCATAGTTAGACTTGGGCTCGAATTGATACGGTAAAATCGATACTATCTTTTCTGTCCATACATTGTATACAATGTCTTGTGAATTGATAGCTGTCATTCAGTTATGGCAATGGGCACGCGATGGGCACAGTAGACCAATCACAAAGGATTGGGCCATTTGACTAATTGGAGCAGTGTAGGAAAGGAGGGGTTTAGAGAGACTAATTCTCTGAACTGCTTCTAACAAATCGTTTACAAAACGTAGAGAACTGAGGTGAAATTAAATGTATATCATGAGAAAATGAAAGTGTTTTTTGCATGCATGTAAACCTGTTGTAGGAGACTCAAAACAATAGGAACCTTTAAAAAGGCATAATATGGGCACTTTAAATAGTCATGTGATGTTTAAATACTATAATTACAAAAATAATTTGTGCATAGTTTATGCTTATTTTGTATATTATATTTATATTTTCAACCTGCCTTTGTTCAGGCTTCAGTTGTCTTGCCTCTTTTGACAAGGTTGTCTACAAAAACAGAAAATAAGTAGTGGCAGATCCATTATTTAAATTTACTTGGTATGTTCTAATGAATCCAAAGGCCTTTTATCATTAAACAAAAGTTTCATGATTTGGCCAAGCTTTTCAAAAATTATAAGTAAAAAAAAAAAGCAATTTTTAAGAAGTAGGTGGCACTGTGTCCACAGCAATGGAACAATGGCATAAAGCCTGAAAGTCTCCGATTTAATCTCTGGATTAACCCTTTAAGACCTGAAGGCATTTTTAGAGTTAGAGTTTTGGCAGTTGTTTAAAGTTTTTTTTTTTTTCTTTTTCTAAATTATAAACACAAAAGTAAAGACTCATAACTCCAAACTATAGCACAGAGAGTCAAAAGGTAGATATTGTTTGATAGAACACTTTTTACATTTTTAGAAAATATAAATTACATTATAATTGGACATTCTCATACTGAGAAACTGCTGATAAAAGATTTGCTGATTATTTTATATGTCTTTCTTATTTGACATGCAATAATTCAGGAAGGAAATAACATAGGAGGAAAGCTCTCCTATATGTGAGCTGCATCTGGATCAAATTTTGTGGTGACAGCATAAAGTAATCAAAAGTTATAGCATTTGGAACCAAGGTTTTTGTAATATATTTATTAAAGCAGTATTCCAGTAAAACAAAAAAAAAAGAAAAACTAATGTAATGCTATTGTGTAACCACTAGTTTTCCCGTTTTGGAGACCAAAACAAATTATCTGACACTGTTTATTCATTTTTCTACCCCTGAAAAAAAAAAAAAAAAAAAAAGAAAAGTTGAATTTTTTTTTTAATAATAATTTCTTATAAAACATTTTCTCATGTTTCTACTTTCAGTATTTTCTCATTTTTCTTCTTTCACTGGTGTTAAGCATTAATTGACAGAAGCTGGTAAATGGGTAGTGAAACATTTCCATCTCTATTTAAAAATAAGCATTGTTTTAGTGGCTTATGACCATACTGAAGATTCTGCCTCAACAACAGGGCTGAATACGGATGTTTTTTTTTGTTTGTTTGGGTTTTTTTTTAAAAAAACAGTAGCTAATGTGGGGACTCTTTCAATAACGTCTCAGTTACAAAGGTAACCCTCGTTCTCAGTACCAAGTGGCCATCGCCCGGCCCGAACTCTAGGCATGATTCGTCAACCAAAAATGCCTGCAGGTCCCCTACCCTCTTGATGAATCTTTAAGTCTGCTGGCTGCAGGGGCTCAAATGGAGCATTCTGGAGTGCTCAAAGCACCAGAGCAAAGTCCCAAGAGGGTATGGAGGGGAGTCGAGGAGGAAAACTGTCTCGTCCCCCTAAGGAACCTGACGACCAGGTTGTGCTTACCAACAGACTTGCCATCGATGTGGTTGTGGTATGCGAATATTGCGGCAGCATGAATTTTGAGGGTGGAGGAAGACAGCCTACGCTCCAACCCGTGCTGCAAGAAGGAAAGCACGACTCTAATCGAACATCTTCGGGGGTCTTCACGGCGAGAAGAGCACCACTCGATGAACTGGTTCTACTTCAAAGCGTAAGCATGTCTCGTAGACAGTGCGTGTGCCGAAGTGATGGTGTTAAGTCACCTAGAACCTCCACGTCCCATCCAGGGACCAGACATGGAGTTTCCAGAGGTCTGGATGTGGGTGCCAAAGGGTGCCCCGTCTCTTAGAAAGAAGTCCTTCCTAAGAGGAATGCGCCAGGGAAGGGCTGTCGCGAGGAGCATGAGTTCCGGGAACCAGGTCTTGGTTGGGCCAATAGGGCGCAACTAACAGGACCTGCTCCTTATCCTCCCTGACTTAGGCTCACTGGGGGAAACGTATATTTGCGAAGGCCCCGGGGCCAGCTGTGTGCCAGTGCATCTGTGCCGAGTGTTCCCTCGGACAGGGAGAAGAGCAACTGGCAGTGAGTGGTTTCTGGAGAGGCAAACAGGTCTACCTGAGCCTCTCTGAACTATCTCCAAATCAGCTGGACCACCTTGGGGTGGAGTCGCCCAGCAGTGCAGCTCGTGAAAGCTCGTCAGCCACACGGTTGAGCACACCGGGAACATGAATGGCGTGAAGCGACCTCGGGTGCTTCTGACTCCAAAGGAGGAGATGGCAGGTGAGTTGCAAAGGGAGCGTAGATCACCTTGACAGTTGATGTACGCAACGGTCGCAGTATTGTCCGTACAGACCAGCACGTGCTTGTAACAGCCTCTTCAGGCAGCTCAGAGCAAGACGTACTGCTAGCAACTTGAGGCAGTTGACGTGTCAATGCAGTTAGGGGCCCGTTCACACCCCTGACACTGCATGCCTGTTGTACGTGGCACCCCAGCCGGTGGCAGAGGCATCTGTGAACACCACAGCATGCCGGGACACCTGCTCTAGAGACACTTCTGCCCGAAGAAACAAGGGGTCCGACTACGGGCTGAAGGCTTACGTATTATAAAGAATTTCAGTGATTGGTCTGTCCATCGTACTTTGAACGTGACCAACTGAATGGGAACTAAAGATAGGTAAGACACAACGACTGTTTGAAATGTCACATTTAATCATAAAACAATCTTTTGTACCATATAAGTGGCTTTGTTTACAATTAAGACACCAAAAAGTTACAAACATTTATACTCTGTTCATAATGCAGTGAAATTTACAAGAATAGTTTATTGATTCTAGACATGACACAACTTTAAAATTGACGTGTTAATACTTCTCAAAATTTCAAGCAAGTCAAAGTTAAAAGCAATTAATGGTGTATTTTAATAAAACAACATTATCACTTACTCTCCCTAAAATCACCTGCCAACAGATCAACTCCTGAACCTCCAAATTAATTTAGAAACATAAAGACGGTTTATTTAAATTATGTGTTTAATGGCATCTTTTACCAAGTAACCTACTTTGAATGATGGCCATTATCGTCGATACCAATACTGCTTTACGATATACTGCTACTGCTTTTTTTTTTTAGCCATATCCAATTGAAAAGCAATTTTTTTAAACATTTCATAGGCTTTTTTTCTGTAAACTTTTTTTCACGTTGTTCTTGACCCATGTAACCTCCTTGTAAACAGTGATTTAAGATATTCAGGTAGGTCTAAACATATACAAAAATATATAGAAATTGAATAAACTAATCAAATGTAAAATAATACTGCACTGTATAAATTAAATACAGATTAATCATTATTAAAGCTATAAATGTTATTCAGTCAAGAGCATTGTGTTTTTTTTTTCTTTTTCGTTTGTTGGATTAACATTAATGACAGACTTTAGCTTGTTTATTAGGCTGCGTCACTTTAACACATATCTGACATATCCAATTTTCTCTCAACTCTTTATGGTCTTAAAAAAATGGGCATTTTGACATAATTTTGTGTGTTTGTCGGTTCAGGTGCGATACTACGCAAAAGAGAATTCAAATCTGTACTGGCACGCTGAAAAAACAGCTTTCTGTGCACACGTTTTGGGTTGTTTACAGAGAACTGCTTTACATACAGAGCACCAGTACTGAATTGAGTTCTCTTTTGCATCTTATTGTGCATGAATGGTTTAAAAGCACTGAGAGCGCAATCATATACTGTAACGCTAGCAAAAGCATACCAGGAAGAAAAAAAAAAAAAGGATGCTGCTTTAATTGCATTAAATAGGCTATTTTGAATGTGTTAAACATTAGAATAATAATAATAATCACGTGCTAATTTTGACAGAACTAATATATAATGTATAATTAGATTATTAAAAATTGGAAACAGATCTGTGTGCTTTTATCAGCAGGAAGCATCTTTAAACACATTTTACTTCTTTCTACTGTCCATTGCATTCCATATATACCATATTTACCACAAATTATCTGACAGTGCTAATTTCTACTGAGAAACAGGGAGAAAATGAATTTTATGAAAAAAGTACAGCTTTGCATCTGAAGAGGCTAAACAGACTAATCTAAAATTATTCTTTGATATATAAACTTTTGTCTATTTATTGTCCTAGTATAAATTATGGATTACAGATAGTATCCAACCCTACACCATCAATTACTGCTGATAATTCAGTTTCTATTCATAAAAAAACAACTCTATACCATAACTAAAATCCAAATCAAATCACAGATTGAGTAAATTTCCATTAGTGGATTTGTTTTGTCCTGGTTTGAAGAAGAGGGCATTAGAACCTGTTGTGTACTTCACTCTGCACTATGCCACCTGGACCACTGCTGCCTTCACCTGAACGAAACCTGGTGTTCACACACACACACACACGGAAGTTCAAGTTCACTCATAACTGATATAGGTTGATTATTTAGTTATTCAATGCAGTCGTTAAAACACTCAAAAGTTTACCAATTACCTGCGAGACATTCTTGATAGTCGACTCCATATTCTTTAAAAAAACAAACAAAAAAAAAAACATTTACATCATCATTAGTAAATCAATTATGATGACTTTCATCTTTTACATATGGGTTCTTATTGTTATATTATAACAGATCTGTCTCCAATCTAATAATACAGTTACTAATTAGAATATGTGTTCTTTTATTAGCAGGAAGCATCTTTAAACACACAATGTACTCTCTTCACCCCAGTCAGCAGACATACAGTTTGACATTTCTTTATTTCTTTTTATAACCGAAAAAGAAAGCCAAAATATTAAATGTCATGAATCAATATTTACTGAATAGTCGAATATTTCGTAGAGGGGGTGAAATTGACAATTTTCACATGAGATTGGGAGCCAAATTAAAGTGGAGTAAAACGACTTTAGAAACATGGCAGCATTATTATTTTATTTTTACACAGATCTGTTGACTTCAGCAATCTTTGTTGCATTATATGCCAATGGTGACACTTCAAAAATGTAAAAACGCACTTTTTTTCCCACCAAAGTCTCCATGACTCAAGAAGTATTAAAGATATCTTAATACCTTTATTAGATTTTGTTTCTAAAACTTTTCTTTTGGTATCTTAATTCTTAATGCCCTGTATGATTAATTTCCAGAGAAATAGGAATTTCAATGTAGCTCCATGAGTAAACTGTTAAATTGTACACATTCTCAGGTGTCAAAAACACATGTTGGTCACTTTGCACTTAGCTGATAATTATTTCTTTTAAAGAGGAATGTCTGAATATCAAATAATGTTAAAACTAAAAAATGTATCTTGTTTTTCTTTATCAAAATAGTTGCATAGAACATTCCTGTCTGAATACCATTAAAGGGTTAGTTTACCCAAAAATGAAAATTCTGTCATCATTTACTCACTTTCAAGTTGGTCCAAACCTGTATGTATTTCTTTCTTCTGCTAAACACAAAAGAATATATTTTGAAGAATGAGTGTAAAAAACAGTTGATGGACTCCATTGACTTCCATAGTATGGAAAAAAATAAAAAATCAGTGGGTTACCGGCATTCTTAAAAATATCTTCTTTTGTGTTCAGCAGATAATAATCTTTGAGTTTTTTATTTAAATGTTTTGAGTATTCTGAACTTCTTGGGTTTTACAACCACTGCATAAAAATAAAGAACATGATGTATGGTAAACATCTCAGGTTACGTATGTAATCATGGTTCCCAGAGAGGGAACGAGACGCTGCGTCAAGCGCTTTGGGAACGAAATACCCATGCCGCCATAAAACCAAGTGCCTGTCTGTGTGAAATTGGACACAAGCACTCATGACCCCGGGGTCGAGGCCAAGTCTAGGTTAATAAATAATAATAAATGTATGAGGCGAGGACCACTCGCCGCATCACAGACTTCTTGGAGGGACACTCCAGATAGTAATGCCGAAGAGGCAGCCATACTCCAGGTAGAGTGAGCTCGGACCTTGAGAGGTGACGGATGGCTGGCCGACTTATAAGCCAGTGAGATAGGACCGTTCGTCAAGTCGATAGTCGATACTAAGTGTTTGTTTGGATGCAGGGTGCCCCCTACGTGGGGGCCCAAAACAGACAAATAACTGATCAGTCCTATGCCACAGGGCAGTTCTGTGGAAATAGGCATCCAAAGCCCTGACAGGACAGAGCAGATTAAGTTTCTCCTGGTCTGGATCTTGGAAAGGGGAGGACAGAAGGCCTGCAGCATAATGGGGCCCACCACATTAGTGGGGACCTTAGGAACATAGCCCTCCTGAGGGAAGAGGACAACTTCAACAATGCCCGGCGCAAAGTCCAGGCAAGAAGGAGAGACCGAAAAAGCTTGGAGGTCTCCAATTCTCTTAAGAGACTAGATAGTGAGGAGGAAAAGAGTTTTAAGAGTGAGGAACTTCTCATGAACCTCTTCGATAGGCTCAAATGGAGCTGTGGACAGGCCCTCCAACACTATGGCCAAATCCCAAGTCGGAACTCTCTGACGTGCCGCAGGTCTCAGCCTCAAAGTACCACGAAGGAAGCGAGTAACCCATGTGTGTCTTCCCAGAGAAGCACCCTCTAAAGGAACATGGTAAGCCACAATGGCTGCCACGTAAACCTTCAGTGTAGAAGGGGATAAACCTGAAGAGAACTTTTCTTGCAGAAACTCCAGAACTGTACCAACTGGGCAGTTAACAGGATCTAATGTTACGCTATCTACACCAAGAAGAGAAGACATTCCACTTCAGGGAGTACAGCTTCCTCGTGGAGGGAGCTCTGGACTGGAGTATGGTCTCCACCCAACCTCGGTAGGGAGACCCGAATCTATAAGCTGTGCCCCCTCAGAGGCCACGCCCACAGTTTCCACAACTCCGGGTGGGGGTGAAGAAGTGAGCGGAACTCACGGAAGCAGAGCAATCTTTTACAGATGCAGCCTCGGCCGTGTCTATACCAACCCCAGGGGGGCTGGATACGTGAGGGACAAATACAATGGACAGTGAGTCGTCTCTAGAGATGCAAACAAATCCACTTCCGCTTTCCCACCAAGTCTCCACTCCCCGGGCTTCAGCCCCTGCCTCGACAGGATGTCTGCTTCCTGATTCCACATGACACAAGCACGAAGGCATCGCTGCGTGATCTGGCTCATGCTAAACGGTTTTCCCCTCTGGGAAAACCCCTTGGTTTTGAGCCACCACTGCAAAGGTCTCATGTACAGCAGGCCAAAAGGTATCACGGTGGACGCAGCTGCCATCACACCTAACAGTCTCTGAAACTGTTTCACAGTGAGTGACTGGCCTAGCTTCAGCTTGTTTATGGCTGTGAGAATCGCCTCTACGCGAGCTGGAGATAGACGTGCTTGCATCGAGACCGAATCCCAAATTACGCCCAAAAAAGAGGTTCTCTGAGATGGATATAGCACACTTTTTTTTTTTTTTTTTTGCGTTTAGCCGTAACCCCAGCCACTTCATGTGGGCGAGAACAGCATCTCGATGCTGAACCACCAACTCCTCTGACTGTGCCAGGATGAGCCAGTCATCTCTGTAATTCAACACGCGGATGCCCTGGAGTCACAACAGAGCCAGAGCTGCATCCATGGATTTTGTGAAGGTGCGGGGTGATAAAGCTAGGCCGAAGGGAAGAACTCGATATTGGTACGCTTCGCCCCTGAAAGCGAACCTCAGGAACTTCCTGTGTTGGGGAAGGATGGATATATGAAAGTATGTGTCTTTTAGATCTATCCAGTCCTCGGACCTGATTTGTGACACAATCTTTTTCAGAGTTAGCATTCTGAACTTGAGCTTCCTGACAGAGCGATTTAGTAGGTGCAGATCTAGAATAGGACGCAATCCTCCATCCTTCTTCGAAACTATGAAGTACCGGCTGTAAAACCCTAACTTCCTGCTGGGAGAAAGAACCCTTTCTATAGCTTCTTTTCACAAGAGAGTCTGTACTTCTTGTTCCATAACCAGAGCCTGCTCGGGGCTCACCTCGGTGAACAAAACCCTGTTGAACCTGGGCGGTCGCAACCCAAACTGAATTCTGTACCCAAATTTTACTGTGCGCAGGACCCATTGAGATACGTTTGACAGAAGTTTCCATGCTGCCAAAAAATCTACTAAGGGAATCAGTCTCTCGAGACTGACCTTTGGTGTTTGATGTGTGACCAGCCCGGTGCCCTGAAACTGTGAACCGGCAGGGAGCAACTGAACCGGCCACTTTTGATCCCTCCTCGGAGGGAGCAAACATCCCAGTGCCACTACGTTGCCGGGTGGACACTGAGATATGCGTTCGCTGAGAACCGCTGCGCCCTGAAGCACATGAGGTGGCAGGGTTGGCAGAACGGCCCCCTGAGGGCACCGAGGGGAGACGGGCACCGTGTAACGAGGTGGAAACCGACTCGCCCCGGAGAGGACTGCCCTCAGAAGCCCGACACCACTGGTGTCAGGACTTCTTTCCCGAAGCCTTCCGCTGGATAATGACGGTCCTTAGATCCGTCTTACCCTTGGAAGGCTTCCATTGTGAGCGCTGCCCCACCCCCCGGTCTTTCTTTTTTTTTAGAGACAGCTGTTCGCAATGCTCACAGCCAGCCCCCTTGAGGGCTGCCTGGGCATGCTCCGCTCCCAAGCAAAAAACACAAAGCTTGTGTGAATCCCCACCCGTAATATAACGAGGGCAGGGAGAAGGACACGGTCTGAATTGCTGCTTACTCGCCATAATAACTTGTCTTTTCTGAGTGCTTGAATAACGTGATAGACAAACAACAGTAAATAAGACAGACAATTTCACAGAGAACGCTCACAGAAGACACAGAAGCTAACACTGTTTGGTTCTGGTGTGCTTTATAGTTTCCTGGTCATGACTTCACCCGCCTATGACGTTCCGTCACGCCATTGGACTGATTTCACATGTGCTTCACGACACAATCATGCAGAGACGTTCCCAAACCGTTTGACGCAGCGCGAGTTCCCTTGAAAGGGAACAATAGTTTTAAGTACAGTGGACTTAAACATTAAATAAAACTAAAATTAAAAAAATTCAGTTTGACTTAATTGTGATTTATAATTATTCTTTACTTAAGAGATTTGAGTTGGTTTACTTAAATTTTTTGAGGTAATCAGCGTCTACAATAATTGAACTTATCGGGTTTTACAGTGTAAAATAAGATAACCCATTTACCCAGAGGTGTAGTTTAGAGTAGGCTTGCATGATTAATCAAAATTAAACTGCACACGATTTGGCAAAGCCTGTAATTTTTTTTTATGCACAGCTTGTCAGTGAAGCTTGGCTCTGTGATCAGTAGTAAATGCTGCTCCATCTAAAAGCCAGATGCTTTCATGCAGAAACTCCAAATATGCCCAGCATAAGTACGATAACACGTGTCATTCCAGGAAATCACTATGGAATTCATACTATAACTCTTTGATTGCTTAAACATGACTAATAAACACACAACTACAACAATATATGGTTCATCTGTGTTCTTCAAGCCTTCTCTGGTATTTTCATGATAAAGTATATTTATACTTCATTGCTAATCAACATAGCCTTTATCACTGTATAGAATACTATGAAATAATATACTATGTACCTTATTCTGTGTAAGAATAATCTCAGCCACAGTAGGATGCTCAACTGTCATTATGAAGTGAGTTTGGAGTACAATACTGGAAACATTATTAAATGTTGTCTTTTGTTGGTCAAGAGGTTCATAAATGCTTCTCATATTTGGAAAGATGTTGACGTGTGTTGTTTTTTTTTGTTTGTTTGTTTGTTTGTTTGGTTTTTTTTTTGCACATTATAAGCGACTCAAACTTGTAGTGCTTTCAGATGGAGCAGCATTTACTATTGATCACAGAGCTGTGCTTCACTGACAAGCTGCAAAAAAAAAAAAAAGTACGGTCCTCAGATCTTCCGGGCTGGAGGCTTCGGGCGAGAACACTGCTTGTGCTCCCAAGCTCTCTCAGGGGGAGCTCTAGAGGCAACGCTGTGCTGAACAGCAGCTGTACAATGCACGCAGGCAGCCCCTTTGAGAACGGGGTGCTCTGCTCCCAGCCACCTTTTTAATTCATCAGAATTAAATACAGAATTGTCTAAACTTGTTAAATCATCAAAATCAACAACATGTATGTTAGACCATACCGGTGCTGGTCATATAATTAGAATATCATCAAAAAGTTTATTTATTTCACTAATTCCATTCAAAAAGTGAAACTTGTATATTATATTCATTCATTACACACAGACTGATATATTTCAAATGTTTATTTCTTTTAATTTTGATGATTATAACTGACAACTAAGGAAAATCCCAAATTCAGTATCTCAGAAAATTAGAATATTGTAGAGGATTGTGAAACAAAACCCATTCAAAAATGTGGGGGAGATTCACAAAGAGTGGACTGCAGCTGGAGTCAGTGCTTCAAGAACCACTACGCACAGACGTATGCAAGACATGAGTTTCAGCTGTCGCATTCCTTGAACAACAGACAGCGTCAGAAGCGTCTCGCCTGGGCTAAAGACAAAAAGGACTGGACTGCTACTGAGTGGTCCAAAGTTATGTTCTCTGATGAAAGTAAATTTTGCATTTCCTTTTGAAATCAGGGTCCCAGAGTCTGGAGGAAGAGAGGAGAGGCACACAATCCACGTTGCTTGAGGTCCAGTGTAAAGTTTCCACAGTCAGTGATGGTTTGGGGTGCCATGTCATCTGCTGGTGTTGGTCCACTGTGTTTTCTGAGGTCCAAGGTCAACGCAGCCGTATACCAGGAAGTTTTAGAGAGCACTTCATGCTTCCTGCTGCTGACCAACTTTATGGAGATGCAGATTTCATTTTCCAACAGGACTTGGCACCTGCACACAGTGCCAAAGCTACCAGTACCTGGTTTAAGGACCATGGTATCCCTGTTCTTAATTGGCCAGCAAACTCGCCTGACCTTAACCTCATAGAAAATCTATGGGGTATTGTGAAGAGGAAGATGCGATATGCCAGACTCAACAATGCAGAAGAGCTGAAGCAGTGCCACAGACTGATCGACTCCATGCCACGCCGCATTGCTGCAGTAATTCAGGCAAAAGGAGCCCCAACTAAGTATTGAGTGCTGTACATGCTCATACTTTTCATGTTCATACTTTTCAGTTGGCCAAGATTTCTAAAAATCCTTTCTTTGTATTGGTCTTAAGTAATATTCTAATTTTCTGAGATACTGAATTTGGGATTTTCCTTAGTTGTCAGTTATAATCATCAAAATTAAAAGAAATAAACATTTGAAATATATCAGTCTGTGTGTAATGAATGAATATAATATACAAGTTTAATTTTTTGAATGGAATTAGTGAAATAAATAAACTTTTTGATGATATTCTAATTATATGACCAGCACCTGTATACCGACTAAGCTATTGAAAGAGATGCTTCCAGAGGTCATAGATCCTCTTCTAAATATCGTTAATTCATCTTTATCACTAGGATACGTACCTAAAAGTTTTAAGCTGGCAATTATTAAACCTCTTATTAAAAAAAACACAACTTGATCCCAGAGAATTAGTCAATTACAGGCCGATCTCAAATCTCACTCTTCTGTCAAAAATACTAGAAAAGGCAGTATCATCACAACTTTTAATTCATCATTAAATTTTAATTCTTAAAATTGTTACATTAAATAGAACGAGTTAACGGATAAAATTAGTTTTGTTTATAAATTAATTCATATAGGTAGATTTTTTGAGTCCTTGTTTTTTCCCTTTTTGAAAACTAGTTAATTAGGTCAAGTTAGATTAGACTACTTAATGTTTAGATTGACTGTTTTATTTTGATAATAATCAGGCTGTAAATCAAGTTTGCAATGCTAAAATATGGTGTGTGTGTGTGTGTGTGTGGCGCCGGCGCGATCGAACATTGTTAAATGGCCTACTCCATCATTTTTGATCACACAGATAAAAGTAAGACAATATTCGCAGCCACAGAGTGTTTACTTTTATTTGTATGCGTTCACTATGAAAACAGAATGTAAATGAAACTACAGGATGCGCTTTCTCATCTTGGTTTCCTGGCTTGTGTATAGCCGCTCCTCACAACAAAAATAAACTCAGCAGCACAGACTTGTCGCAGGTTTTTTTTTCTTTCGTTTTGTTAATCTAAATTATTTAAGTCAAACATATTTCACGTATTTATTACTTTAATGGCTTGCCTGCATTAGGCTACTGTACCAGAGACTTGTTATGTCTACGAACCAGATTATTGCAATTTCAAGGCCACGCAAAACGTCGGCAAAATAGTCTCAATCATTTTCGTTTGTGCTGCTTTGGTTTTTTAGATATTAAAATAATATTTATAGGTCATTCTGAGGTCACCCAGCCCCCCACCCACATTCTCCAATTTCACCAAAAGTCTCAATTGTTTGTGCTGGTTTGTGGCGGTAAAAGTTTTGTTTGTGCTGCTTTCGATTTTAAAATATTAGACTTTGAATTATAGGCGATGTCACTCAGCCCCCCACATGCTCCAAATTCGCCCAAAATAGCCTCGTTTGTTTGTGCGTACTTTGTGCTGGTTTGTGCCAGTGAAATTTTCGTTTGTGCTGCTTCGATTTTTAAAATAATAAAAGAACATTTATAGGTCATTCTCAGGTCACTCAGCCCTCCACATGTTCCAAATTCACCCAAAATAGTCTTGTTTGTTTGTGCTGGTTTGGCCGGTGAAAAGCCAATAAAAGAATTGGCTATTCATTCTAAGGGTCTCTCTAGCCAATAAAAGAATTGGCTATTCATTCTAAGGGTCTCTCAGCCCCCCACATGCTTCAAATTCACCACAAACAGTTGTAATCGTTTGTGCTTCGTTTGTGCAGATAAAAGTTTCATTTATGCTGCCTCGGTTTATAAATATTAGACATTGATTGCATTGAATTGAATGACACTGAACGGCTGCAAATGCAAATCTCATATGAGCATATTATAGTATTAGGCTATATCAAAGCCTATACATTTAACAGAAATAGTAGGAGCAACTGTAATGGGTAGTATAGTATTCATCACACATTAGCAGACATTAATATTTAGAGAGTTAATACGGTCATAGTTCTGTTCAATATACAAAGTAATTTTAGTTTAACATTATTTTAATTGTTTTATTGTTTTATTTGGTAATGTTTACAATAGAACCGTTTGTCTGAGATCGATTCTTTATTATAGTGAAGTTTATAGTAGATCCGTTAATCTGAGATAGATTGCTCATGTCTCGCTTCCTCACACGGTATCGCGAGAGTTTCTCCATACGGGCGAACGTTATCATGCTATTACTGGAAAACATCACTCATCATCTGTTGAGTATTCTCCCTGCTTATTCTCAGGTAACGGATCACTAAAGTTATTATAATGCATTTAGAAAACGAGCATGAATGTTAAGAACGTGTATGTAATAGTAGAAAAAGAGTAAAAGTTTTACTAAGTGTATTAGTGCGTGGTTATGCGCGGAGCACATGGTAGTTGGGCCTATCGCATGGTTGCGTAATGCGAATATAGTTTTCGCTATGTGGAAAAGCTAAAGGGTGTTGTGTTTCATACTGTTTTGTAACTGTTTACGAGTTTTGTGAGAGTGTACGCAGCTATTCATGTTTTGTTCACTGATGGTGAAAAGAATGAGAAATGTTTAGAGAACTTATTGCGTATGGTTATAAGTTGATATATTCGCAACAGAAAGGAAATATATTACTGTGGCCAACCTGTATGTGAATATGAGTTATGTGTGTTTAACATGAAAACATACGAGTAAATGCCATCACTGGAAAACATCACTCATCATCTCTTGTGATTATTCTCCCTGCTTATTCTCAGGCGTAACACAATGCGATTTCAGATTAAGTCTCTGTTTGCTTTCCTCCTTTTCCTTTTCAGTGACAAGCGCCTGTCAGAAACAGAAAGTTGCGCAGCATCAGTCCGTGTAATTCCTTCAATTAATTAGCCTACGTTGGAAAAAAAAAAAAAAAAAAACGACTTATTTCAAAAAACAAATAGACATTATTTTTAATTTGATTTTAATTGAAAATAAACAAAGACAAATAACTTTTTTTTTTTTTTTTTTTTTTTTTTAAGAAACTGAAAAATTAGCTTTTAAGAGGTTTTTTTTTTTTTTTTTTTTTTTGGTTTATGGGTGAAACTTAAATTAGTTCATGCTTTAAAATTTGTTTAGAATGTGTGGGCGGCCCCTAATATACTCATTTTGGCTTTATGTGGTCTAAAACAACATTGAGGAAGTTTATTTATTTTATTATTATTATAAGAGAACTTCATGATGCAACACGTTTCACTTGCTGTTTTTTATTTATTTATTTATTTTTTTTTATAAATAACAATTTGTGTTTCATTGGAAAACCCAAGATATCAGAAAACAATGGAAGGTATCGCGCCGGCGCCTCCGTAGACAAGATGAGTGTGTTGTTGTGCTCTGCATGAGACATAACTACATTGGCAAGAATTCTATGAAACAACCTCATAGAAAAATTGTAACTAATATGCAGAGCATTAGCCTCGTCAGATGAACTGCGAGATGGGACATGCAAGACATGCTGAGTTGAATGGCTTTCAGGGCGCCACTCATGCAAAACAATAAAAAAAAAAAAATAAAAAAAAAAAATCACATTTTGTACCCATGAATAAAATTAAGAAAAATCTAGCTTGATTTTTCAGTTTTCAGTTTCTTACACACACACAAAAAAACTTTCTTATTTCTCTTTATTTCTTTTTAAGTAAAAAAAAAAAAAAAAAAAAATCAACCTGCAAGTAGGCTACATGGACCCAGAACCCAATAAAACATCCAATATTGTTATTTCATTATTTCTTTATAAAACCAAAACAGGGGGAAAAAAAAAAAAAATCATCAATTAATTATGTAATCATGATCAATTATCCTTCAGGAAGTATACAATATAAACCTTTCAACAACATTAATTTGTTTACCGGGAGTAGTATTTTCTATGATGATTCTGTATTTCTTTAAAATATGAAACTGTTATTCTTGTTTTGTTTTTGTTTTTTTAAATACATATTATGAGAGAAAAGAGTCCGATATTTTTTATTTAATCTTTTTTCATTTTTTTTCGAAGTGTAAAGTTAGTAGGCTAAAAGTAAAAATGTATTTAACCTTTTACTGGAAGACTTAAAATAGCCTATAGGCTATTTCTGATTCTTCATTCAGGCTGGTGAGGTCATTGCCTATAATTCAATGTCTTATATTTTAAAAACCGAAGCAGAACCAACTACAGTTTTACCGGCACAAACAAACGAGACTATTTTGGCCAAAATTTGGAGCATGTGGGGGGCTGAGTGACCTGAAAATGACCTATAAAAGTTCTTTTAATATTTCAAAAACCGAAGCAGAACAAACAAAACTTTTAACGGCACAAACAAACGAGACTATTTTGAGCAAATTGGGAGCATGTGGGGGGCACCGGTTTTAAGCAATTTGAATGTAAAAACATTTTTCCTTAGGCCTACTCTATATTTAAGATCGTCATTGTTGCTTTTTTTGTTAAACGGCAAAAACTGAGCACAAACGAACAGCACAATTTTAGAACGATTTAAGAAGACATGGGGTGGAAATTATTTGGTTTTTATTTTATTTTTTGTTTTTAAGTCTAAAAGTTAGGGATTCTTTTAACGCCACAAATCGAGCACAAGCACCAGTTTTGGAGCGATTTAGATTACATGGGGTGGAAATTGGGTTTTTTCATAATTAAAAAAAAAAAAAAAAAAGTAATCAATTACAGGGATTCTTTTAACGGCACAAATCGAGCACAAACGAACAATACCGGTTTGGAGCAATTTGGATGGCATGGGGTGGAGAGTTACTTAACCGTTCATAAAACATTTTTATATTTAATAAGAGGTCTTAGTTACAATGTTTGTTTTAACGGCACAAATCGAGTACAAACAAGTGACATCGGTTTCGTGCGATTTAGACAAAGTGGGGTGGAGAATGACGCCACAGCTTCCGAATTATATTTATTATTAAAGGGGGAAATAGATAGTGTTCATTTTAACGGCACAAATCTAGCATTTGGAGCAATTTGGACGGCATGGGGTGTAGAGTGACGTCACAACCCGAATTATATTTGTTATATCTGTGGAAGGAAAACAGTGTGTGTTCGTTTTAATGGCACAAACCAGCACAAATCGAGCACAAACGAATGGCACCGGTTTGAAGCGATTTGAACGACATGGGGTGGAGAATGACATCACATGACCAAAAAAATAATGCTCAATATCTCGAACACCAGATCAGCACAAGCGGTCGTTTTTTTTGCGGCACAAATCAACACAAACCAATGGCATAGTTTTGGGGATTATTTCGCTTTATGGGGTGTCAACTTCACGGAGGTACTCCACCGTTACGTTTGCACTTCAAATGATTGCTTGTAAATTTTGTTTGTATTTTGTATTTTATTTAAATACATTTGATGAGTAAGTATTTGTAATTTGTAACTAAATACTTTTTGATGTATTTGTGTCCATCTCTGCTTATTGATCAATAATATTTAAATAAACACTATTAGACATATATAAGACGTTTGTACAATAGGAAATAAACAAGCAATATCACACGAGTAATCGTGTGATGTGGCTGTATAACAGCACAGCTGCCGTAGGCACGAGCTTAGGGACGTGGGTTTTGGCGATCCACTCCCTGGATGGATGTGTTATGAGTACATTGAATTTGAATGAACAAGTGCTATATGTCTCGTGTGCACCCGGATAGTGGTAATAGAGGAGAGGCAAATTGTAATGTATAGTAGCTTACAGGAATAAAAATATGAAGTTATGAAACTATGCCCTTAGCCAAATCAATTTGCTATGGAACAAGTAATAGATTAATAATACCAAAAATTGCCCATTAATATACCCAAAATTAATTATACCTCATATTTAAACATTATCTACATAAGAGCCAGTGGCAAATTCCCAAAGGACTAGCTGAGATAAATCTGTTCTCGGCCGGTACATGAGCGTCGAACGGCCGCTGGGGGTCTGGAGCTCAATCACTGAAAAAGTCTAAACAAACTATTGTCAAAAATGCACTATGTTCATATATAATATACATATTTGAGGTGTAAATAACTACATTCTTGCCTAAAAAAACCTCTTAAAACTACAATCTATGATACAACAGCAGTAGTATTTGTAAAATTATAGTGGTTTGCTCGTTCGCTATGACACTCTCTGTGAACAGTGTTGCAAATGGAGTAAAACAACTGGTGAAACGGTTCTAGTGAGTCACGTCTGTCTGTTTTTAGGCTTGTTTGACTTGATGGAGCGCCGCACAGACCCATCGGTGTCTGACTTGAAGCAGTGCTTGCCGGTAAGAAATTTTGTCTGACTTCAGACAGCATCGACGCCATGTGACTGTGACGTATGGCTTCCAAGTACAGCGAGAGCGATTCGAGATCAGCCGCCTGAGTCAGCCAGAGCGGTTTCTCAAGAGGAGCTGTGCGACCTCTGATGACGACACAGCTGTTCTACGATTGGCCGGATTCACCGCATGACAACGATCATGTGTGTTTCGTGTTTGTCACGTCTTCAGTTCCACTAATGCTCACAAATCTGTATTTTTATAACAGTTAAAGCTCTTTTTCATGTAGTCGCGATGTTATATTGTCATGTTTATCAAAATAATATTAAAAAATTAAAAACTTAGACCCCCATTACATTGGTATTTATATAGTATATGCTTATAATGAACTTTATTCTTGTAAAAACACGCTGTAAGCAGTACATAAAGTATTGAATGAAAATGTCTCTGAAACATCAGTGTATTAGTCAAATATTGCATTTATTTCACTTCAGCTATGATAAAGTATGCAAACGCAGCGCGAGCGTCATCAGCTAAAAGTCTGTTTTATCAGATTTTTTGAGAACACTACTATAGATAATTAGAAAGTTCACTCAAAGGCAACATTTTAAAATCAGACTGAGGCACTATAATGTACAGAGGTAGAATTGCTGTATACTCACCCATTGTCGTTTCTGGATTGCAGCTCTGCAATGCGATTCCTGGGAAAGATTTGAGTGATTTAAAACAATATTAATGAAAGATACTGAAAGTGTTTCTAAACTCCAGTCCTCGGGACCCACCTACCAGAATGCTTTAAATGCAAAGTGACATAAAGGTATTCTGTTGTCATAAAGTGACAACAGAATACCAAAGAACAAAAAGTGACAAAAAAAAGCAAAAAGTTTGTTCATCTTTGACTATCTTCTGTGCTTAAATCTTCACAACCTTAGACAACTGTTTCTTTTGTCACTTAATATGAGTATTTCAATTCTACTTTTTAATGGATTTTGAACTCTGAATTTGTTTGGTGTGTGGTTTCCTTGTTGTGTGTTTTAAAAGAAACCAATTTTACAAACAAATTAAGAAATTTACATAAATATCAAATGTTTTTAGAAATGCATTCCTTAATATTAGTCAGTGATATTTATGTTAAAGTCAGATCCAGACTCACTTGTATCTCTTGACAATGAAGACACACAGTACTCCAACCAAAAGAGCAGCTCCAAGACCAGAGATGGTTGGTATGAGGATGTGGTTGAGAGTTGCTTGTTCTGATAAAAACAAAAATCACTTAATTACTTAAAATTATTACTTATATACACAAAAGAGTTTTACTGTTATACCTTTCACAAAGATAGGCTGAGTGGCTTGCATTTCACCCCGGACACTCCCGTGGTACTTGACAGTGCATGTGATAGAGCTGTGATCATCCTCTTTTGTTGGGGTGAAGGTAAGGAGAGATTCTGCTTCCCATTTTCCATGACCAATGTCCTTATAGCTCATGATTGTTTTTCCAGAGTGGCTCCAGCTGAGAGTGGGCTGATGGGATGGACAGGTGTTCCGGACAGAGCATTTGAAGACTGTGGGTTGACCCTCTTGTGCAGCCGTCTCAGCCTGCAGCTCTGGTTTTGATGCTTGCTCTATACATATATTTTTGAATGGTAAAACACATATTTCACATAATAAATAAAAGCAAAAATAAGCTTATTTAAATTTAAACTAATTTTTTTTTTTAGGAGTTGTAATTACAGCTGACAGCTCAAAAGCACACTTACCAATCATATTAATTGTTACACAGTTATCCACAAAGGAGTACTGGTCTGATTTAGATGTCTCTAATTCCACCCTGAAACAATACGGGCCGTTGTCATGGTTTCTGACTTCATCAATCTCCAAGGAGCAGTTTAAATCACCAAGTGACCCAATCAGTTTTGTACGACTCTTGAAATTGTCTAGAACCAATGTATTATCACTGTGATAGATTAAATGATCCCTGTTGTTCTTAATGTGCCACATGCCTTTAGTACGACTGGCGGGCTGTTGTTGAGCAGGGTATTTGAATGAACAGGGCAACACGACACAAGATGAGACCAGAGCCTCCATTTCAGACTCTACCTTCACCTTCCAAACATCACCAAACACGACAGCACAAACAACTGCAAAATAATAATAATAATAATACAATTAGTGAAAGTAAATAAACAAACATAAATGTATATTCATTCATTTGTACATTTATTCATATAATGTATGGAAATAATGCTTCAAAATCATACCGTGAAGCCAGCAGAGAAGAACTTGTGCCCGTACACCCATGCTGGACTGGACTCTAGAAACTGACGAAGCAAAAACACGGCAGTTGATCAAAAATGTTACTGATTACTTTACGCATACAACAGTCTTTCAAGGGCACTGGGTAGGCATAGGCATGATTATAGTGTTCATATATATATATATATATATATATATATATATATATATATATATATATATATATATATATAATATATATATATATTTAAAATACATACCTGAGAGTTCTCAGGAGATGCAAACTGGAAACAAAAATAGATAATTTATTGATCATTGGTGCAAGTACAATAAAGAGACAAGGTTGTTGGACAATGATATTTGTTGCATAATAGCAAATTTAGTCAATGATTACTTGAAGCAAATACAAAGAGAATATGAGATTTCATAAGTCAGAGAGTCAAGACAGAAGAGAAGCACATTCTAAGCTTAGCATTTGCCTGTGCTTACTAGATCACAAGCAAAAATGGACAAACAGAAAAAGAGTTAAAGCTAGATATGGGGCTCTCTTAGGAGGTCAAGCGTGTTTTTTTATTTTTTGTTATTGAGGTTAATGCTATGGAACCTTGTTTTCACCACTGAATAAAAAAAAAAAAGGTACGTGCGACTTTTTCTCTGACAATTTCAACATTTTTCTCGCAATTGCGAGTTTACATCTTGCAATTCTGACTTTATAACTCTCAATTCTGACTTTATAACATGCAATTGCGAGATATAAACTCGCAATTCTGAGAAAAAAGTCCCTCAGAATTGTATGGAAGCCCATTTCTGCAACATGATAAAAAATAAAAAGTCATTTAAAAGTCATAATTATGAGATAAAAAGTCGAAATTATGACATACCAAATCGAAATTTTGACATACTAAATCAAAATTATGAGATTAAAAAAAGATTGAAGAGATATGAGATTGAAATTATGACTTTAAAAATCATCAGGTCAATGAGCAGCAGGTCATAATTTCGACTTTGACTTGGTATGTCATAATTTTGACTTTTTATCTCATAATTATGACACTTAAAGTTTTCTTATGTGGCAGAAATGGGCAATTGCGAGTCAGAATTGTCAGATAAAAACTCGCTCTTACCTTTTTTTTTTTTTTTTTTTATTCTGTGGCGGAAACAAGGTTCCATATTTTTTAACTTGCTATTTTTTAACTTGCTTTTATAATTCTGAGAAAAAGAGTCAGAATTGCAAGAGAAAAGTCAGAATTCTGACTTTATATCTCGCAATTCTGACTTTATATCTAGCAAGTGTGAGGGAAAAAAAAGTCAGAATTGCGAGATGTAAACTGAGTAGTAGTAGTATAGTGGAAAAAATTAAATTAACTTTTAAATTGTTTTATTCCGTGGTGGAAACAAGCTTCCATATAATACATTTTAGTTCTCTAGAAATATGCAAGTGAGTAAATTATACTTTAAGAGTGAAAGGATCTTTACAACTGCAAAAAAAAAAAAAAAAAAAAAAAAATATATATATATATACACATATACACACATATATATATATATATATATATATATATATATATATATATATATATAATGTGATGTATGCATCCAATATGAATCACACACTAAATAATACATCTTGGAATAATCAGTAAGCAATCAAATATGATATAAATAATGGAAATGAACTTATAACTGTATATTTTGTATTTTCTCATTCTTCTTGTAATTGTTTTAGATAGAAATATTATCACTATATTTATAGTCAGGAATATTTTTTATTTATTGTAATAATAATTATATAAAAAAGAAAAGGAGCCTACCTTGTTTTTCAGAGTGTGACTGATGTGCCTTTACTGACTGAATGACTGACTGAAATTTAATGCAAACCAGAGATATAAATTGCTTAAAAAAAACAACAGGGAGTTTATTTTGCCCCACAGATTTCTGAGAATTTAGACCTTTATTTAATTTATCATGTTCTCATGTATCCCTTGAGGACACTGAGCATCAGAGTTAAGGTCAGACCTAGAATATAATTAAACAAAATATAGTAACTCCTAGCTGTGGTGTGCGAGCTGATAAGCAAGATGTGCAGTGGACTGAGCACTCGGCGTCACAGTTCATAGAGCACATCTCTGTTCACAGACATCAGTGAAAAGTTTGTAGTTTGGTCGGATATCAACAGCAAAGAAAGTAAAACAAGGCATGTATTATTAACATTAACTAATGGTAGAGATTTGATTTTTAGAAGAAAAATAAAATTAAGAAAACAAAATCACGGAATAATATATATACAAACAACTTCAAATTAATAACATCAAAAATTAATTCTCCTTCAATTACAGTACAGATTATATTACTATAACACCACTGCAATTTAAAAGACTCCATATCATTCATTAGTTTAAAGTACTTGTATTCAACACCAACCCTAGCCTTTAAGAAAACTTTAAAAAGAAGTACAACATCTTGACCATGTCTATTCTTTATTCTATTTCTCCTTGTGATGCAAGTTTGTGATGGCTTGTCCAACAATAAAATTAATCAACTGCCATTTAGTTCTCTGTTTTTTGACAATATCTCATTCCTAAAACAAACACATTAGGAGTGAATTTCAACAAAACAAAAAGTGATCTCAATCTATATTCTGTAAAACGATCAAAAACAGTTTTTCTTGCTCAACAGTATAAGAAAAAAAAAAAAAAACCTTGACAGCTATAGCCCCATGCAATATTCACCACTGCAAATCACCTGTTTGCTTGTTCAACAGTGCTTTGTACATCACCCTCCAAACTGGCTTATCTTCTTTTGTAATCCAAACAAGAAGTAATTGTAATTTTCTCGCCACACAGTGTCTTTCTTCTCATTTACCTTGGCATAATTGAATAAAAAGAGTTCTCAAACACCATTGTTTCTTCCTTCATATGTAAATCTTGTGCTTGAAAAACACCACAGAAAAACAGGGGAATCTCAACATAACACCGACTGTGACACAAGAGTCAGGGTCATTAATATGTACGCCCCCAACTTTTGCATATACCAACCCATGTTCAAGGCAGTATTAACGTTGTGGAGCTCCACAGTCAAATCAGTTGTTCCGCAGGTATTGTAAAGCATGCAAGCAATGGCAATAGTGAAAATGGCAGATGGATTGATAATAACTGTTCATGATCCATGATTTCATGATATATTTAGTGATATTTGTAAATTGTCTTTCTAAATGTTTTGTTAGCATGTTGCTAATGTACTCTTAAATGTGGTTAAAGTTACCACTGTTTCTTACTGTATTCATGGAGACCAAAGCCATGTCGTTCTTTTCATTTTTAACCTGAAAACGCTTGTAGTCTGTATAATTCATAAACGCATTCTGCATTCTTACCGAGTCTCTCCAACTGTGTGTAGCTTTAGCCCCGTTAGCCGTGCAGCACTATCAAACTCATTCAGAATCAAATGTTAGCAAACATCCACAAAATACATGCCATACTTACGTGATCTAATATGCTGCATCACCAGCAGTTTGTAATGATCCATTTTGAGAGTTATATTGTGATCTTTTTGTGAAGTATTGTTTATGCAATGTTTAATGGAGTCACGAGCTTGGGGGCGGGGAGCACGAGCATTCAAAGGTGTACACAACCCAAATCAGAGCATTTTTAATTCCACCCCAAAATAGGCAGTTAAAACATGGTATAATAAAAAATCTATGGGGTATTTTGAGCTGAAACTTCAGAGACACATTCTGGGAACACCTTTGACTTATATTACATATTGTAAAATGTCAGTTCTAGGGCACCTTTAAAAAAACACCTGTACAACAATTTTTGGTAACACTTTAGTATAGGGAACACAATGACTATTTACTACGACTTTTCCTTCAATAAACTCCTAATTTACTGCTAATTAATAGTTAGTAAGGTAGTTGTTAAGTTTAGGTATTGGATAGGATTAAGAATGTAGAATAAGGTCATGCAGAATAAGGCATTAATATGTGCTTAATAAGTACTAATAAATAGCCAATATTCTAGTAATGTGCATGCTTAATAAGCTAATAAGCTTAATAAATAGTTAAAGTACCCTAAAATAAAGTGTTACCCAATTTTCCTGCAACCAAATCCAAATTGTGCAATCCTTTTAAATCCACCAGTATGCCAGACATACCCTTTAAATCTGGTGAAATGACAATTTTCGGAAAAGGATCTCTCATATTTGGAACCAGGCTTCCGTTACCAAAATTTTGCAACATGATTAATTCTTCCTCTGTTAATCTTATTTTCCACATTGTAAAAATAACCCTTAGTTTGATGTGAAGATCTCTGGCCTAATGCAGCGGACAATGCAGATACATCACTTAGGTCAGGTCCTGCCACATCAATTAAATTTCTTAGTTTTACCATACCAGAACTACATAGCCTTAGTGTGAGACCTGGCAAACACTAATTTGATAAATCAAAACAAGCTCCTTTGACTAAAGGCTCCTTGAGAAACCAAAACAAAGATTCTGTCTTACAATCCCTGGTAAAATTAAAATGAACTCACATTTTAAAGTGCCCTCATTATGGATTTTTGAAAATTACCTTTCATGTAGTGTGTAACATAGCTCTAAGTGAATGAAAACATCCTGCAAAGTTTCAAATCTGAAAGTGCACCATATATAATGTTATTGTCTCTCAAAAGTAAGAGTCGTTTGTAAAATGAATCCCAAGCCGTTTCGATGTGACGTCACATTAGCATATTGCCCGCCCGCTTATTGCGCGTGCAGACCTGTTCCTGTCATTTTACTGACGACTGCTTCTTCAACCTAAATGTGTTCAACGAGGGATTCGCAAGCTGGTTGTTACTGAAGGATGGGTCAGTACCCAGTTTATTTGGACCAGCTTCTTCCTCCTCCGAATCACAACCTGTAAGTATGATTAATAATTGTTGCCACGTTTGATAGACTGTAATCCGACCGAAACAGCACAAGTCTATATGTCCTCTAAGTAAAAACAAAAATACAAATTTTGTAGACAAATATGTGATACGCAAGGACTAAAATCCAGTGTCTAACATCCACACAGCTTCGGGTTTCAGTTCAATGGCCTGAGTACTGGACTGAAGCCCTTTATACGGTCCAGTCCGAACCATGTCAGTGACGTCTCCGCATCCAAATTCCGATCCAGAGTCACCACATTCTCTGTAGCATGCAGAAAACGTATTTAGTTGTGTGTGTTGTGTACGCTCCGCGCAGCTTGTAGGTTGTCTATAAATGTGTCACATGTTTGTCGTTGTTATTACTTGGAGTTATGATAAAGAATAGAGCAATACGTTGGTATACAACTGCAGTGCTTTATCAAGACATTTCTGCATTGGGCTAACACATATACATACTATGACTGTTTGGGTGTTTGGGCTAGGTTCGCTAACATAAACATAAAACAACTAATTTCCTCTCCGAGTCTTTATTTTTAGAACAGAGTGGAGCACCATCATTATTGTAATGCAATGTAAGTGATGCAAGCACTGTATACTGTACTCTGTGTTAACCAGCAGAAGTCATCTGATCAATCACCGCAGATTAGCATCACACAAAGGAGGTGTTTGGAAAATTTTAATCGTTGAGCGAATCGTTTGGGAGTTGTTGAGCAAATAAGGTAAAAATTAATTATAAGACAATGAAAGTGTTTTTTGACCTTGCATGTATGTAAACCTGTTGTTGGGGACTTCCAAAACAAAAATAGGAACCTTTTAAATGCCATAATAGGGGCACTTTAAAAAGTCCACAGTAGAAAGAGGGTAATTCTTTTTAAATTCAACTGTTTATGATCCAGAAGTGTCAAAATGCTGTCAAGTCCAAGTCCATCAGTCTTCTATAGGATAATCTGGGCAACTTTTCTCCATACCAGATCTTCAGATCCAGTTAACAGTCTCTGGATAAATTGTAGGCAAGTAGTTGCTAGTCTACTTGGCAGGTGCACCAGTCACTGACCTCCTTCCACAGGAAAAAGAAAATAAATAAATAATATACTTTGGGGAATCCAACGAAGCAGATCCCAAAAAAAAGTCTACAAACATTGCTTGCAACCTGGAAAGCATACTGGGAGGAGGGTCCACACATGACAATCTGTGCCACAATGTTGAGGCAGTCAAATTGTTAATTATTAAAATCCTCCCCCAAAAAGAAGGAAGTATCCACTTCCACTTCTTTTATCTACCCTCCATTTTTCAACTACCCCAACCCAATTTTTTTCTTGCGTAACAGTATCCTCAATAAAATTCCCAGGTATTTGATCCCTACTTTTTTCCAAATTGACCCACCATGTAACAATGGTGGATCTTTCTCCAATTTCCCAACAACCAATGCATCACTTTTACAGTTTATTTTGGCAGCAGATACACAATTGATATTTGATATTCAACAGTGCTTTGATCTACCTGCATTGACACTATTCTTTAAGAGCTGCTGTGCAGCCAAAATAATGTACCAGTTATCACTGTAAAGCTGCTTTGACACAATCTACATTGTAAAAAGCGCTATATAAATAAAGGTGACTTGACTTGACTTGACTTCCATTTAACCAAATTATTTATATCATTCTGTCCATTTGTCACAGAGTCACCCACCAACACCAACGCATCGTCACCGGATCTTCACGCTCCACCCACTCGTTCACAGTCTCCTGAATACTAATCACCTGCACCTGCTCCTCATCATCCATGGACACTTTGAAGACTCACTTCCCTCACTTATTTGTCTGGTCTCGTCTTACATACCTGGACTCCTTACCTGCTGCTTACCTGAGTTTACCGTGTTCCCATCCTGTTGTCTTCCGTCTCCAGTTCTCCATTCTCTGTGTTCACCAGCACCTGCAAAAGACGTTCCTCTGTTATAATCCAGCTAAGTCACCATTCTATAGTGCTTGTTCATTGACTCACCTGCATCCACTGTCTGCCTGTGTTCGTGCCTCTGTTCAATAAATTTGTGTGTTTCACTTACCTCTCTGCCTCCGTCTGTGTCCTGACACCATTAACCATAATCATTACATCATCATGTATATATATGATACGATATATGATGATGCAAATTGTTATGAGATAACGGTAAGCGTTCTATTTTAGAATTAAAATTTTAACTAATTTAAAAATGGTTCAATTGCTAAAAAGTACAGCATTCTAGAAAGTGCAAATACTTTTCTAATGCCTCTATTAACTTTAAAAGGGGCACTCAAACCACCATTAATTTTTAGCATACTTTCAATATCTTTGTATAACACCTTAATTACTCCAAAATCAAAAGCATTAAGAGTTTTCCAAAGGTATATTGATGCTCAGCTCTATTAAATGCTTTCTGGTCAGGGTGTATGACCTGCCCCATCACCTCTCTCAATCTGTTGGCCAGAACCTTGGAGAAGATTTTCAAATCAGAGCACAACAAGCTCACTGGTCTCCAGTTCTCAGTTTCTTGCAGATTGCCTTTCTTTAGTAGAATCACAGCTCTCCTACAACTCAGAGATAGGGCACCCATTTGCATAAGATTTTGATAATGTGACCTGACCAAAGCTCCCTTTGCCTTCATGCCTAGCAGGTCCGCAATACATAACTTATTGGACTTAAGGGCATCAATACCACTCTGCTCTCCAGGGGCCTCTATTATTGATTGTAACTACAATTTCAGCTTCAAGTTTTTTAAAACATTTTTTTGTTATATTTTTAGAGACATTAAAAGTATACTGTTGACATAACAATTTCAACTTTCCTATAGTCCCATCACTGGTGCAAATTTATAAAACACTCCTTTTTTTATTTAAATTCCTTCCAAAAAAATAAAAACCCCTTTTTAAATATTAAATCACTCAAAGAGAAATTAAAATGCCAATAGGCACTCTTTGACCTTATATTTGCTATAAAGGCTTTACATATAACAATAGCATGATCAGAAAAACCAGAAGGACTAATTACACAGCTTTTCATAATATTGAAATTGTGTTTAAAACAGTATAATCTATCTAATCTGGCCAAAGAAATTAAATTCTCTCGAGTATGTGTCCACGTATATTGTTTACCATTTTTATTTAAACGCCTCCATATATCACACAATTTATGAGTCGCGATCAGTGTTCGTATAGCCCAGCTTGAGGCTGCATGAGGTTTAGCATGATTCCAATCTAGTAGATAATTCTCTGTGCAGTTAAATTCACCACCTAAAAACAAATACTCATCTGAGTTACAGCTCTGCAAAACTCTCAGCGCCATTAGTGGGAGCATATACATTAATAAACACAACATTGAATTTTTCAGATTGTGCCCGTATAGCAATAAATCTACCAGGAATTTCTTGTTTCACCTCAGAAGAGGCAGGAGTAAAATGCTTAGCAAATAATACAGCCACCCCTCCTCATGTTGAAGTCATATGAGAGCACAGCACCACTCCTTCCCATTGTCTTCTCCAGTCAACCCATCCTCTGCTTTAAGTTCTGATCTCAATTTTGCAGCAATTTTCTTTAATCTGTATATTTCTTGAACAGTATTGTTCTTCACCCTCACTTCGCATTAACATCTCAACAGAGTCAACAAACATTTTGCGGTCTGGAAAAAAGTCTATAACATATTTTTTGTTCTTTGTAGAAAAGACCTAACTTTTCCAAAAGAATAAGCACTATACCTATTCATTCTGTTCTTATTATCCACAATATCACTATCAGAGTCTTCAACAGCACTGCTTTCAACATCATTACATGCATCAACTTGTATTTCTGATAGTTTTTTTTTTTTTTTTCAGTCTATTTTCGCTTTATTTATTTTTCTCTTAACATTTTGGGCATTTTGAAAAGTGCATCATAACTCACATACTCCGCATTAATTTCATCTTCCATCACCAAATCAGCTGTTTTGTCAGTAACATTTGATATTTCCCCCTCTACCATTCCTCATCCTCCCATCCCTGCATCACTTGTTCCAGCCTCTGCTGTAACACTCACGCTTTCATCTTGCTCAGGCTTGGCTGCCCTGACAGCACCATCATTCACAGCTGCCTTGGCATTTGCATCCTCAGTCTGTTCCAGTGTTGTGCCAAAATTGGTGACCTATCAAAAACTGTGACCAGGGATCGCTGTTCAGCAAATGTTTGTGCAGGAGCGAGCAGACGTGCAGAGATCAGACGCTGAAACAGAATGATGTTGAAAAACATCCAAGCTATTTATTGTGGCGAGCATATAAATGCTTGTATAGAGAAGAAATTAAACATTAATGCTGCACTGTTGTTGACTGATGCTGGACTGTGTTAAACAATGAATGGTTTCGTTTTGTATAACATATTCTCACTGTCTGATACACATAGTCTTATCTTTATTCTTATTACTATTAAATAGAATTACCCAATAATGTTGGAGATCCTATAGTTTGTTCCTTACAAATGCATATTACTCTAAGACACAGTATGGATCACAAAATCTGATGACCGCTCTTTATTTCACCATAACTGACCATAATGTTCAATAAAGTGACTCATGTGATCTGTGACTACCTCCCCTTTCTGTTTTATAAATCTTTTTGATCAGACATTGATATCTATAGGTACAGTAAGGTCACAGAATCTGATTCATAGCTATATTTTTTAAAAAGTGCTAAGGTTGATCCGCCTTAGCATGGCATTGTTGGTCTAGTTCCCCATAGCGTCTTCAATGCAATACTCGTTCCTGTTATCTCAGGGAACGATACTCGGTTACTAACGTAACCTCAGTTCCCTGAGATAACAGGAGCGAGTATTGCATAGATGGCCATACTAGCAGGCTACACGACTGGGCGATCGTTGCCTAAGTCGATTAAACCTGATTCCTATGGCAAAGCGAGACGCTTATATGGGCAGATGCCCCGCCCATTCTGGTGGGCACTGCACCCTTTGGTTCGTGCACTTACGCTGCATCGCCATAGGTGCGTGCAGTTCCAACTCACCAGCCAATCGGCTTGCGCAGAGCCCTGCTCAGCATCTGGTTTGTGCAGTTGCACTGCGTTGTTAAATTTGACATAAGCTTCAAAATCTAAGAAAAAAAGAGTTTTCCACATTTTTTCCACAGTCTTTTAACTTTTTGTGTAATTTTTGAGGACTGGATAATTTTAATAATTTGTTTAGTTATTCATAATATTTTGACAGCCCAAAGGGCTGCAGTCCACATTTTAAAGTGCAACGGGCCAGTAAAGTACAATTAATGGGAAAAGTGTATTAGTACAGTAGGTGTGTTGGAGTGTATTAGGATTACACTAAAGTAATAAAACTTCTGATCAAGTAGGCCTATGTGAATTTCGTTCACCATTTCAAACTGACTATATGTTGTTTTCTTTATTTGTCATAATTACATATCTTTACTTCTGTAATTACATTCTGTATGTACGTGAAGCTGCTTTGCAACCATGCACAATTGTGAAAAGTAGGCTACTATTTAAAATAAATTTGAATTGAATTAAACAATTCCTGATATTCAAAGTGTGGTTAAATTGTTGAAAAGATAGAGGTCATAATTACAAAACTTAGAAAGTTAATAATGAATTATTTTTAGTAACTCAAAACACATTTGCTGTAAACTTTTATCATGGGCAGACTTGGACCTTGAAGCATGGATGGACCTGGTCTGTGGAGCATGGGCAGACTTGGACCTTGGAGCATGGGTGGACCTGGACCATTGAGAATGTGCGGACCTGGGCCGTGGAGCATGGGTGGACTTGGAACTTGGAGCATGGGTGGACCTGGACCATGGAGCATGGGCGGACTTGTATCCTGGAGCATGAGTGGACCAGGTCCGTGGAGCATGGGCAGATTTGGACCTTGGAGCATGTGTGGACCTGGTCCGTGGAGCGGAGGGTTCTGGTGCACTGGCGGACCTGGGCCATTGAGGAGAGGG
The DNA here is from genome assembly GCA_037101425.1 of Elopichthys bambusa. NCBI lineage: Eukaryota > Metazoa > Chordata > Actinopteri > Cypriniformes > Xenocyprididae > Elopichthys > Elopichthys bambusa. Next base: position 9,109,395 of record CM074444.1, read on the forward strand.
TCCTGGTTCACTGGAGGACCTTGGTCTTGAAGCAGTGGTGGACCACTGTTTCATGTTTATAATTTCATGTCTCTTAATTTGCAAATCGTCATTGTCATGTTTTATGTTCCTGTTTGTCTTGTTCTAGTCATGTGATCTTGCCATGTGCTCCCCTTGTCATGTGCTATGTTGTCATTGGTTTATTGGTTTGATTGTGCACAGGTGTTCCTTGTTTGTCATCAGTCCTTGTATATTTAAGCCCTCGTGTTTGCCTTGTTCTTTGTCAAGTAATGTCCGTCTACCACTGTTGGTGAGTTCCATGCTGTCATGTCATGTAGCCAAGCCAAGTAAAGTCTTTGTTTTATGTTTGACCAAGTTTAGACTATTGTAAATGGAAATAAAACTGCACCTCCATGGTCCCCTGAACTGCCTGCACCGCCATGGTGCCCTGAACTGCCAGAGCCGCCCTGGAGGTGTCCTAGCCTGCCAGCATCGCCCATGTTTCGCGGCTCAGGTCTGCTCAAGCTCCATGTCCCTATTCCGCCTATCCTCCACGTCCCTGTTCCACTCATGCCTTATGACCCAGGCCTGCCTCTGCCATGCTCTAGTCCATGTCTTGTTCCCCTGCATGGGCCTGGCCCACCATCCCTCCCCCAAGACCGCCTCCGCTTCACCACCCTCCTGGAATTTTTTGTCTTGTCTTGTTTATTTATATAGCACTGTTTAAAACACAACCAAGGTTGAACCAAAGTGCTTTACATAAAAAAAATAAAGCATAAGAACAAATATCAACATACCACAACATATAAAACAATATAACCATTTGTATAGTTTTGGTTTTGTTGGGCGTCGAGAGCCACCCATAGAGGGGGGGGGGATCTGTCACGTATAGTTTTGGTTTTCTTTCGTGTTTATAGTTTCATGTCTCTTATTTTGTAAATAGTCATTGTCATGTTTCATGTTCCTGTTTGCCAAGTGCTCCCCTTGCCATGTGCTATGTTGTCATTGGTTTGATTGTGCACAGGTGTTCCTTGTTTGTCATCAGGCCTTGTATATTTAAGCCCTCAAGTTAAATTTTCCCACTCGTCAACATGTGGTTGTATTGTCTATTTCTCCCATTAACCTGTGCAACTTTGCAGGGTGAAAAATTGCTTTCCAACTTTTTGCTGCAAACTCAAAATCTAGAATCTAAAATTTTTGTATGCACATGGAGTCTGACAACAGCCGATATGCTCCACATGGAAATCTGATCTCACCATCATCAAGTCCATTTGTTTTACATGAAGAAACAGAAAAAACTGACAGACTAAATCCAGAAAAACTGTAGCAACGTCTCTAAGATGGTTGAAGAAACCTTTGAGCGTTTGAGTGTTATTAAGCTCAATTTCCACTGGAATGAATTAAAAACGCTGCTCTGCAGCTTGTTAATTGAAAAATTAAAAAAATGATATATATCTATATATTATTTGAAAGTGGGGGCATCACAATGCCGGCTCAACATCATGATGTCTGTGAGTCAGACAAAGTCTGCTAATTTTTACCACTTCATCTCCTGATTCCTGCTGGTTCTCTGTCTCTTGGACTGCTAGAGGACTTAACATGATTGGTTTTGGATGCCAGGGAAAATTCAGTGTTGACTGGTTTTAGATACCAGATAAAATTGATATATTCTGATGGGAGGTCTAGTAAAGGAGCTGGATTCCCTAAGAATACAATTCTTCTCAGTTGGTGAACACCTACATGTCGCTGTTTGTTTTTGATCAGTCATAAACATTAATTAGATACATTTACTTCATGGACAGCCTTCTCTTTTATCCCCATTATACTCTCTGTCGTCTGTGTTCCAATTCAGTTCAATTTAAAGTGTGCTGTATTGGCATGACAAGTGTTGCTCTGTCTCCACTTCTCTCTGGTCACAGTTCAGGCAGATGCAGCTCCCTCTGGGCAGCCACTTCTGTCTGTATCTGCCCATTTCTACAGTCAGTGTGTGATTGCTCAGTCTGTACCTTTGTCATTCTTCTTCTTAATTTACAGTCTTTCACTGTACTCTCTATTTTCACTGTAGTCTCTATTTCGGGCCAAATAACATTGAAGTTTACTTTGTTTTTCTGTTGTTTCAGTCCAATAGGTCAGGTCCATTTTTTTTTTTTTTTTTTGCTTTTATAATTTGGTTGGGCCTAATTCTGTGGATGAGGGTGTCAGTGTCCTGAGGCTGGCTGTTGTTAGTCGTGTTAGTTTGTTTTTGCAGCTTCAGGACCATCTGAATCAGGGGAGTTTTTTCAATGTACATTTCATGGTTTTTAAGGGATTTAAAATGATAAGAGTTGGATTGATTTTGTGATAGCATAGAAGGCCCTTATTTTCAGCCCGAGGTATGTATAGCTTGTGGCATGATCAGTTGTGGTCATACCAAGGGTGAAATTGTGTCTCTTTCCCTGACATCTGGGTTTTTTCTGAAATGTTAGTACTTTATTTTTAGTTGGATTAATAGTTGGGGCCCAGGTCTGACAGAACTGATGCAAGATGTCCAGGTTCTGCTGTAGACCCTCTTCTGTTGGAAATAGCAGGACCAGATCAACTTCATAGGGGAGTCATGTAGTGTGAGGTCAGGTGTTGCTGATTGTTCTAGTAGTTTCGCTAATTTATTAATGTAAATATTGAAGAGGGTCGGTGATAGCGAGCCTTGTCTCACACCACACCCTTGAATGAAGAACTCAGTTTGTTTATTGTCAAATTTAATAGCGCATTGACTGTTTAGGTACATTGTTTTTATAATGTTGTTTTAACCCGATACCTGATTCTAGAAGTTTACACAGAAGAACTGAATCAAAGGCCTTCTAGGAATCTACAAAGCAAGCAAAAATTTTGGTTAATGTTTTTGTTGATCAGGGTATGTATGTGAAGATATGATCTGATGTTATATAATGTGGTAAGAATCCAATCTGACTTTTGCTCAGGACATTGTGCTCTGATACCCTGGGGGACAAAGAGTGACCTCATCAGTTCCACACCATGTTTCCTGTAAAGTTACAGGACTTTACTTTTGTTTTTCTTTGTCATAAGCACTGTATTGTACACATGCTGTGTAGTTTAGGTTTTTGGTATCAGAGCATTTGAATGAGTATGAGTATGAGTACACAAGCGCAGTATCAGGCCCGATACTGCATCCCTACTGCAAATACATCTGCCTATACACTAGTGTTGCAAAGAAAATAATTACGGCTTTAATTAAAGGGGACCTATTACGCTCCTTTTTACAAAATGTAATATACAGTAAGTCTCAGTTGTCCACAGAATGTGTCTGTACAGTTTTAGCTCAAAATACCCCACAGATCATTTATTATACCATATTGTAAATGGCCATTTTTTGAGTGGAACGAAAACGTCTCAGGTTACGCATGTAACCATGGTTCCCTGAGAACAGGGAATGAGACGCTGCATAAAGACGCTAGGGGAACACCTCCGCGTGAACCGGTGTCTTTTTTAATCTTGGCAATATCATATTGACCAGCGACAGCCCATGACATCATCACAATGTGACCCGATAGTATATAAGGGGTGCCCAGATAACATGTCTTCCACTTATCGTCTGAAGGGACTGTAAGCAGGCGGGCCCCGATGCATGGCAAAGAGATGCAGCGTCTCGTTCCCTGTTCTCAGGGAACCATGGTTACATGCGTAACCTGACACATTCCCTTTTGAAAGGGAACATGCTGTTTTCGTGCATGTATCTTTGAATGCAAATGAGCTGCTGCTTCTCACCCCGCTTTCCAGACCGCTTTCCTGCTTTTGCCTCTGATACACTGCCAAAAATATAGTAAAACATCTGTTTTGATTATCATCTCTATTGCGGTCACGCTCATGTGACATTGCAATTCTGTATCATCATGAAAGTTTATTATTTGCATGTGTTTTAGGGTGTACTCACACTAGGTGCTCTGAACCATGCCCGAGCGTATTTGACCCCCAATGCCTGGTTCATTTGGGGCAATTCCATGCAAAGGTCATCCTTACCATGAAAAAAAAAAAAAAGAGAAAAAAAAAACGTTTTTTACAGAAAGAACAAAACCCTTTTTAAGTTGTCCATTTAGGTCTGTACTATTCTGTATTAGTGTGCTGTAACAGACATTTTTAGGAAATTTCCTTGTTTATTCACCACATATGAGGTAAGCAACAACCAATTACATGCTTTCAAAAAAGGGATTAAAGACTCCCCTTTTAAAACTTTATTGGTAACACTTTACAATACGGGTGCACTAATATGCATTAATTCATACTTAACTAATGCACAGATAACAATGTGTTAATGTATGACTCATGAAGAACTAAACCATTAATTAATGATTACTGCATCAGCAACTAATAAAGAGTCTGTATGATTAATAGATTAAGTAATACATGAATTGCTAATTAAATGTGTCATAATATATAATTCCTTAATAACATATTTTATTAACTAATAGTCTATGTTAATATGTTGATAACCACAATGGTTTGAAGCCATGTATTTCAACTTCAAATTGTCTGCTTTAATTAATCATTAGCTAATGATTTGTAAACGCATCCTTATGTTATGTCTTTACTTGTTGAGGCACATGACTATTAACTAATTGTTAAGTAATATGTGATTATAGTTTTGACATCCACACTAAGCCATGGATTTCAGTTTCCAGCCATCTACAACCAGGATTCCACTGTACCAGATGAACTGCCGCATCCAGAACCTTGTTGTTCATGGCGTATGATGGATGCGGTGCAACACAACATAACACAATAAAACACAGGACAACACAACAAAATGCTACTTCTGTTATGAAGGACAAATGGACTTGCAATGAACTGTCATGTCCAGTGTAAACAACTGTTGTGGCATGACTTTTTGGTGCAGCCCAACTTACCCATCCTTCAAACACATTCTCTGACATTACACTCACTGCATGTGCAACTGTCAAAACCCATTAATTACATATTACTTAACAATTAGTTAATAGTCATGTGCCTCAACAAGTAAAGTCATAACATAATGATACATTTTCAAATCATTAGTTAATGATTAATTAAAGCAGACAACTGGAAGTTGAAGTACATGGCTTCAGCCCATTGTGGTAGTTCACACATTAATTTACACTTTTAGTTAATAAAATATGTTATTAAGGAATTATATATTATGACACATTTAATTAGCAATTCATGTATTACTTAATCTAATAATCATATAGAATCTTCATTATTTGCTGATGCTGTAATCATTAATTAATGGTTTAGTTCTTCATGAGTCATACATTAACACATGATTATCTGTGCATTAGTTAAGTATGAATTAATGCATATAAGTGTACCCGTATTGTAAAGTGTTACCATTTTATTTTAACAATAAGCATTTTCAGAAAGATAGAGGCATGCCTGAAAAAATAAATACACTCAATTTGTCATAACAGCACTGCCTGTTGAATTTGTAAGAGGTCACGGCTTCAGTGCTCTGTCACGTCTGTAACGTTTTGAAGATGAACAATTATACAAATAACTTGAAAATTTATATTTTTATATAATTTTTATATAATATATATCTTTATCTGTATATTACTTTATATTACTTTAAATTATGTTTATGATTATTAGGATCAACAATTCATTTACTCTAAACAACCATAATAATGCATTAAAAAAGCGCCATATTAAATCTGACTTTGCTTCTTATATTTGCTTATATATTGTGTTTCAGGCTTACCGCATATCGGAACATATCCAATTATCGCAATAATCTTTGCGCATTGTTAGTTTTAATACAGAAAAAGGTCGAGAGGGAGTAAAATCTTTGCGTGGAAGGGGGAGCTGCCACAAAACCTGTCACTCAACCCGTCACCGCTAGTGGCAGCTGCCACTCGACTCCTCACAAATATATGCGCCTGCCACAGGACCCTTCACGGATATATGCGCCTGTCATGGGACCTGTCACAGATATACGCACCTGCTTCACGATCTTACACAATATGTAAAGTGTTTTTTAAACAAAATGCAGCGCGCATCCCCTGTATCCAGTGGGAGACAGAACGGTGCACACAATAGGTCAATATTCACCATTAACCAAATGCTTTTTACCTGCCTTACAGCTACCAGACAGTCCGACTGATGCACATAATCAAACAGACATGTATCTCGCGGTTCCTTCTACTCTTATTTAGGCCCTGTCCATACGGAGACACGTTTAGGTGTATACGCAAAAATCTTGTATCGGATAGGCGTTTCGTCCAGACGAATCCAGCGTTTTCAGAAGGTGAATCCGATATTTTTTTTAAACCGGGTCCCAGAATGGATAAATCTGAAAACGGCATCCTTGCGTTTTCGTGTGTATAGCCTATCCGTATATTTTGTGAAAAAATGATGTCATCACCCCACATGTCGACCCTAGTCAGATTCCGCTAACAGAACAAAACAGCAACAACAACAACAATAAAGCGTTATTTCTAAGCTTCACTAAAGTTTGTATACAGCGCAGGGTTTATGCACATGCTCCAAGTCTTATTCTCTGTTTTAAGTGTATCTCTGTGGCAGAATTACAGCGCCACATACTGGTATGTATATGTATACTACATCGTTTTGAGCCAGTTTCAGCGGTTTCGTGTGTACGCAGATATTTCTTGAGACAAGGAAAAAAAAAAGTTTGGATAGGGAAAGATCTGGCTTCGTGTGGACGGGGCCTTAGCCTACCTATTTGCCACCTTACCTTATATTTTATTCTGCCATTTTAATCCGGAGCGCAAATCTCTTGAAACCTCCTAAGTGTCGCGCTTGCCTCGATCTCTCACTGTTTACATCTACCAGACACTCAGTTTGATGCATGAGAGCAAACAGATAATGCAACCACTTACTTATTTACCTATGTGCTCTTTTATCTTATTCGCTCTTTTTGTCCACAATGGAGCGCGCCTCGTGGCTCCTATTAAGCGCCGTGCCTGCCACAGCTTAGTGTTGCGCCTGCCACAATATCTCTCACTCTTTACATCTACTAACACTTTGATTGATGCACGTGTGCAAACAGACAGTGCAGTCCTGCTCTTATTTACCTATTTGTCATCTTATCTTGAATTTTATTCACTCTTTTGTCCGTAATGGAGCACACGTCCTGTCACCTAAGTGTCACGCCTGCCTCAAGATCTCTCACTGTTTACATCTACAGGCACTCTGTTTGATGCGTGAAAGCAAACAGATAATGCAAGCACTTACTTATTTACCTATGTGTTCTTTTATCTTATATCTTATCCACTCTTTTTGTCCGCAATGGAGCACGTCTCGTGGCTCCTACTAGCGTTGCGCCTGCCACAATATCTCTCACTGTTTACATCTACTAAACACTTCCATTGATGCACATGTGCAAACAGACACATGTGCAATCCTGCTCTTATTTGCCTATTTGTCATCTTATTCTCAGACACAGACAGGAACAAGAGGGTAAGTATTCAACAGGTGGTTTATTCAGAAACAAAGGGCACAAACACATGAACAACACAGGTGAGTAGTTTGCAGATATGAGCACGTTGAGTATAATCACTTAGCTGAGCAATGACCGCTGAGTCCTTTCTCTTTTGTAGAAGTATCAACGAGGGAAGACAAGACTTTTATACACATTTTACATGTTTTATATTTATTAAAATAAACTATAAAATCATATGTGAACATTGATAGCAATCTAGGCAAAGGCATATGATGAATTATTCAATGGCTAATTTAAATTTTTATCTTTTATTTATTTATTTATTCTCTTAAACTATCAGTTATGCTATAGCATATCTAAGTTCCGTTGAAGCTATACCTGCTATTCTCTATTCTCTTTAAATGCTATTGTGCTTTAAAATATGACATACTGTATTTTGTGTACGAGTCCATTTACAGTAGTGAAAAATAGCAATTTTTACATATGATTCGACAGTTTATTTTAATGAATATCACAAATCTAAAAGGTGTGCATTATAGTTGACACCTTGATGAACACTTTACAGTTGGTTTTATGACTGCAAGTCATTGTCTTCAAATGCTATTGAAGTTAGAAACGTGTATACCAATGTTGTATATATAACTTTAGAGACGGTCCCTAAATTTGGGAATATCGAACGTCCAAAATCAACTTTATGCCTGTGTTTCAGCGAGCTGACAGAGAAAGCTTACAGAGCCTGTAGCTGCCTCCGCCCTGCATGCCATGGCCCTCTTACATGTCTACCAGGCCAAAGCGCTTATGGACATGCCCCAGGGTGGTCTTGACCAACAGCTTCTGGGGGAGCTGTGCGCCGCCACTGACCTCGCCCTCGGGGTGACTAAGGTGACGGCATGTTCAGTTGGTCAGGCGATGGCTACTCTCGTAGTCCAGCAGCGCCACCTGTGGCTGACCTTGGCGGATATGAGGGAGGCCGATAAATATCGGTTCCTGGTCTCCCCCATATCTCAGGTTGGCCTATTCGGCGACGTGGTTGAGAGCTTCGCCCAGCAGTTCTCGGCCGCACAGAAGCAGGCTGAGGCAATCAAACATGTCCTGCCCCGGCGGTCCACTGCTGCCTCCACCCCACAGCCGGCCGCACAGCCTCAGCCCGCTCGTCGCTGAGGGCACCCGCCCGCCCCTGCTAAGTCGGCCAAGCAGCAGCCTCCACCCACCAGACAGCAGGGAGCCGGTCACGGACGTGGCGCCCAGCCTGCTCAGAACCTAGCCAAGCCAGGTGGCAAGAGATCGAGGAAGCGGTCCTGAGACGAGTGACCTGGAGGGGAGGATTTCAGCTCTTTGGGAGGCCGGGGGAAATTTATGTCTTGTCTCATCCCGCCGCTGGCTCTCCGGAGTCCAACGGTACCCACTTTGTCACAAAGAGAGCTGTTTCCCAAACCTCCAGGTCCCAAGAGGGCGCAGCTGGCAGTGTGCGAGGCCTCCCCTGCTGCTCTCAAAATTTATTAGAAAGACAACGTTTCGATCAAAAAGGCCTTCGTCAGGTCAGGCAAACAGTAAATAATCAAAAGATTTCTTATCATTTTATCAACATGGTCAATCACACCTGATACAATTCATTTTATCAACATGATCAATCACACCTGATACAAGTCATCAAACTAATTACCCAATAACTCAATCAACACAAGTAACAAATAGAATCAAAAATATACAAATGAAAAAATAAAAAATTCACAAAAAAGGTTTTAAATCAAATTCCAAATTTAAACCTTTTGGAGAAAGTAATGGGCCTACAACTTCAGACAGACAGCTCGTGGCAGTGTTTCAAGCTCCAGGAAAGACAAACAACCAAACTACAGGACTGTTGGACTTGGTGTATCTCAAAAAACATGGCCGCCATCGGCCAATGAATGTTGTGCACCTGTTAGGTTAACAGAGGCCGATCAGAACAAAACTTAATGGGCATGTTCGACTCATGTCTGTACGAAGATCTGTATGAATTTTGAAAGAAATCGGCCACTAGTTGGCACTAACAGGTTTTACGGCTCTGTAATCATGTGGTGTTTCATACATCCACACAATATGCATATAATTTGATAGATCTCCTCATACTGTACAAGTTTGCCTCAAGATCTACTGCTGTCAATCAAATTAAATTTAATTAAATATTTGTGATAATGTTAAAAACCTACTTTTGCAAACTAGTCTCAATAAAACCAGTGCAGTACAGTTCTCTGGACTCTCTAGTCAGTAATTATTGTATTTTTTTTTTTTTTTTTTTCAAAAAAGTTGAACTTTACCTTTTTGGGTAGCTATAATAACATTTCAATATGTAGCCTTGACCAAGTGTCCCCAAAAACCTATGACTCCTCAAGGAATGCTCAGATCTTCTTAAAAATAAGTACATGTGACATATGCCTTTATAACAGTTAAAAAGGTGAAAAATGGCAATGTTCCTTTAAGTATAATGGCATATAAAATTGCCACTGTAACCACCTAATGGCAGCAAAGGAACACTCAGTGGCTCGTGCTCTAAAAGTGTTTTAAAATCATATTTAAACTTTAAAAATTCATTATAATAACATTTCACATCATATTTTGTCAAGATTTGCCCCTACATGTGTTCACCTGAGGTATGTTTTTGCAATAATATCACATTACAATTACAATGATGTTTTAAAAGTGAAACCTGGAATAAGCATTTTCTTACCTATAATATATCTATCTGCAGTAGCATTTTGTTACTAATCATTTTATTTAAAGTATCTATATGTAAAACAGTAATGTGTGTGTGTGTACTTTCCGCCCATCTTTGGATGTTTTCATCTGTACCCTGTAACAAGAAACTACCAAACTGAGAAGTGAAAGTGGCTTCAAAATAAATTCCTTTTCTGTCTTTTGATTATACTTAAATATAAATCATTTCCTTTTTTTATTACTAACATTCAAGTTAGTAATCAAAACAAGTGCATTGCTTAAGAATCTAGTATCAAGCACAGCAAAATATAAAATTCAGTAAATGAAGTGAATGAAGGCTTAAGGCTGGGGTCAGAAAGAGAAGGGGAGCTATGCTGTAATTGCTTGGATGTCTACACTTTCCAGCATAGACATTTTTCCCTTGAAATGACAAATGATGCTGCCATCCACCCATTTTAAAAAACAAGCAACTATGAGACAAACAAACAAAAAACTGTGAACACTTAAACCAAACTTATGTTTCTTTATTTTAAAGAAAGGTATTACAAGATTAATTTCACGCAAAAAAAAAATAAAATAAAAAAATAAAAAAATAATACAAAAGGTATTTTGTTTTCAATTTTTTTTTTTTTTACTTTTAATACAGAATAATATATGAAGCATGAAAGCATGAAAGTCGATACAAGCATGAAAGTCGATACAAAGTTACAAACTACAGACACGAAAAAAGTATTTATGTATTTTCGTTTCTAAAATTGGAGACTTCCTGAAGCATAAGATCATAACATTTTTTTTGTTTGTTTTTTTGTTTTCCGTATCCATTTCACATTGTTGTCATCAATAAAAAAATGTTGAACAGAGGAACAGGATGGGGAAATTATGTGATCTGGACTCCGAGCACATGCTGTAACTGCTAGTGCACAGATCTGATGATGTTTCATTTTCATCAGATATTTCCATATATGTTGGTGCAAGCAGCATTATAATCAGAACCCTTAAAGGAAAATGTAAATAGATACAGAGGTCAAAGGTTAGTGACATTCAGCATTTTTTCTTTTTTTCTTTTTTCAGACAGCATTTGAAATGACAGAAATTGAATGTGCTGTAAGAGAGCAAATGAAGTGATACATACTCACATGGTAGGATTTTGGCTCACTGAGATGCATGGAGAAAAATAAGAATTTTAAAATCACAGAAATGTGTGAATTTATCATAACATCTGTTAAACTAAATGGATACTGTTACTTTTAGTAAAAGTAACAAATTCTACAATTTGTTTTTCCATTATAACAAACAATGTTAAATAACCAAGCTCAATAATCTTGAAGTGGCATGGGGACTTTTGACACTATATATATATATATATATATATATATATATATATATATATATATATATAAACTTTTATTATGACATTTCATAGACTGCATTCAACAGTATTATTTTGCTGTGTAACATGAATATAATGCATTTAGACCTTGAGGGACTCATATGTGGTTCAAATGCTCTGTACCTCTTTGGTGATGGCATATGAGGTTTGGAGAAAGGCTTGTTTCCTGACACTGTACATATGTTGTTTGCCCTGTGAAGAGAGAAGGTTCATCAGTGATGCTACTTTGGTCATTTGTATAGAGAGTAAATTTTATTAAAATATATTTGTAATTTTGTTTTAATAAATATAAATACATTTTTAATATACAAAGACAAGTTTGGTGTTTGCATACTGTATGCATACTGTAAAATCTAAAATTTTCTTTTAAAAAAAGTAAAATTCTGACTTGTATTCTACTTTCAGATTTGCATTATTTCTGGGTGATTGGTGTCTACAAAGAGAGAGAGAGAGAATGAAGTTATCAAATTGGAAGGTTTTATTATATAATACTGAAACACATGACACAAAATGAACAGAGAAAGTAAATATTGATTACCTAGAAAATCGGCTCCAGATGCTCCGTCTGTTCAGAGATGTGACATTTAAATAATATGATTGCAAACATAATTTGTGCATCGTTTATGCATATTTTTTTGTAATATAATTGTATTTTTAACCTGCCTTTGTTCAGGCTTCGGTGGTCTTTCAGGAGCATTTTTAATGTACCTGTAGATAGCAAAAGTTTAGTGCACTGGAAACAAAGACCAACTCTTTTTTATGTATGTATGTATTTATTTATTTATTTATTATTATTATTATTATTTTGTATTATTATTATTTACCTTTTTATGTTATACTTGCCTGATATCACTCCTGCTTCCCCTGTTAGTCCAAGCTGCTCTTCCATCAGGCATATTAAAATGACTGGGGGATAAATTTTAAATTTAGTTGCAGGAACAAATACAAAGATACAAAGATAAGTTCAGTAAAGAAAACTCCAACCTTGAAAATCTGTTCCAAAGTGATCTCCTACATCAGAGAATAAGGTTAAATAGTTACTTTATTAGCCAATGAAAGGGTTTAATATAAATTAATGAGTGAAATTGATGAAATAGACATGTCACACATACCTATGTTCAGACTGTGTTTGTAACCCTTGCATATTTTGACAAGGTTGTCTATAATCAACAATGACAATGTAAAAATTAGACTCTGGCAATGCTGACTGGTAAAAAAAAAAAAAAAAAAACTGAAAATAAGTAGTGGCAGCAGATCCATTATTTAAATTTACTTGGTATGTCCTAATGAATCTAAAGGCACCCTTTTGTCATTAAACAAAAGTTTCATGATTTTGGGAAGTGAAAAAAGCTATTTTTAAGATTTCCTGACCAGTAGGTGGTGCTGTGTCCATACTGCTCAAAGTAGCTTCAAGATGGTGATGACACAAAATTTAGTTTCAATACCTCAAAGCATTTTTAAGATACATACTCACTTTCTGTTTGGCATCCAGAGACATCAAATGTAAATACAGAAATTCTGAAGGGTGAGAATAAGCCATGCAAACACTTACCTGTGCCGTCTCTTGTATATGCAGACACAAATGAGGATGAACACAAATGATGGAGCAATGGCATAAAGCCCGAGAGTCTCCAATTTAATTTCTTGAACTCCTGAAAATAATTATCAGTCACATCTCTCACACATCATGAAGTAGTTTCTTTTTGAAAAGCCATATTAAAACATGAACCAATGCATAAGCCGATCTCATTAACATGTATAAAATCAGAGAATTTTATCAGTCTATACTCACTCTTAATACTCAGGAAAGCAGTATTGTTCTGTTGAGTTTTACCACCCCAAAAGTTAGCACTGCAGACAATTTCATCGTTCTCTTCATATCCAGTTGGAATGAAGATCACAGTGGACACTGTTTCCCAGACGCCTCCACCCATGTGATTGTGGTTCATAGTTGTTGTTGCTGTTGGGACACTCCAGATGATATTGGGAGGGTGAGAGGAGCATGTGTGGTTGACTGAGCATCTGATGGTGACGCGTGTCCCAGGCTCAATGTCTTTAGGTAGGGACGACATCACAGGTTTGTCAGGTGCTTTTTAAACAGAAACACAAATATGTTATGTTAGTTATGGGATGTGATGCATCTTTAAAAACCTAGCAATATTGGTTATATTTCCTCACCCCGCATTATAATGAACACACAGCTGTTGTTGAAACTGTATTTCTCATTTTCTTTTTCTGCTCTGAAGCAGAATGGCCCATTATCATGAGTTTGCACATTATCCATCTCCACAGTACAGTCCTGATTATCGGGGTTTCCAAGAAGCCTTGTGCGGCCTTTAAAATTGTCTAAGACGTCATGTGGGTCAGTGTGGAACATGTAGCCACCTTTTTTGGTGACCCAAAGAACACGAAGTCGACTGACATATTTTTCTTCTATCTTGAAACTGCACGGTATTACCACACAGGAATGAGGCAATGCAGTGATTTTGGGTATCACATCTGCCTTATACTGGAAATAAGCTTAAAATATACCATATAATGGATTAATCAGTATTATTAGAGAACTAAAATATGAGTGTTGTGCAATAATATAAATATGAGAGTAGCTATACAGAGGGGGAAAAACACATACTTTCATTCTGGATTGGATCCACTGGTTTTTGATACTCTGTAAGAGAATCAAGGGTAAACAATTATGTTTGGTTTTGGCATAAGTGAAGTGTCACATTTGAGCCTTAGGCTAGAAACCTAATTTACGCAATTGTGAATTGCAGTAACAAGCCTCAATATTAACGTTGTTGGGTAATTTAAAGTGTTTGAAAGTGTATTTGAAAAAAGACCATTCACGCTAACCATTTACACTTCATTAGAGTCAATTGCATTATGAATTGCATTGCATTATGAACTGCAGTCATACACATTTGAAAATGCAAGGCTACACGAAACAGATTTTGCTTAGTTTGCCATGTTCACGTAACCAGTTCAGTTCACAATTCAGTGCACAAATAAATGCAAGAAAAAATATTAACTACAATTTAGTATGCAGACATTATGACAAGGCAGATTTTGAATGGTGAATATTCTCATTCAGTTAGGCAGTGGAATTTGCAAGTTTACAAACAATTCTAAACAAAATAGATCCCACTAAAATAACATGACATGTAAAGTTCACACAAACCATACATGGCGCTAACAAATTACTTACGTTTTACATGTAAGACAACATAGGTTTCTGTGTTTTGTCCAGAAAATTGTGCAGTGCAAATCAATTTCTTTCCATGATCATCTTTGGAACCCAGAAAAGTTATGTTGGAATAGGTGATCCAATCTAAACCGGAAAGTGTTTTCCTTCCTGTTGAGACCTGCATGTTCTCATAGTTCCATGTGATGGTTGGAGTCTCTTTCTGGCAAGAGTGATAGACGGAACAAGTGAAGTTCTTTGCAACACCCTCTGTGACATCTGCCAGTTCAGGCTCAATCTTTATTTTATGATGAACACCTGAAATTAAACTGAAATCTTTTAATAGGTCCAGATGTGACATTTAAAATGCTCTTATTGGTAATAGCACACGAAGCAGTTCATATTTATGTTCACTTACACTTTGCACGTTTGACCTTTGTCTCTGTTACTGTTATGTCACCATGATGTGTTACAGTACACTCAATAGTGGTGCTTTCTGCTTTTATGACACCTGTGCGTGTCAGAGTGATTTTCCACAGGCCATCATTATTTTGCTCATTGTCTATTTTGTCAGTTCCCTCTATACCTTTCAGAATGATGTTTGGTTTGCTGTATGGACACGAGTGGACAGCTGAACATACAATTGTGATGCTGTCACCCATGCTTTCACCTCCATAAATATTGATGCTGGGCGGCTGTAAACTTGCTACAAATAGCAGAAATGTTACAATTAGGCAACACACTCTCATAACTAGATCAGGGGCCATATTCACAAAACATCTTAAAGGCCCACTTAAGTGCCTTGGAACACTCTGCATTATTCAATGCGTTGACGTAATTTCCACTGAAACATGAAGAAAGGGCGGTACATATCGAACAGTTCCTCACGTTTTTTTGTTTTTGTTTTTTTTAAGCCAATAGCGTTTCCTTTATATCACAGCTCGGCCAGAGCCTTTGAACTTTTTAAAGCCTCAGTTTCCTTTTAATCTCTTCCATATCGCTTTAAAGTATAGCATTCTGTGCAGAATTCAGATGGTTCCAATATGTTGTGTGGTATCGGACCCCTTTCTCTCTACCACTTCACTTCCTATCTACTCACTGTCCCATAATAAAAAGGCAAAACCAGCAAAATAAATAAATGAATAAATAAATAAGAAAATAATGTCCTATTACCTGTGGCAATTGTTTCACGAGTTGTAAGACGCTGACAATTAGCTGAACATATACTTGTTTAATTAGTGACACTAATTTTTAAACCTTTATTTGAATATGGCAAAATCGCTGACAGAGACCCCTCCCCCATCAGCCAATCACTGTTGGCATAGTTAGTAAGCGTGTTGATATCATCCTTAACAACAAGGTCATTTCCGCCCTTACTCTTAGCTTAAGACTTCTCTCTATTTCTTAGAAATAGTTGGTCAACAGCTTTGTGAATAGGTTTTCACAAGAAACTTTTAGTGCTATTTAGGAGAACTCTTAGAGGTAAGATAAAATGTTTTGTGAATATGGCCCCAGGAGTCAAGGAAATTTAAATAAACTTGACAGAAACATTATAATTAATACATCATACAAAGAAATAAAGAAAAAATGAAATTTGCAAATGATGCTAGAGCTTTTCTCAGAACTAACTTCCCTTTTTCAGAGCCACTTTTTACATTTTTTTAACCATGCCATTTGGTTTGATATTTTGATTTATAATGAAAAGACAAAAATATATATACTTCTTGTGGCAAATTGTCTTTCCTTTATTTAAAATGTTAAAAACATAAATTGGTTAGAAGTCAGTTTGAGAGAAGCATTTCACTGTCTATTGCTATTGACCACAAAATATTTGACTACAGTTGGACAATCACAGACATTACAGTGAAAGATAATTATTCCAAAAATATTTACATACCATTGACAAGGATTGTAGAGGTGACATCCTCAAATTTGTGTTTGTGCCACCCATCTTTTTCAGGGTCAATCCTTGTGTATAATTTCTCTCCATGATGGGACTCTTTCAGGATTTTGATCAGCAGACTGCATTCCCAAGTTGAGTTTCCATAAAAATCAGTGTTTCCTTTAAACTTCTTAATGACATCATTTGCATGCAAACGATCATAAACTAAAGGATAACCATTAGAGGCCCACTGATACCACACAATTCTACCTGGGTCTTTGTGTGGTTTTGACGTGTAAGAGAAAGAACATGGTATAACCAGACAGGAACCCTGGAGGCCATAAATGTGTTCTGGCATTCTCACTTCCAATCCCAAAACATCATACTTCATAACACCTGTGGGACAAGTTTGGAAAGCATTAATGGCTGAGTGGAAGATAAGCAAACTTAAAAAAAAAAAAATTTCCATCATTATATTTCTTTCAATCACATAAGTAATTTAAAATCTATACACGCTATTTTGCAATGCAGAAGCTATTTCTTTGAATGTGTGAGACTTCCAGTTGATTAGCTGCTACACTGTAAAATCAAATTAGTTAACCTTACTTTTAAAAAAAAGCATGTAAAACAATTGCCTTAAAAAAACTAAGTGTAATAGGAATAGTATGTTGTACTGACAAATGCTTAGTGTAGTTCCCTTACACAAGAACTGTAGAGAGTACTTGATCATTTACTATAGATTTACTCTTGACTTAGTATAGCTACACAGAATTACTTACTCCTGAATAAATTAAACAAATGTTTTCTTTTACTATTTTTGGCTTTATTTGCCAAGTTTATTTTGCAAAATAAAAACATTTCTTTATTGTATGTATTTATTGTCAGAGCTCATCCTCTAGTCCTGAAGTGCCAGTGTCTTGCTGAGTTTAATAACTTTTTATTTTCAAAGCTTGTGAAAACAATACCAATCAACCTGTTCAACTGTCAGCACTTTTTGTGCATAGAGATGAAAATGACCTTTCCTATTTAAATTGTTATAAATCTTGAATAACACATACTTTGGTATCTTTTTAAATATTTTACAAAACTCTGAAACTGCAAGAAAATCAAAGCCAAACATCAGAACAAATGTCAGGCCAAATTTTATCTCAAAATATTTTTAATCTCAAAATATGAGCTTTCAGTAAGATTTTGTTTGTGCGCAGTACCAAACTTTTCAATTAGGGTCAATTTGACCAAAAACATCAAAATCGTAAGTAGGGCTCGCTGCAGCCTGTGGAGTAACATGCAACTCCGCCCACATGTGTGACGTCAGAAGTTTTTTTTGCAGTTTTTGTAATAAAATAATTTGTTCTGATTAACCACAATTTAGTATGCAGACATTACAACAAGGCAGATTTTGAATGGTAAATATTCTTATAACACAAGTCATACAAGCATACTGCTAACAAATTACTCACGTTCTACACGTAAAACAACAGAGGTTTCAGTGTTTCCTCCCGAAAATTTTACAGTGCAAATCAGTTTCTTCCCATGGTCTTGTTTTGAACCCAGAAAGGTTATGTTGGAATAGGTGACCCGATATAAACTGGAAAGTGTTTTGCTCCATGTTGAGACCCTCATGTCCTTATAGTTCCATGTGATGGTTGGAGTCTCTTTCTGGCAGGAGTGATAGACGGAACAACTGAAGTTCTTTGCAACACCCTCTGTGAAATCTGTCAGTTCAGGCTCAATTGTTATTTTACGATGAACACCTAAAATTAAAGTGAAATCTTGTAATAGGTCCAACTGTGACATTTTAAATATAGTACACAGTTCATATTTGTGTTTACTCACATTTAGCAATTTTTTTTTTTGTAGCTGTCACTGTTTTGCCACCATGATGTGTTATAGAACACGTAATAGTCAAGCGTTCTGCGTTTACAACACTTGTGCATGTCTGAGTGATTTTCCACAAGCCGCCATTAATATGCACGTTGTTTATTTTGTTACATCCTTCTATACCGTTCAGAACGATGTTTGGTTTTCTGTATGGACACGAGTGGAGAGTGGAACATTCTACCGTGATGGTGTCACCTGTCTTGTCACCTCCATAAATACTGATTTCTGGGAGCTTTGGAAGATCTATAATTCACAGACACATAGAATTAGAACATTGCATCACTTTTTTATCTATACAGTGGCTCCATAGTATTTGGACACTTCAAAAATTAAATTGCATTAGATCTGCAGTCTGTAAACGAACGAAGCTAGGGCCTTTCTCAGAACTACCTTTCCTTTTCACTCTAAATTATTTTTAACTAACAGATCTCTAGGTCATTTTGTGTGTGTGTGTGTGTGTGTGTGTATGCATGAAGTCAGTGTCAGTTCCTCTCTTGTATACACACATATTTATAAGTGTTGTCAATCGATTTTTGTCTGTAATTAATCCCACCTGACATTATAGTTTTTAATATATTTTTATATTGTAAAAGTTTAGTGTAGAGTGATTTTCTCTTTTTCTTTTGTTCTTTGATTAACCTTAATGACAGAAATCACAGCAGGAGGTTTAGGATTAGGCTGCTGTCCATTTATGATCTGACACACATGATGGCAATCTGACATGCATCCCATTTTCTCACAGCTCTTCACATTAAGACTTTATTTAACTAATTTAAGACTGTGCTTACTATACTCGACAAAATGTGTATTCTGTCTGAAGTGGCTTTCTGTGCGTTTCAGTTGTGCGTGTCTGTCACACATACAGGAGATTCACAGACAGCGCACCACTGAGTTCACTTTTGTGTCTTGTCGCACTTGAATGGTTGTTCATGCAAAAAGCATTTGCAGGAATAAGAATGTGATAGTATAATGTAATGCTAGCTAAAGGCTGGCTTTTTCTAAATGATGCCTTTACCTTGAAACTAATAAACTGATTAGAAGAAAGTCAATTTGGGAGAAGCATTTTACTGTGTATATTTTTACTGACCACACAATATTTTACTATAGTTGGACAAACACAAATATTACAGTGACAGATTATTATTACAAGAGTATGTACATACTGTTGACATGGATTGTAGAGGTGACATCATAAAATGCGTAGGTACGCCACCCAACATTTTCAGGGTCAATCCATGCGTATAATTTCTCTCCATGGTGGGACAGTTGGAGGTCTTTGATCAGCAGACTGCATTCCCAATTTGATGGGTTTCCATATAAATCAGTTTTCCATCTAAACTTACCAATGACATCATATGGATACCATGGATCAAAAACTAAAGGATAACCTTTAGAGGCCCACTGATACCACACAATTCTATATGGGTTATTGGGTGGGTATGATGTGTAAGAGAAAGAACATGGTATAACCAGACAGGAACCCTGGAGGCCATGTATGCTTTTCGGCATTGTCACTCTCCATGCCAAAGTATCATAGAGCAGAACACCTGTTGGACAAAAGGTGAAATTTAGAGAAAATTAATGGCTGAAAAAGAAAAAGAAAAGTCATTGTAGTTCTCTAATCATTTTAAATTGAAATTAAAGGGTTCGTTCACCCAAAAATGAAATTTCTGTCATTAATTACTCATCCTCATGTCAAGACCTTCATTCATATTCTGAACACAAATTAAGATATTTTTGATGAAATCCAAGAGGCTTTTGTATCCCCCACAGAAAGCAATGAAATTACCGTCATTCAAGGTCCAGAAAAGTACTAAAGACATCATTAAAATAGTCCACGTGACTGCAGTTGTTCAAATTTAATGTTATGAAGCAACGAGAATACCTTTTGTGTGCAAAAACAAAACAAAAATAAAGACTTTATTCAATAAATTTGTCTCCTTCCTTCTCATATGCTGTTTCTGGACCTTGAATGATGATAATTACGTTGCTTTCTATGGGTGATTTAAAAAAAACAACAACAAAAAAAAAAAAAAAACATCTCAGGTTACGTATGTAACCATGGTTCCCTGAGAACAGGGAACAATACACTGCGTTTGACACGCTTTGGGAACATCGTCATGTGAAACGGTGTCTGAAAGCAATCATCAAATCTCACCAATCCTATTGGCCTATGATGGCCTATGACATCATAATAGACGCGACCCGGAAGCAGTCAGTACCTTATTGTCTGACGGGATTGTTCAGCAGGCAGCCCCAATACATGGCAGGTAACGCAGTGTCTCGTTCCCTGTTCTCAGGGAACCATGGTTACATACGTAACCATGTTTTTTTGTTAACCTGAGACGTTCCCTTTCGAAAGGGAACTCAACACTGCGTTTGACACGCTTTGGGGAACAATATACCCATGCCACCATGCTTGAGAGGAGTGCATGCCAAAAAATGGCTAGACAAACATCAGAACTAGCAGTTTTAACTGAAACAGGGACTGCAAAAGAGGCAGTAACCAACTCTGACCAGAGCGTAGAGTCGGGCATCCTGGAGAGCAGGACTCAGCTTAGTGCTTTTTACCCTTACCAATGAGGGGAGTAAAAACTGCTCAATCCTAGGATCTACTCAGCCCTTGATTATTTGCACTGAGGAGGCTGTGCACTCTAAAGGGACCCAAACAAGGAGAGTACAACCAGCCTAGGGGCCGGTCCTCAACAGGTAGGCCTCAGAGAGGCCTTCAACCACTGACCAGACTTAGGGAGCTAAGTACTATGCAGAACAACCCTCAAACGAGGGGAGTACTGGGCTCAACCTAACATATAAACCATACTGTAGGCACAAAATCATGGAGGCCCAGGAAGGGCCTGCAACATGACGTAATTCTACATCATGTGGAATATATCCCAGCAGCCTTGCAAAACGCCAAACGTGAAAACTAAATGCTTAATCTACTTAAAAACACCCAGATGTGAGGGGAATAGCTTACAGGGCGGCCTGCGAAGGCCACACACCTAAAGCAGCTCACTTGCTGATAAAGCAAGAGCCCACAAAACATGGGAACTTGTTCTGATTGAAACAGAGTTTAACTAGCAGATAAGACTGTTGAGTGCCCACATAACAGTCTACCTCAACACATTCCAACAAGCAGTGTACTCAGTAAAAACACTTTTTACTCTTTCAGCAAGAGGAGTACAAACTTACGCCATCATGTTCTTGAAGGAACTCCAGAAAGACACATGGCATCAGCTAGTGGCAGTGTCTAGGCTCTAAAGGAGCCATATATGAGAACCAAACTATCCATTGAGGTTAACCATTTAGCTCAACCTGAGCTTAATTCTGTTCAACACATTCTAACAGGCAATATACTCAGTAAAACACTTTTTACTCTCTAAGCAAGAGGAGTACAAACTACGCCAATCTGCTCTGAAAGAGGCCCACACAGGGCATACTATTCCAGAAAGACACAGGCATCAGCCAGTGGCAGTATCTAAGCTCTAAGGAAGCCAAATCTGAGAAACAAACTATCCAGTGAGGTTAACCAATTTAATCCACACATTCCACCAGGCAATGTACTCAGTAAAACACTTTTACTCTTTAATCAAGTGAAGTACAAACCTATGCCATCATGTTCCTGAAGGAGGCCCAAAAAAAGGGCCTATGACTGCTTAGAGAGTAAAAAGTGTTTTACTGAGTACAAACTACGCCAATCTGCTCTGAAAGAGGCCCATTCCAGAAAGACACAGGCGTCAGCCAGTGATAGTGTCTACGCTCTAAGGAAGCCACTATCAAGTGAGGTTACCTAGTTTAACTTAATCTGAGCTTAAAATCTACACATTCTAACAGGAAATGTACTCAGTAAAAAACACTTTTTACCCTTCTAGTAAGGGGAGTACAAAGAATATATGCTGCCATGTTCTGAAGGAGGCCAGCACCGGCCTACTACTTCAAACAATCACAGGCATAAACCTGTGGCAGTGCTAGTTCTAAGTGAGCAAGACTCTGACTAAACATCTACCAACAAAACTTATGATACAAAGCTATTGTACTCTGAAGGAGACCTAAAACAAGGCCTTCTACTCCAAACAACACAATAAACAACTTGTGGCAGTGTTTAAACTCTAAAAGGGAGCTACATAGGAACCGAACTGAATAGTGAGGTCCACTAAACAAACTCAACCGGAGCTATGCATTCCAACAGGCCATATACTCAGTAAAAAACACGTTTTACCCTTATAGCAAGGGGAGTACAAACTTGCTTAGGAATGCTTCACTTTTCATTCATACTACCCTGAAATTGTGAATTTCAAGGGTGGGTGCTTTTCACCAAAGACAGAGACATCTGTACTGAACCCTAGGGAACAGGAGCTTAAATAAAGCTAACACTGTTTCACTCAAACTTGAATCCTAATTCAAGGGGTTCAGGGGATAAGCCTAAACAAAGTAAAAATGAAAGTTCTAGAAAAGTGGGGCCACAGCAACACTAGAAGTTTTAAGGCGCCTACCACCGGAAACAACGGCACCAGGGACTTAGCAATAGTCTGCTACCTTAGCTGCTATCTATCTTGCACCTACATCAAAGGGATAATGGGCCTTGGCCTGACAACTCTGATAAGAGGAGGCCAGAACTAGGAAAAACTACTCTCACCTGACAGGGGTAGTAATAAAAGGGTAAAATGCTTCAGTATGTCACCTAAACCCTAGTTCTAGCCTAGGCCAGCTATAGCTGTGGGCCTGTCTGGCCACAAATAAGCATAGATCTGCCTGGGGCTTAAACTCATCCTCTAAAACTCTCAATAGAGAGGAGGCAACTCTGAAATAAACTCTAAAACAAGAGCTCAGAGGTCAACCCTCAAGAGTGCCAATCTCTAATACAAACTCTAGCTATGACGAGAGGAGAAAGGCTACTCTACCATATGGTGGCTGTAAAGGTGGCCATATAACCAACACAAAGATAACCAACCTAATGGGAACTTCAGGGCCTTAATTCCTAATATATAAAATATTATATATTTTTTACACACCTAGGAAAAAGACTATACAGGAAAACTAATGTCAACATATTTTACTATAAATATAGACTAAGCTCATTCCCTGCGGCTTGAAGAACGGAGACTTACCATCATAGAAGGATGGAATCTATGGTTCTTTCAAGCCTGAACGTGCCCCTTCACTATCAAGCCAGAAGGCGATGTTACAATACAGACAGGAGGTGACAGTTGATGATGTTTATTGACACACAGCAGAGTATAACAGAATTGCAGGTGAATGATGAAGTGTCTTGAAGTGCAGAGTGAGTGATACTGTCCTTGTGATGAATTGTAGTGAGGATCCTGGATGAAGTGAACGAGGAGCTGGGACGAAGACAGAGAACACTCACACACAGACTGGGAACGCTGGAGACAACTTGGAGACACTGGAGATGCTAGAGACAGGTAAGTAGATCGTTTGGAGTCCTTAAGGTAAGCATGGAGGTACGTCTTGATGCGAACAAGACCGGACAGTGACTGAGTGTCCGGGCATGTCCAGACTCTGTGGAGACAGGATCTGCCCGTTCGATTGGGGATGGTAACCGGAGGATAGGCTGATGGTCACACCTAGGAGCGAGAAGAAAGCCTTCCACACTCAAGAGAAAAACTGGGGTCCCCTATCTGACACTATGTCTTCTGGGATTCCATAGTATCTGAAGACATGAGCTCAGGCTGTTTGCATGGCCGTTGGTAATCCTCTCAAGGGGATCAGGCGACAGGATTTGGAAAAGCGGTCTACTATAACCAGGATGCAAGTGCAGTCATTGGAGACAGCGAGGTCCGTGATGAAATCGACTCCTAGGTGTGACCAGGGTCGGCTGGGAACGGGCAGAGGATGGAGCTTGCTGGATGGAAGATGGCTCTTCAAGATGGCGTATTCCCTTACACCCCACTTACACCCCTGCACGTACCTTCTGACATCGGATGCCATATTCGGCCACCAGAAGCATTCTTTCAGCAGCGAGAGGGTTTCATTGACCCCCGGGTGGCCAGTGCCTAAGGACGTGTGGGCTGCGTGAATGAGTGGGGTGCACCGTGACTGGGTGGTGTATTGCAAGCCTGGTGGGCAACCCGGCGGAGTGTTGGTGGAGGCATTGGAGGAGGGCATGGTCTCTTCTGACCAGGTGATGGGGTTGACAATGAGTTCTTCAGGAAGGATGGCCTCAGGTTCTTCAGTGTTTTCTTCTGGAGCATGTAATCGGGATAGGGCGTCAGCCTTGACGTTTTTGGGGCCTGGGCAGTAGGAGATGGTAAAGTCGAATCGGGTGAAGAATAGAGACCAGCGGGCTTGCCTTGGGTTCAGTCGTTTGGCTGCCCATAGGTACTCCAGGTTCTTATGATCGGTGAGCACCAGGAAGGGGTGTTTAGCTCCCTCCAACCAATGCCTCCACTCCTCCTGAGCTAGCTTGATGGCGAGCAGTTCCCTGTTATCGATGTCATAATTGGTCTCCGCCGGGTTGAGCTTGCGGGAGAACAAGGCACATGAGTGGAGTCTACTTGGGTTCCCCTGCTGCTGAGATAATACCACTCCTACTCCGGTGGTGGATGCATCAACTTCGACTACGAAAGGTTTCTCTGGGTCGGGATGGACAAGGAGAGGAGCGGTGGTCAAGGCTTCTTTTAAGAAAGTTAAAGGCGTTGGTGGCAGCTGGGGTCCAGGACAGAGACTTGGGCTTGTTGCGGAGGAGGCTGGTGAGTGGACTGGTGATGGTACTGTAGTTCTGGATAAAGCGTCGGTAGAGATTGGCGAAGCCGAGAAATCGTTGCAGTTCCTTTATAGTGGATGGGATGGGCCAGTTATGGATGGCATCCACCTTCCTCTCGTCCATCCGGATGCCACTGCTGTCAATGTTATATCCAAGGAACTGCACTGAGGGCTGGTGGAAGGAGCACTTCTCGGCCTTTAGGAAGAGCTGTAACTCCCTCAGGCATTTCAGGACCTCCGCAATGTGGTGGCTATGTTCGGCCATACTCCGGGAGTATATTAGGATGTCATCTATATAGACCAAGACGAACTTATGGAGGAACTCCCGGAGCACCTCATGTATGAAGTCCTGGAGTATGGAGGGGGCGTTGACCAGGCTATACGGCATAACGAGGTACTCGTTAAAAATAATATCATGAATTTCCAAAAGTGACACAGTTTCAAACAGACTAAAACAGAATCCTATTGTGTCCATTACACTCGATTTAGCGGCAGGAGTACCAATACTGGCTCTAATCCCAATAATTTTCTCCACAAAAAATTTTGCAAATAAGTTGCATGTTGCTAATGAAGGAGTCAAAGTTAATTTCGTTCTAGGACAAATAAGTCTATTAACCATGGTGAATAACTCTTGTGGGGAGTTATTAGCAATGATATTAGCGAAATATCTTTCTTTAAAGTACTTTACAGCTTTTTGATATTTAATCACACTATTCCTCAAAATTTGAAGTGAAATATGCAATTTATCTTTGTTCCACTTTCTTTCTGCTCTTCTACATTCCTGCCTTAAAGCTCTAGTCTGTTCATTCAGCCACGGTTGCATATTGGCTATTTTTTCCTCATTGGCTCTTTTTTACCCTCATAGAGAGGAAATTACCTCCCTCAAATCCTGCTTCTTCTTCCTGGAGTCCTGCCTTCTCTGGGACCTGCTCCGAGAAGGAGGCAACACTGGACTTCTAGCCCTGTCTCCGATCCTCGAATCGGGACTGGCTAGGACCACCTGTCTGTCTGGGCCCAGAATCGGATCTGAGCGGTATGCAGGTCTTAAACGCTGCCGAGCGCGCCTCTCTGAACTTTCCCACCACCGCCTCGACGGAGGTACCAAAAAGTTCAGAGGGTGAAACTGGCGCATCGAGGAGAAAGCCCTTTTCTTTCTCCCCGATGTCGGCCATGTTCAACCGCAGATATCTCTCTGTGGCCACCATTGCTGCCATTGATCTTACAACCGAGGCAGCAGTCTGTTTAGTGGCCCGGAGAGCAAGATCCGTGGTGCGGCACAGCTCTACCGCCTCAGGGGACAGACCCTTCCATTGATCCAGATCCTACAACAGATCAGCCTGGTAGGCCCGTAACACCGCCATAGTGTGTAAGGCAGCACCAGCCTGACCCGCTGCCGCGTATACCCTGCCATTCAAGCGTGAAGTCACTTTAAGGGGCTTTGAAGGCAGGACCGAAGCTTTCAGTGTCGGAGCCCGCCCTGTAACGAGATCGTCTGCAAATGTCTCGTCAATAGGGGGCATCGACACATACCCATGCTGGCTCAGTCTCTCAACATCAGTGAAATTAGCTCGCTGATGTTGGTGAATACGAGACGAGTATGGGTTCTTCCATGCCTTCTTGATCTCAACATGTAGATCAGGAAGGAATGGAAGGCTCACTGGGGCTGTCGGGTTATGGCCAGAAAGGAACTGTTCGTCTTAACACACTCCCAAGGCAGGTGAAGCCTGCCAGAAGTGCGCTCCATAACCTCGAGCAGCTCCACATATGCAGGGCAGGGAGGCTTTAAAGTTTCAGCAGGCTCGCCTGCTTCCTCTTCAACAGCCACCTCCTGCTCTCTTGGGCTTGAAGCAAGAAGAGCACTCACTGCTGGATCTGATGATGTCAATGGGAGGACATCATCATCATCCAGCAGCTCACCCTTGTCAGCCTCTGGGGGTTGCGAGAGATTCACACCTCTCGCAAACTTCTCAGCAAGCTTCATCTGAGAGCCCCATGATTTCAGCCACTGCTTTGCCTTAGCGCGGGTGGGACCAGAACCACCAGGCACAGATGCCGGCCCCTCTTTCCTCGAGAAGAGGGCCAAACAAGAGTGGAGAGTCCTAATAGGCAGACGCTCACAGTTTGCACAGACAGCGCCCTCAAGCACTGTCCGTGCATGCTCCTTTCCCAGACAGAAAACGCACAGATTGTGTGTGTCATCGGGTGTCAAAAACCTGGGACACGAATCCACACACTTCCTGAAATGTTTGTTTGAATCGCAATCAAACAAAACAGTCCCTGAAGACGATAAGATACTGACTGCTTCTCTAGGCACTCCTTTTTATACTTCCGGGTCGTATCTATTATGACATCATAGGCTGTCGCCGTCCAATAGGAAAATAGGGAATCCTTTTCTGATCTCATGTAGGGGAGAGTGGGGCACAACCTAACACTTTTCGTCTGGTACAAATATGTGGCTTTGTTTCATTAATACAGTGTATATTTTCTTTATTTATCCCCAAAATAATTGAAGTGAAATGTGACAACATGTTGTAACATGACCATATGACAACTTAATTTTATCTGATCTAATAGAAAAAAAAAAAAAAAGATATAGATATATATATATATATATATATATATATATATATATATATATATATAGTTTGACAATGAACACAATGCAAACTACTAGGTCTAGCCTAGGTCAAAACAATACAGGCAAACAGATGAAGAAACATATTCAGGCTTTCAGAAAAACACAGAGCTGAACAAAACACACCCCTCCCTCCACTCACAGCTCTCACAGAACAGGAGATAAATAGACGCATAGTACAAATGCTGTAAATTTCTTAAAATAATATTTTCTGAATGTTCAGGTTCTTCCTCTCAGTCTTTATTCACCTTTCCTTCCTGTGGTTTCTCAATGGATATTGGTGACTATATAGAACAGCATAATTCTAGTAGTATAATTGTAACGCAGCTGCTTAGTATCTGCTGCTAGTTATTGAAGTATTAAAGAACTACTCAAACTGCTAAATAACAGATAGGAGATTAAAATCATATCAGATTTGTCCACAAACACAAAAAATATATGAAAACCTTACTTTACTTTTTACTTATTTAGTTTTGCTATTGTTAAATACATTTTCAGTGGTATCTTTCAAAGATTTCTGGATTTTGGCGCAGTTTTTTTTCTCTATATATTGTTGACATGGCAGCTAGTAAATACACTAAGTTTCATCATGCTAGCATATATGGACGTATTTAAAACGCGTGTTACAACTAACCCCATGTTAGGTTTTGCCCCGCTCTCCCCTAAATACTTCTTCTGAAATAAAGACACTGAATAATCTAACCTGAGAAAAGCTGCTGAGGTCAGATTAAAAAGTGTTAATTAAAAAAAGAAAATCTACTGTGACAAATTTTCAGGATGTATACCCTTATCAACTACTTTATGAAGAAGAGAAACAAAACAACATATACACTATACCTTGTAAAAGCAAATGAACAATCAGAGGTCCCATCATTATCCAGGGTTTGCCTTTAGGTGAAATAAGAAAACGAGTTGTAAAAAAAACAAAACAAAAAAAAAAAAACACACCTTTTAAAATAAAGTAAAGACCATTTTTAGCAATTGAAATGTTACCCAAGTGACTAAATTGACACGTGAAGTTTGTAATGTTAAATCAGATGTAATATACTCTTTTTCATTTTTACCTTCTTAATGCGGTCTTATTTGCAAATAAGTCAACGGGATGGAAAAGGCCTAAACCATGCAATGATTTCAAAATGTGAAAACCTGTGAGCAAAAGATGAAAAACACTGTTTGGTTATGCAAGAAAGATTTTAAAAGGGGAAGTGTGAAACACAGAGAGTAACAGAGACAGAAGTGTTATTTTCTTCCAAATCTGCTTTGCTTAAATGAGGCAGAGATTAGTCAACACCACAAATACCTCTTAATTAAACATTTTTCAAGCTCTAGCCCCTCCCACTGCCACTTTAACTGAGGTAAGGTGTTAGCGGCATCTTATTTTGAAACTTGATTTTGCGCTCGATAAAGCATGACAAACCCAAGATCCAAAAAAGAAGAAAACAACATCAGCTGTCTGTCACTCTGTTTAAGTAGGTTTAGTGAATTTTAATAGATAAACTGTAAACAACAACGTTTTTCTCAATCGATTCGACACATTTTTTCCAAATGAATGTAGTTGCTCTCAAAACAATTAACATAGCAAACTAAACACTCATATGTTGGCTAAACAGTTCAGTATCCACTGCATAATAAATCGCTGCATTTGATTCTAGTAATGCATTTATCAAAAATAAATACTAACAAAGTTTTTAATGAAGAGTTTAGTTGTATAACGATGAGTGTCTTTGTGTTATGTGCTTACGAATTTAATGTCTTAAACTGACGATCTATGTTACCTTGCTAATAAATAGTGTTTTCACTATAGTTTGGATATATCCGCCACAGAGCAAATGAACGCTGGACGATCCATTTGCTCGGTCATAAAATAAATGACTCTTTCAAAATTCCCTATAAATTAATTAATAATTCCATTTGAACTAATTTGCTACATCAATGTCACAGCATATATTTTCACGAGTCATGCATCATGAAGAAAAAAAAAAAGAAAGAAAAAAAAAAAAGCATTGAATGCTGGATCCTTCTGAAACCTGTCTTTATTCTTCTACCTCTCCTCTTTCCTCTTACACTTTGCTCTTCTCTTCCCCTCTGTCCATGTCTTCTTATATTTTATTCTCTTGTTCTTTAGTTTTTCTTCAATTGCTAACTGTCATAAACAGAAGGAGACAGATGAAGTGAGTATACACTGTAAAAAAGAAAAAATCTGTAATTTTACAGATTTTTCATGTATTTTGAATATTCTGTAAAATTACACAAATAGAATGTAAATTTACATATCAGCGGTAAAATAATGTGAAAAACATGTAACTGTTTAATAACATAAAATTTCAGTTTTTTTATTTGACTTCCCATCACTACTTCGACTGTTCCGTTTATCAAAGTAGTTCTGCTGCATTCAATGTTTAATTTCATAATGAATTTCTTCTCATAATATCATCTCATAATATAATATAATCATACATTCTTTGTTGAAATACGCGGACATTTAAATATTCAAACTGAAGGAATTCCCACCCGGCGCAAGGATACAGTCTCTTCAAAGCACACGGTGAATGGAGCAGCGGAGCTGACTGGAATCACTCGACCGTTAGGATTGCAGCCGTACGTGGATGTGAAACGAAAATAAGCAGGTAAAATACACATTTTCTAAACTTGTCTTTATTATATGTTGTTTCTAGCATTTTGAACCATCCAAATGCCTGAGTCGTCAAACCAATGACTGTGTGTGTTTTAATGTTTTAAACGATGCGGGCCGTTAATCATTTAAAATGTTTATGATGTTTAAAATTAGATCTCAGTTGACGGTAAGGTGTAGGTTTGTTATTTACTTGACATTATCAAAGACCTAACATTAGTCCCTTATTTTGTTTAGGCTTTCTGTTGCATTTTGTTTCCACTGTAAGTTAGGCCTAACTTTACTGCCATTAACATGTGTTTCCTTTCAAAAGGGAACTCTACACTGCGTTTGAAATGCATATAGGGAACGCCATCACGTGAACCGGTGTCTGAAAGCAACTATCAAATCTCACCAAACCTATTGGCCGGCGACAGCCTATGATGTCATTATAGATGCGACCCGGAAGTATAAAGGAGCGCCTAGAGAAGCAGTCAGTATCTTTTTGTTTTCAGGGACTGTTTTGTTCGATTGCGAAAATCTGGTAAGGGATTTTTACTATCTACTAACAAACGTTTCAGGAAGTGTGTGTTTCTGTGTCCCGTTTTCTGTCTGGGTAAGGAGCATACACGGACAGTGCTTGAGGGCACTGTCTGTGCAAACTGTGAGCATCTGCTTTTTAGGACGCTCCGCTCTTGTTCGGCCCTCTTCTTGAGGGAAGAGTGGCCAGCATCTGTGCCCGGTGGTTCTGGTGACTGAAATCATGGGGTTCACAGATGGGACTTGCTGGGGAGTTAGAGAGAGATGTTTCTCTCGTATCCCCAGCGGCTGTTGAGGGTAGGCTCTTGTTTGGCACTCTTCTCGAGGGAAGAGGTGTCTGCATCTGTGCCTGGTGATTTTGGCCCCATTTGTGCTGAGGCAAAACGGCGGCTGCAATCATGAGGCTTGCAGGTGAGCTCGTTGGGAAGTTTGAGAGAGTTGTATTCTCTCTTAGCTCCCCCTGGGGTGATGAGGATGAGTTGTTGGATGACGATGACGTCCGTGTTTGACGTCACCGCGTCCGACAGCGAGCGCTCTTCTGGCTGCTGTGTATGCGGAGCTGCTGGTGTTTTTGGGACGCGCCTTTGGCAGGCCGCGGCTGCTGTGAGGGAGCATTAGGAAAGGGGCCGCACGCGGACGGCTCGATGAGCGGTTCCTTTCTGTCCATGAACGCTGCATCTCCCATAAGCTTTCCATTCCTTCCTGATCTCCACGTTGTTAGGTATGGAAAAAACCCTAGCTTTGTATCTGAGCCCAAACAGACGGGAGGAGGAAGAAGCGAGAGTGAGATGGGTGATCGATTGTAAACACGCTGCATTTGTAATCGATCCCCCAGCTACATAAGGGCAATTTATATCTACCCTCTCCTCTTCTTCTTTAACCTTCTATATATATATATATATATATATATATATATATATATATATATGTGTGTGTGTGTGTATGTATGTATGTTTATATACAGTGGGTACGGAAAATATTCAGACCCCCTTTGTTATATTGCAGCCATTTGCTAAAATCATTTAAGTTCATTTTTTTCCTCATTAATGCACACACAGCACTCCATATTGACAGAAAAACACAGAATTGTTGACATTTTTGCAGATTTATTAAAAAAGAAAAACTGGTCCTAAGTATTCAGACCCTTTGCTGTGACACTCATATATTTAACTCAGGTGCTGTCCATTTCTTCTGATCATCCTTGAGATGGTTCTATACCTTCATTTGAGTCCAGCTGTGTTTGATTATACTGATTGGACTTGATTAGGAAAGCCACACACCTGTCTATATAAGACCTTACAGCTCACAGTGCATGTCAGAGCAAATGAGAATCATGAGGTCAAAGGAACTGCCTGAAGAGCTCAGAGACAGAATTGTGGCAAGGCACAGATCTGGCCAAGGTTACAAAAAAATGTCTGCTGCACTTAAGGTTCCTAAGAGCACAGTGGCCTCCATAATCCTTAAATGGAAGATGTTTTGGACGACCAGAACCCTTCCTAGAGCTGGCCGTCCGGCTAAACTGAGCAATCGGGGGAGAAGAGCCTTGGTGAGAGAGGTAAAGAAGAACCCAAAGATCACTGTGGCTGAGCTCCAGAGATGCAGTCGGGAGATGGGAGAAAGTTGTAGAAAGTCAACCATCACTGCAGCCCTCCACCAGTCAGGGCTTTATGGCAGAGTGGCCCGACGGAAGCCTTTCCTCAGTGCAAGACATGAAAGCCCGCATGGAGTTTGCTAAAAAACACCTGAAGGACTCCAAGATGGTGAGAAATAAGATTCTCAGGTCTGATGAGACCAAGATAGAACGTTTTGGCCTTAATTCTAAGCGGTATGTGTGGAGAAAACCAGGCACTGCTCATCACCTGTCCAATACAGTCCCAACAGTGAAGCATGGTGGTGGCAGCATCATGCTGTGGGGGTGTTTTTCAGCTGCAGGGACAGGACGACTGGTTGCAATTGAGAGAAAGATGAATGCGGCCAAGTACAGGGATATCCTGGATGAAAACCTTCTCCAGAGTGCTCAGGACCTCAGACTGGGCTGAAGGTTTATCTTCCAACAAGACAATGACCCTAAGCACACAGCTAAAATAACGAAGGAGTGGCTTCACAACAACTCCGTGACTGTTCTTGAATGGCCCAGCCAGAGCCCTGACTTAAAGCCAATTGAGCATCTCTGGAGAGACCTAAAAATGGCTGTCCACCAACGTTTACCATCCAACCTGGCAGAACTGGAGAGGATCTGCAAGGAGGAATGGCAGAGGATCCCCAAAAATAGGGGTTTGAAAAACTTGTTGCATCTTTCCCAAAAAGATTCATGGCTGTATTAGATCAAAAAGATGCTTATACTAAATACTGAGCAAAGGGTCTGAATACTTAGGACCATGTGATATTTCAGTTTTTCTTTTTTAATAAATCTGCAAAAAATGTCAACAATTCTGTGTTTTTCTGTCAATATGGGGTGCTGTGTGTACATTAATGAGGAAAAAAAATGAACTTAAATGATTTTAGCAAATGGCTGCAATATAACAAAGAGTGAAACATTTAAGGGGGTCTGAATACTTTCCGTACCCACTGTATATATGCATGTATATATATTTAAAATATATTCATGCTCAGATGTTTCTTATGGTCAGACTGATGGCTGGGCCCATAGTGATTATTTTTCTGTCGACCCGCTTTTCCGGTTTAATAGTGAAGAGGATCTTTTAGGCTTAAAAGAACCCTAGATTCTATCCTTTCATGTAGAGAAAAAGGAGTATGAGGAATCTTCGGTCTTTTAGCTGCAGGAAGGTAAGATGGGTCTATTTTTTGTTTTAAAATAAGACCTTGTTTTTCCTGTATAGTTTTTCTGAGCATGTAGTTAGTCAGGAGGTCCAGTATGGCCGCTCAGGCGCCTCCTCCTTTCCGGAGCAAGGCACAGAGATGGCTGGACTCCGGGAGGAAGAAGCAGGTTTTAAAGGGGGTGATCGATCACATACGCCAGTAGCATCGGTAATTGATTCCCTCTTGTTGTGAGGGCGACTTTACATCTGCCCTCGCCCCTTCTTCCTCCGCCTCCTGGGTTTTGGATGTAATCAGAAAAAGTAAGGGTTTTTTGGGCAAACTGAAGTTTGACTAGAACGATATATTGTGCAGGCTACAATATGGCCACCTATTGTTTAGAGTAGCTTCTCATCTGCTGTTTGCTAGAGTAGTTTGAGTTAGCACTCGTCACTTCAGTTAGTATCTATGTTTAGGTCGGCCTTAATCGGCCGCCTGACATTGTTTGCTTATGAGCTCTGCTTTCTTTCTCTTATCCATGAGATTTGGAGGTAAAGCCCAGGCTTTACTAGCCGTGTGGCCCTGTAGGGCCGCAGCTTAGTGGCCAGGCTAGAGCTAGGTTAGGTGTGTTTGTTAACTACCCTATGTATGACTATCCCTTGTCAGGTTGTATAGTTCCTAGTTCTGGCCTCCTCCTGAGGGAGTTGTTTGGCCGTTTGCCCTTTTTCCCCTTGTTCATGTAGGTGCAATTGCTTGAGTTTAACAGCTAAGGTTGTAGACTGTTATTAGCCTCCCTGGTGCTGTTTTTCTCAGGTGGTAGGCCCTTATCTTTGCATAGATAAGTTATGCAGTGTACGCTAGGCCCCACTCTCTAGAACTTCATTCATGCTATGAATTTGTCTTTTCCTTGAGCCACTTGTTTAAACATTCAAGTTTGAGTTGACGGTGCTAGCTTTTTAGCCTCCGTCCTATAGAGCTCAGCACAGATTTGTTAAATCTGTTTGGTGAAAGCATTTATCCTCCTAGGATGGCATGGATTTCAAAGCATTGTGTTCACTTTGAGTTCTAGCCTTTTACCCTTTATTTGTTTATGTGAGCTTTACTCTAGTGCTGCCACAGGTTAGCACCTGTTCTCATAATAGTAGGCTTGTGAAATTAGCCTTTATTTAGGAGCATAGTGACTATTATACTCCCCAGTTAGGGTTATTGTGTGTCACTGAGTGCATCACCTGTTGGTTTGCATACTCAGGGTAGTGTTAGAACCGCTTTTTCGCAGTTTGGTTTCTATTAGCTCCCTTTGGTGATATTTACAACAGCTATATTGCATATAACTTTGGAGATGTAGGCTCTAATGTTTTTAGCCTCCTTCTAGTTTAGCTTTTAGCTTTTGTGTTTCTCAAGTGCTGTTGTTATGTGATCATGAGTTTGCTCACATAATTTTAAACTGCCACAGGTTTATGCTCGTGTCTGTTTGAGGTAGTAGGCCTTATTAGGCCTCCCTTAGACCACGTTGACATTTATTGGTTCCCTGTAGTCACTTTTATTTGGGTACATTGCCTGTTGGAATGTGTAGACTGTAGCTCGAGCTGTAGTTAGCTTCCCACAACTGGTGTTGGGTTAGAGCTAGTTCCCTTTGAGCTTGGTCCATTACCACCATTGGCCACGCCCCACCTCTGCTAAGAGTAGGCCTTAGTTCAGGCCTCTCGTAGAGTATGGTGGCGGAGTATGCACTCCTTCTGTTGTAGTATGATATGTGGTTTCTCACTGAGTACATGGCCTGCTGGCTGGTATGGTCATGGTCGCCACTAGCTGATGACACGTGTTTGCAAGGGTAGACCCTCTGGGCCTCCTGTGGCCCCTTTTGTGGTAAAACCTTACTAAGGTTTGGTTTTTCTACATAGGCTTCCTTGAGTTTGGGTTTTAACTCTAGTTGAGCTAAATAGCTACCTAGTATTTAGGTTGGTTCTATTTCTTGCTCCCTAATGGCCACTAGACTATCGCCGTATGTTTTACAGGTATTAGGCCCTCTGGGCCACCTTTTGAACATTCTGGTGTGTACTCCTCTTGCTGAGAGAGTTACAAGTGTTTTACTGAGTACATTTCTGGTTGGCTAGGGCCGCAGATGATGATTTAACCTCCTTATTGTTCGGTTATTTGTCCTTCCTGGTGCTTGTAACACTGCCACGAGCTGACGCCACATGTCTGCTGAGGTCATAGGCCTGTCTTTGGGGCCTTCCTTAGTGCGTGATGGCATATGTTGTACTCCTCTTGCTTTAAAAAGTAAAAGGCTCTTTTACCGAGTGCACTGCTTGTTGGATTGTGTTAGGTGGACTGTTATGTGGGCACTTTACAGTCTAACTTTGCTGTTACTGAAGTTATGTTTCTTGCTCCCAGCAAGATAGGTGTTCAAGGTGGCCCTCTCAGGCCACCACTGAATGTCCTACTATTGTGACAAAGTACTCTATCATATGTGAGTCTTACTTCACATAGAACTACTATCCTGATGTAGGCCCCGTCAGGCCTCCATGATTATGTGCCCACAGTATGGTCTACCTGTTAGGTTGAGCACTGTACTTCCCTGCTAGGATTGTGTGTGTAATAGTGCTTAGCTCCCTAAGCTGATCATTGGTCGAAGGCTTCCTTGGCTTCCCTAGACTGGTTTGTGCTCCCCTGTATCAGGGTTCCCTAGCGCACAGCCTCCTCAGTGCAAATAATCAGGCACTGAGTAGATCCTAGGGTGGGAGGATTATACTGCCCTCAATATAAGGGTTTATAGCACTCAGCTGAGTTCTGCTCTCCAGGTTGCCTGTGTCTACGCGTGGGTTTAAGTTGCTTACTGCCTTTCGCAGTTGCTCTTATACGCTGTCTTCTATGAAGACTGCGTTGTTGAGATTCTGTTTCAGACAGGGTTGGCCAAGACTAAGTTTGTCCTCTGTCAGACCAGGTTGGCCTCCCTGGTGGCACTGGGCTGACGATGTCTCCCTTATAGTGGCTGGCCGGGGTTCCTTTCGGTTCCCTGGCCACATTCCCTTGAAGGGACCTTCTTTTTCGGAAGATTTGGTCCCAGAAGCCTTGGAGCAGCCTTGGTAGGCTTTCTACGGAAGGCCTCTTTTAGATTCAGCTTGGGCTGTTGGCCGTAGGGAATGTTGTCACTGACAGCCTTTGTGTGACCCGAGGGTGAGATGCTATCTGCTATTCTTTCGAAACTGCTTGATGTTTGTCTAGCCATCTTGGCATGCACTCTCCTCAAGCATGGCAGCATGGGTATATCGTTCCCCATATGCGGTAAAACGCAGAGTTGAGTTCCCTTTCGAAAAGGAACGTCTCAGGTTACGTATGTAACCATAGTTCCCTGAGAACAGGGAAAGAGACTCTGCGTTGCTTTGCCATGCTTTGGGGCTGCCTGCTGAACAGTCCCTCAAGACGATAAGATACTGATCTCTAGGTGCTCCTTATATACTTCCAGGTTGCACTATGATGATGTCATAGGCTGTCGCCGGCCAATAGGATTGGAGTGGTTTGATACTTGGATTTCAGACATAGGTTGACCTGAGACGTTTACCTGTATAGCTTTTCCTGGGTGCGTAAAAGAAATAGAAAGGTAATTTAGGGCCCTGAAGTTCCCATTAGGTTGGTTATCTTTGTGTTGGCTTTTTGGCCACATTTTTTAGCCATCATATGGTAGAGTAGCTTTCTCCTCTGGTCATAGCTAGAGTTGGTATTAGAGATTGACACTCTTTACTTCAGTTAGATCTATGTTAAGTGTCAGCCTTCGGGCCGCCTGACATTGTTTGACTTGGGTTGAGTTTCGCTCCTCTGAGCTCTTGTTTTTAGAGTTTATTTCAGAGTTTCCTCCTCTCTATTGAGAATTTAAGAGGTTGAGGTTTAGCCCCAGGCAGATATATGCTTATGTGTGGCCTTATAGGCCCACAGCTATAGCTGGCCTAGGCTAGAACTAGGGTTTAGATGATATACTGTTTTCACCCCTTTTATTACTACCCCTGTCAGCAGAGTGTAGTTTCCTAGTTCTGGCCTCCTCTTATCGGAGTTGTCAGGCCAAGGCCCGTTACCCCTTTGGTGTAGGTGCAGGATGTATAGCAGCTAAGGTAGCAGACTATTGCTAGTCTCCCTGGTGCGGTTGTCTCAGGTGGTAGGCCCTTATCACTATGTGAATAAAAAAATGCTAGTGTTGCTGTGGCCCCATTTTTCTAGAGCTTTTCATTCTATATTTTGTTTAGTCTTTTCCCCTGAACCCCTTGAATTAAGTTTCAAGCTTGAGTGAACAGTGTTAGCTTTCTTTAGCTCCTGTTCCCTAGGGTTCAGTGCAGATGTTTCTGTCTTTGGTGAAATTCACATTTCAGGGCGGTATGAATGAAAAGTGAAGCATTCCCCTGTTTCTCAGGGTTGTTAATGCGCTAGTTCTGTTTTGCCCTACACAATGTGAGCCCTTAACTCTATTGCTGCCACAGGTTAGCACCTGTTTTCTGTAGTAGTAGGCTTTGTGCTAGCCTCCTTCAGAGCGTGGTGACTAGGTTGTACTCCCCTTGCTATTTAGGGTAAAAACTGTGTTTTTACTGAGTATATGGCCTATTGGAATGCATAACTCAGGATGAGTTTTGTTTGTGAACCTCGCTATTTAGTTTGGTTCTTATATGACTCCCTTTAGAGTTTGAACACTGCCACAATTTATGATTGTGTTGTTTGAAGTAGTTGGCTTTGATTGCGCCTCCTTCAAAGCACAATAGCCTGTTGTATTACAAGTTTTGTTGGTAGATGTTTAGTCAGAGTTTTTTGCTCTCTTAGTATACTGGCACTGCCACAGGTTTATGCCCTGTGATTATTTGAGGTAGTAGGCCGTTTTTGGCCTCTGTCAGAGCATGGCAGCATGTTTCTTTGTACTCCCCTTTCTGTAAAGGTTGGAATTATCTTTACTGAGTACATTGCCTGTTGGAATGTGTTGGATAGAATCAGGCTCTGGTTGAGCTAGATAGTTAACCTCACTGATAGTTTTGATTATGGCTCCCTTAGAGCTTGGAAACTGCCACTAGCTGACGCCACGTCTTTCTGAGTCACCTCCTTCAAGAGCATGATGGCGTAGGTTTGTACTCCTCTTACTTAAAGAGTAAAAGTTATTTTACTGAGTACATTGCATGGTGGTATGTTTGGTTTGTTTGACATTGCCACTGGCTGGTGCCCGTGTTTTTCTGGAGTTGTTGGTCCTGTTTAGGCCTCTTTCAGAGCATGTCGGCGTAATTGTATTCCTCTTGCTAAGAGAGTTTTTAGTGTTTCGCTGAGTAGTTAACCTCACTAAATAAGTTTGGTTCTATGTTGGATCCCTTAGAGCTTAGATACTGCCACTAGCTGATGCCACATGTCTTTCTGTGTCACAGACCCTGTTTGGGCCTCCTTCAGGAGCATGATGGCATAGGTTTGTACTCCTCTTGCTTAAAGAGTAAAAGTTCTTTTACTGGGTACATTGCTTGGTGGTATGTTTGGTTTATTTTACACTGCCACTGGCTGACGCCCGTGTCTTTCTGGAGTAGTAGGCCCTGTTTTGGCCTCCTTTAAGAGCATTATGGTGTAGGTTTGTACTCCTCTTGCTTAAAGAGTAAAATATTCTTTTACTGGGTACATTGCTTGGTGGTATGTTTGGTTTATTTTACACTGCCACTAGCTGACGCCACGTGTCTTTGAGTCGCAGGCCCCGTTTGGGCCTCCTTCAAGAACATGTTGGCGTAGGTTTGTACTTCTCTTGCTTAAAGAGTAAAAGGTGTTTTTACTGAGTACATTGCCTGGTAGAATGGTGGCTCAGGTCGATTTAAATTATTTAACCTCACCGGAGAGTTTGGTTATCATATTTAGCTCCCTAGAGCTTAGAACACTGCCACAAGCTGACACAACGTGTCTTTCTGGAAATCGTAGGCCCTTCTTTGGGCCTCCTGCAGAGCGTGATGGTGTATGTTTGTACTCCTCTTGCTTAAAGAGTAAAAAGTGTTTTTACTGAGTACAGTGCTTGTCGCATTGTGTTAAGGTTGACTATTATGTGGGCACTCTACAGTCTTATCTGCTGGATTGACTCGGTTTCATTCTGAACGAATTTCATGTTTGTGGGATCTTGCTTATCAGCAAGTGAGCTGTTCTAGGTGTGTGGCCTTCACAGGCCACCCTTTAAGCTTTCTCCCACCACATCTGGGTGTTCTAAAGCAGATTGAGCATGTAGTTCACATGTTGGCTTTTTGCAAGACTGCTGTGATGTATTTCTACATATTGTAGAATGTGTGTCATGTTGCAGGCCCTTTTTCTGGGCCTCCATGATTTGTGCCTACAGTATGGTTAACTGTTAGGCTGAGCCCTGTACTGCCCTCGTTCAAGGTTGTCCTGCTTAGTACTTAGTGCTCCCTAAGCTGGTCAGTGGTTGAAGGCCTCTCTGAGGCCTCCCTATTGAGGATCAGCCCCTAGGCTAGTAAATGTACTCCCCTGTGTTGGGTACCTTTTAGAGTGCACAGCCTTCTCAGTGCAAATAATCAAGCGCTGAGTAGATTCTAGATTTGAGCAGAGTGTTACTCCCCTCATTGGTAAGGGTAAAAGGCGCTAAACTGAGTCCTGCTCTCCAGGATGCCTGTCTCTATACTCTGGTCTGAGATAGATACTGCCTTTTTGCAGTCACTCTTACTGGATATCTTCTCTGAAGAATGTGGTTTGAAACTCTGTGATCAGAGAGGTTGTTGGCCAAGACTAGGTTGCTTTAGACCAGGTCGGCCTCCCTGGTGGCATTCAGGGTTGACTTTGTTTCCCTGACAAGTGACTGGCTAGGGTTCCTTCGGGCCCCCTGGCTACATTCCCTTAGAGGTACCCTCTTTTCTGCGGAAAATAAGTTTGGTCCCAGAAGCCTTTGAGCAGCCTTGGTAAGCCTTCTGTGGAAGGCCTCTTTGAGGCTTATAGCTTGGGCTGTTGGCCATAGGGAGTGCTGTCACTGACAGTCTATGTTTGACCTGTAGGGAGAGTAGCACTTCAGTTGAAGCTGCTAGTTCTGGCATTTGTCTAGCCATTTGTTGGCATGCACTCCCCTCAAGCATGGCGACATGGGCATATCGTTCCCCATATGCGTTTCAAACGCAGTGTAAAGTTCCCTTTCGAAAGGGAACGTCTCAGGTTACGTATGTAACCATGGTTCCCTGAGGAGAGGGAACGAGACACTGCATTACCTGCCATGCATCAGGGCTGCCTGCTGAACAATCCCTTCAGACAATAAGGTACTGACTGCTTCTCTAGGCGCTCCTTTATACTTCCGGGTCACGTCTATAATGACGTCATAGGCTGTCGTCGGCCAATAGGATTGGTGAGATTTGATAGTTGCTTTCAGACACCGGTTCATGTGATGACGTTCCCCATATGCGTTTCAAACGCAGTGTCTCGTTCCCTGTTCTCAGGGAACCATGGTTACATAAGTAACTTGAGACGTTACTGCCAAGAAAAAAAGTGTACTTTGCCAAACAGCTGACGACGAGTAGCGTGGATTTATATATTTTTTTTAATCTACATAATTTTCATCAGCCATTTCTTTAGATTATTATGGATTTGTAAATTAATGTGTCCCATGCACTCATGTTTCCCTCTCTCTGCAAATAAGTTGTGAGTTTCTGATATTAAAGGTATGGTGAAAAAGTTAGGGGTTGCACCATTTAAAGATAATATAATTGCTGGAATTGATGTTTTTATGTTTTATTTCTCACAAAAGGTTACAGATATCTTCTCTTGTCTATATGAATAACAGGAAGGGTACTTTGTTTTCAGTGAACCAAATTATTGTTAATAGCCATAGGGACTTTCAGTGATACTGCTGAGTTTGCGTCCTACAACTACCTGAACATCTCGTACCCAGCAGGCCAAGGAGCAATGCTGGAGTTCTTGCACAGGTACAAAACCAGCAGTTAAAGGGTTAGTTCACCCAAAAATGAAAATAATGTCATTAATTACTCACCCTCATGTCGTTCCACACCCGTAAGACCTGTTCATCTTCAGAACACAAATTTAGATATTGTTGATGAAATTTGATGGCCCAGTGGGGCCTCTATTGAGAGCAAAGCCATTCAAACTCTCAAGGTCCATAAAGGTACTAAAAACATATTTGAAACAGTTCATGTGAGTTCAGTGGTTCTATCTTAATATTATAAAGCGACAATAATACTTTTTGTGCACCAAAAAAAAATAAAAAAAAATAACGATCTTTCAACAATATATTATGAAGCTTCTGAGCTTTATCAATCTTTTGTTTCGAATTAGTGATTCGGATCTCCTATCAAACGACTAAACTGCTGAAATCACGTGACTTTGGAGCTCCGATTCACTGATTCAATTCGTAAAGCTTCATGAAACAGTGTTATATATAAACAGTGGAACAGAAGGCAGACGACAGAAGATGAATCAGGAATCGGCAGGTAAGTATCTCAGGTGAGCAAGGTGAGTCTGTGTAGTCATGAGATGAGACCAGACGAGTACATGATGGGAACGGCAGATAAAGGGTGAGTAAACGAGGAAGTCCAGGTGCAGGGAATCAGGCTAATGGTTGACTGAGTGCAGGTGTGGATCAGGAGGGATGCTGGGAAATGCAGTGTGGAGAAAGTGACTGAGAGTGACTGTGACACTACTATACTTTTGTCCAATCTGTAGTCATATTTTCAAAACTCTAACATCCGTCTGTTGTAACAATACCATTAACACCATTCATGTCATTTTCACACAAAATGCAGTCAACTAACACGTTTCTAAAATGCTTAAATTTTCTTTTCACACAAGCTTACCCAATACCAAAATCATAGATCTTTCTGATCTTGTTTACAAATGCTTAAACACAGCATGTCAGAAATGAACACCTAATGTTCCAAACCTTAAATATAGTATAAACCCTCCACTTCTACAACAACAGCAGCTCAAAAGTATATATATATATATATATATATATATATATATATATATATATATATATATGTTAAAATATTGAAACAACTGATAAGCATTTTTAGGTACAGATCACTGAAATATTAAGAAAAAGCTGATTCCAGTCTCAGTCAGATGTTGAAGTTCTTTCCATTACTTGGACATACACAGTAAAAAAAGGGACTTTTTGGTTTTGTTCAGTGTGGATGCTGAACAACTCAGAAAAGCAGAGAGAAAAAAAAAAAATGTCTGGGCGAGGGAGAGGAAGAGGTGAAGGAGAAGAGGAGTAGTTGGATCAGGAAAAGGGAGAAGAAGAGGTAGGGGAAAGGAGTTTCCCCCTTACACATGGGACCTATGAAAGCTTATTTCTGTCATGGAATAGA
The DNA here is from genome assembly GCA_037101425.1 of Elopichthys bambusa. Taxonomy (NCBI): domain Eukaryota; kingdom Metazoa; phylum Chordata; class Actinopteri; order Cypriniformes; family Xenocyprididae; genus Elopichthys; species Elopichthys bambusa. Next base: position 9,152,420 of record CM074444.1, read on the forward strand.
AAATACAAAAGGTAATTGTGACTTTATCTCACTTTTTCCCCCTCTCAATTCCTAGTTTATCACAATTCAGAGGAAAAAAAGTCTGAATTATGAGATGTGAACTCGCAAATGCAAGAAAAATTACCTTTTATACTTTTTATTATTATTATTATTATTATTATTTTGTTGTGGAAAAAAAGCTTCCATAGTAACCAAATACCATGTATATTGGATTTGTTGTTGATCAATAGCAGCAATTTCATGTTTTCATTGCAGTAAAAGCTTCATGTAAAGCTTTTACTACAACAACTGTATATACAACTCTTCCATAGACGCAGAATATGCGGTCTTCGTAGGGCACTAAGGGGCACCATCAACACCCCACCTCACCCCTAGAAAGCAATTTCAACGCAGGTGGCAACTGAAGTTCTGCATAGGGGACCCATTTGCGTGCTGTTTTCACAGTTTTTTGTAAACACACATCCAAAGCACACGCACAAGGTGCTGCCCCTCAGCCCATAAATATAATAAAGAGCTAAAGCCTGCTGAATGACTGCAAAATATTTATTACGTCAGTATGGGTATTTTCATTCTGCCTAGTGTTATAGTTAGCCCTTTACATTTGTTTGCTTCTCTCCTCTGTACTCACTGCAGCATACCCGGATGCTCTAATTCTAAACAATGACATCCTTGCCTCAGTTTTCATGATTTCCCAACACAACAAGAATTGAGGAAAGCATGGATGAGACTGATACAGTAGGATGAAGGTCCTTTTTCTAAAATAATATGCAGGAGTATGCTTGTGTGTAGTAGACCTATGCATTTCAAAACTGAGGATGTTTAGATCTCATATCTTCAACCTGCTGAAATGTTCCCTTCCAAATGTGCATTCTGAATAATGCTGCTCATGTGAACAGTGTTGGCCAATACTGAGCCAGTGTTCTGACATAGAACCTGGAAGCGCTGAATGTAAACAGAGTACGAGAATGACACAAAAGAGAAATATTGTTGAATAAAGTTGTTATTTTTGTTTTGTTTTTGTGCACAAAATCTATTCTCGTTGCATCATAAAATTAAGGTTAAACCATTGCAGTCACGTGGACTATTTTAACAATGTCTTTTAGTACATTCCTGGACCTTGAAAGTGGTGGTTAAATTGCTGTCTATGGATGAGTCAGATACCTCTTGGATATTTAATCAAAAATATCTTAATTTGTGTTCCGAAGATCAATGAAGGTCTTACGGGTGTGGAATGACATGAGGATGATTAATTAATGACATTATTTTTGGGTGAATTAACCCTTTAAAATAGATGAATGAATGTGAAGTAACTGCCTTAAAGGAATGTAATGACTTAATCATTTAATCAGTCTTAAACAGTAACACGTTGACAGCGTGATTACTTTGGATATTAAGAATTCTGGCAGATTGTCAATGAGAATGACACAGAATAATGATCAAAATATTTAATACAAATGAATAAATATGTTGATTCTGATTCTTATTCAGGTATCACACACACAGTGTCACGTTCACTAGTTTAGACGAGCACCGACACCGTGTAGTGAAAAAATCACGTATGTTTATGAGCCACATATGTTAATAAGCCATACGGCTTTCTCAGATCAGCTTATGATTAAAACTACAAGATCTGTTAAGTTTGGAACATTCTGTACACATTAATCATCAGAATATCTCTTCTCCTCTCTCTGAAAACTTCCAGATTTTGAAATCAGCCTGTGGATGCTCATTTTAAGAGGCGTTTAATCAACTAGGTGATTACAGCAAATTGAAAATATACATAACCGAAAGAATCGATACACTGCTTTGACGAGGACTTAAGTTTTTTTCTCTGACATGGCACAGCCTCAATTGCATATGCTGCTCCTCTCAGTCGCTCACTGAACTGAACGGCTTTGCCAACTTAGCGATTTTGATTTGGTGACTTTTTTTGCCAAAAAAGCTTCTAGCGACTTCTTGGACAAACCTTATCTAGATTCCGACACTCACCAATACTTCACCGTGAGCACAAGGTCTTGATTTTCCGCTTTAGGCACACTTTTCTGATACAAAGTCTTGTTATTAAGACAACATACTTTTAGTGTGACTGTTTAAATTAGTCCAATTTATCGATGACATTACTTTGAAGTGAGACTTTCAATGTCGTTGCTTGCACCATAATCTAGTGTGTTATAGGTAAAAATAGCATTAGCCATTAGCTTCAGACATCTACAATTATGTCAATATTTAACACACTATGCTGAAATTTCAGTCAATTTAATGCCCTTGACCTCTCCTTTAAAATGTACGGGGGGAAAATAGATAGTCTTTAGGATCAGCAGAACATATATATCTATGTCAAGTCTTTTTTTATTTTCCCCAGTATGAAAACAATGGAGCTATATAGATAATTGTTTAAGTACATACATACATACATACAATTTGTGTTGCAGAAGAAAGCTTATAGTCTTTGTAATGCCATAAGCAAGATTATGCCCACAGACGGAAGAGGCAGTGTGTAGATACCATGAAAATCTGACCCAAATAGACCTCCTAAATAAAAAAGTGGAACAGAAAAATGTAAATAATGCAGTTCATCACAGCCACCACCCACACCTACACTAATAAATAGCATTAATTCATAACCACAAGAAAAACATTTCCATCTCTAATCAAAAATTAACGCTTTGTTAGTGGCTTATGAACACTGAAGATTCTTTCCCACAGCAGTGCTAAATATAGATGTCTTAAAAACAGTACTGTTGGGACTTTTTCAGTAAAGAAGATAAGTAATACACTACATATTCTGACTGCTTGAATTTGTCATTTTTAATAATAAAACAAGTGTTGCTGCTTTATTAGAGGCCCCCAAATTAGACACCACAAAATGTTTACAAAAATGAATACTGTTCATAATACAGGTGAAACACTAGAAATAGTGAAAAAGTCTTTAGACATGAGCAAAACATAAAACTTTACATGCTACTAATTTTGAAAATAACATGTCAAATGTGAAATTAATTATAGGTGCAGAAAGCAATTTCTAGGAAATACTGTTGATATTTGAAATCAACCCAAACAAACACACCCCTCCCTTTATTGCTCCACGCCCCCGACATGTACAAACATGCAATGCAAGAGTGTGGATGTCTCTTTACCATATCTAAAGCAAAGCAAAATAAAGCTCTGTGTAAAATAAAGCGTAGATGACAAACAAACTATAAGGAAGTACAAAAAAATAAACATACATACAGTACATAAAATCTTGGTTCTGTGAAACAGCAAATGTTACTCGTGTATGGAGCAGAAACAATGCAACCTCAGCGTCCGTATTCAGGCCTTCCCGATTATGTCTCTCCAGCACTGGAATGCTTTTCTAATATTAATGTGGGTCCTAAAGCTCTTGCCCACAGGGGTGTCAAAACCTGCTCCTGCAGAGTTTAGCTCCAACCCAAATTAAACACACCTGAACCAGCCAATCAAGGTCTTACTAGGCATACTAGAAACTTCCAGACAGGTGTGTTGAGGTAAGCTGGAGCTAAACTCTACAGGACAGTGGCCCTCCGGGAGCAGGTTTGGACACTCCTGCTCTTGCCTGATCATGCACTTCTTTTTCCAGTGTTATTCCTTTGACCTTTTCTCTTTTCTAATTAGGGTTGGGTATCCTTTTAATTTTATTGATTCCGATTTCGCTTATCGAATCCGGTTCTTATCGATTCTCGGTTCTGATTCCAATATTTTGTTTGGAGAGAAGAAAAGAGCAAATACTTCAAGAAAAATGTTTTTACCTTTAATTCTTGCCACATTTAGGCTATAACCAATAGGCTGTAATAGGCTGTTAACTGTGACAGTTCGTCAAATAATGAAATAATTGTTTGTATTAAAGGGTGCATAACACACAATTTCGGTCAATCTCATGTTAATCTTGAGTACCTATAGAGTAGTATAGCATCCGTCATATCGCCGAAAAGTCTTTAGTTTTATCAGATTTATTAAAAAAAAATATGCTGTTCCGAGTCTTTCCGAAAACAGCCAAGCTCCTGGAGGCGTGCCATGGGTGAAGCTAAAGAGTGATGAGCACGCGCAGCTTTTGCGTAGCGAAGCTATCAATGGTCAGCTAAACAAATGTATTTAAACATTTACATTTAACCCTTTCACACGTAAGTTTAAAATATTCTGGCTGAGCCCCGAGAGTGAGTTTTTCAAGGCGACCATTATTCAGTACGTATCACATTATTGCTTCCACTGTATAACTGATGATCTGCTTTTATTTCATTGTTCCTTTTTTATTCAAAATATTCACAAATTTGTTCACTATAGCATGAAATCTGATATTCTGATTATCAAATAAATGCAGATGGATGTGTTTTGCTGTTTAAACACCTTTATAACAATCGCGTTAGTTGAGCTATACACGCACTGGGACTGGCAACAAAACAGACATTTGATGCAGTTTTACTTACCACCTGCAGTTCCAATTCATGACCGGAATTTTTTACCGCTGTGACCACTCCAACTTTCAGTTTCAAATGATCTGCAAATCCAGCGTTGAACTGGGCCTTGTTTATAAAACCATAAGCACCGATCCTGAGAGGCTCAAGCAGCCACAGAAAACACAAGATATTCTCCATTCATTTAAAAAAAAATAAAAAATTGATTGCAACTTTCAGACATGAATTTATCCTTATTTTGATAGTTATTTTAAGGCAGTTTATATGGTTATTTTAATGACAAATGTCAAGAGCACATCGATGTAATGCATGAGCACAAATCTCTCAGCTTAACGCTGGGTTGTTTGGGAAGCAAGGTTATCTTTCCCTCACAACCAAAAACACACTTCTTTGGTGATTTCGTGGTCTAAAAACAAAGTGGTAAATTCTTTCTTGAGCAAGTCATGTGTAACTTCTGTAACCTGAACGAAGTACGTTGATGGGCGAAGTGCTCATACAAGGAATTTCACCCATTATTTCATAATAAATAATAATAATAAAATAATAAAAAAAAACCTTTCCAAAACATGTAGGACATCTGAAGGAGTGTATTTGGCACAGAAATACGCCGTCATACGTCCAACTCGTTTTTTGAAACTTTGGCCATGTTTAGCAAGAGAATTCTTTAACAGTGTAAATCAGCCAGAATGCATGAAATAGCATTAGACCCTCCTTTAAGGAATGATCAGAAGCAATTACAAACCAAAACTATTTAGGTATAACAAAAAAATACAAAATAAAATATGTAACAGGCAGTTGCTACTGGAGGCAGTAACATAAGAGAGATTAAAATGCAAAGTCATAATAAATAATAATAATAATAAATGCAAAAAAAATAAAAAAAATGGAATACATTAGTACTTCACTAGGTGGAAACAAGTGACTGTTTATAAATGTCCATTAACTAAACAAGTATTTATGAATAAAACACTAAATTAATTAATTTTTAAAAAGTGATTGAATGAATGATTAAAATTAATATAATTTTAAATAAACTAGAACATGTTGTCCTGTATCTGCCCGAATTTATTTAATCATGATTCATTTAAAAAAAAAAAAAAAATGAATTGAACAAAACTGATTGTCAGTTTATCCTGAATTATGCAGCTCTAATTAGAAGGTGAATGTCTGAGTTTGAGATGCTGCTATTGCTAATATTAACTGTATATGGTGCGTTGTAGCAAAACTCGCGGCTGGGAGAGTTAAACACGGTGCATTCCTTCAGCTTAATGCCATGTTTAAGCAAATGTTTCATCATATTAGAGGTACTTCCTCCCTTGCACGAAACATTTACCACATGTACTGCATTTGGCAATGCTATCATCTTTTTTTCACAAAGTTTAACCAAACTTTTGAATGTTTGCTGCGGTCAGTCCTAGTGCTGATTGTAATGAACTGTGCATGTGCATAATGAGATAAGGTCCTTGTCGCAAGTCCTGGCAGATAGATACAAATCTAAAATGTTCACCGCCATTCGCTCTGTGAAAATTACTGAAAAAAGTCAAGAATCGATAAACAGAATCAAAATGCACGCATTGTATCGAATCCCCGGTTCATTGACATTTGGAACCGGTTCTAAAATGGAACTGGTTCTCGTTACTCAACCCTATTTGTGTCTCTCAGATGGCTCTCTTTCTACAGTCTTTCTTCAAATCTCCCTCTTGCTCTCTCTCTCTCTCTCTCTCTCTCCTCTCCCATCATGAGTGGACACGCCCCCCACTGCTAATTTGCTACAATAATTTGCTTTTAATAACATATTTTATCAAAAAGACATACATTATCCCTCACTCCCTCTCTAAACTAGCTGTCATCAGATCAACTCAATTTAATTCAACTCAGAATTAAATATCTGCTGAATTTAATATTAACTGACTCGGATTGGATCTGGAGAAAAAAAAAATTAATTGGAACATCCAATTTTTTTTTTTTTTAACTTTATTGCACATGAAGCAGATAAAATGTTGATAGCAGGCAATACAATGTTTTGCCAAGCACATCCTAACAATGGAAATGTCTTTAGATATCGTAATTACTTGAATTTCTACCAGACAAATATGGGAATAATATATGTATGCAATCAAGATCTGAGACAATAAAATACTGTGAACGCTTTAGCCACATGCATTTTTCATTATTTTAAAGATAGCACAAGCATAATTTTCAAGTAATACATTTCACAAAAACATTTATTTGACTTTAAAACACAAGGTATTTGTGGATTGGTTACATTTTTTTTTTAATTTAATTATTTAATATATTTTTAATTAAACTCTTCATGCAACATAAGATTATAACTTTTTTTTATATTCAGAAGCTTTTTTGTTTGTTTTTCATATCAGTTTTACATTGTTGTCATTTAAAAAACAATATTAAACAGAGTGAGAGAGAAAATAGGGGGAACAGGATGGGGAAATAATACAGACTGGACTGAAATTCAGAGCACATCTTCTAACTTCTAGGGTACAGCCCTGTTGATTTAACATTTTCATCAGACATTTCCATATAGGTTGATGTCATCAGCATCATAATCATAACCCTTTGGAAAATGTAAAGAGATACAAAGGTCAGTCAATAGCATATTAATCACAGAAATTGAATGTGTTATCCATGCTGTAAGAAATTAAATGAAGTGATAAATGTACTCCCACGGTAGGGTTTTGGCTCACTGAGATGGGGTGTGGGGGGATAAAGAATGTAAAATCATATACATGTTTGAATTTATCATATAAACTGTTAAGCTAATGCATTTAATAGACTACTAATATAACTATAACTAATATATCTGCCATATGGCAAAAGAAGAGAAACACATGCAGTGTTTATATAAAGTATAATACATACATTGTTATTGAAAGAAACTGTTCAGTTATTATTTATAATGTTTAAACTGTAGCTTACACAAATTCTGCTATTTTCTGCTGAACAGTGTTAAAGAAAGGATATCTTTAAGAGGCATTGGGGATTTTATTATGACACTGACTGCATTTAACAGTATTATTTTGCTGTGAAACATGAATATAATGAATTTATACCTTGAGGGACTCATATGTGGTTCAAATGCTCTGTACCTCTTTGGTGATGGCATATGAGGTTTGGAGAAAGGCTTGTTTCCTGACACTGTACATGTGTTGTTTGCCCTGTGAAGAGAGAAGGTTCATCAGTGTTGTCATTTGTAAAATATTTATTAAAATGTATATGTACAATCTAAGA
>CM074444.1:9165098-9262598 GCA_037101425.1 Elopichthys bambusa
GAAAAAGGTGCCATCCACGTACCAGTGAGTTCTTCATGCACCTCCGGGAAGAAAGGAACCGGGGTGGGTGGCTGAGAACCAGCACGCGCCACCCCGAGATACCAAATCGTCCAACCTCGAGGGCTCCAGACACGGTGGAGGGTTCCACACGAGCCCGACCCTGTTAGCGGCCCAGGAAAGCATAGCCATCATCTCCGGATCTGAATCGGGCACTGTTACCGTTCCCGAAAGAGGAAATCTCCAGAAAAATCTGGCTCACCCTCCGATGCAGCTATCGACATCCGGTCATCGGGGGGAACTCGGGGAAGGATACAGATGGTGCACCGAGCTCCCCCGGCAGCTCTACTGGTTGCGGAATGCAGGAGTGAGGGTTCCTAGGGGGTTGGTTCCCTGAAAGAAGCGCACTCACTGTAATCCTCAGATCACCAGTGCCGCCACCCGAAGCAACCCTCTTTGGAGGATTGGAACGAGGCAGCGGCACTGGGACTCCGCCCCTTTGCAGGAACTGGAGTCTCGATCGCAACTCCGAGATGGGATTCCCACAATGGGTACATGACTCATCCACGAATGCTGCCTCAGCGTGCTTTAAGCCCAGACATGTGATGCAGCGATCGTGACCATCCCTCGGTGGCAGGTAACGACCGCATCCAGAAACACACAAGTAGAATGTCATCTTTAAAAAGATCCAAGCTCTACTTGTGTAAGCTCTTTCAGGAACTTGCTCTTTAAAAGTGCTGAAGCACGCAGGGGAACGGCCGCGGCAACACAGTCCGGGATTGTGTGCAGCCTGTCGTGTGCTCTCCTCTCTTTGAAGACACTGCTCTTACCAGCTGTGAGAACAGCTATTCAGTGCACAAAAGCGCACCGATACCGGCCGTGAAAACAGCCTTTTACAGCTGGGAACAGCTTTGCTCAAATAAAGCAAAAAAGAAAAATAATCAAAAGAAAGAGAGGACTCGACCCCACTTCTATGCTGTCCGCCCGCACCGAGAAGAAGAGCAGTATGAAGACCTGGACTCATCTAGAAGACACTTGCTTGCAGAAACACAGACGCATCTGTTCGGCTCCGAAGCGAAAAGCTGAAGATGCAACGCACCTGCTGCTCATTAAATACCCGCGCTGCGAGGCGAGCAGCTGATGCGAGCAGCTGATGCATATGATTGAATGCCAATGTTCATTGGCTCGTTTAGTTACACTCGAAGCAGATTGGCCTCTCTAGCAAGATTCTATTCGTCGGTCTGTCTGATGTGCGTTGAATGTGACCAACTGAATGGGAACTCAAAACTGCTCAGAACGCAGATAGAACCTTATAATTCCAAGGGGATGTAATGGTTAGAGAGTTAGATTTATAACCTGAAGGTTGTGGGTCTCGATACTGGTAGGAAATGTAAGTGTTTAAATACAAACATTTTGAAGGATCATACGGAGCCCCGCACATGACATGTAAGAAAAAAAATTAAATTAATAATTTGTTCCCTTGATTTACTAATTTGTGCGCATGATTTATTAATTCGTTCCCTCGATTTACTAAATCGTGCGCACAATTTACTATTTCGTTCCCTCGATTTATAAATCATTTATAAATCGAGGGAACGAAATAAAAAAATCGTGCACACATTTTATTAAATCGAGGGAACAAATTATTAAATCGTGCACACGATTTAGCCTGTTTTTTTCCAGCATGTCATGTCTGTAACTTTCAGTATAAGTTGAAAAAAAAAAAAAAAAAAAAATTACAAACCTGTGTCGCCTTTTATATATGAAGACTCCAGCAAGTATGCAAATAAGGATGAAGTGAATCAGCAATGATATAAGGCACAAACCCAATGCCTTGAACTCCTATGATAATATTATTGTTAAAAAGGATTAATAGTCACACCTCTCACACATCATGAAGTGCAGTCTGTTTGATCAGACATATTAAAAAATGGACCAAATAGTCTTAACGTGCACAAGCCAAACTCATTTAAGTATACAGGTACAATCAGAGATCCACCAAAACATCTTGGATGTAACTGTATCAGTCTATACTCACTCTTAACAATCAGGAAGGCAGTATTGTTCTGCTGAGTTTTACCACCCCAAACGTTAGCACTGCAGACAATTTCATTTTTCTCTTCATATCCAGTTGGAATGAAGGTCACAGCGGACACTGTTTCCCAGACGCCTCCACCCATGTGATTGTGGCTGATAGTTTCTCGGGCAGTTGGGACACTCCAGGTAATTTTGGGAGGGTGAGAGGAGCATGTGTGGTTAACTGAGCATCTGACAGTGACGTGTGTCTCAGGCTCGATGTCTTCAAGGAGGGACGACATCACAGGTTTGTCAGGTGCTTTTTAACCAGAAACACAAAGACGTTATGTTAGTTGGACATAAGTTGGAGTTGATGCAGGAGTTGATAAGACATAATGGAGTTGATGCACCTTAAAAAACCAACCAATACTGAGTGGTTATATTTCCTCACCCCGCATTATAATGAACACACAGCTGTTGTTGAAACTGTATTTCTCATTTTCTTTTTCTGCTCTGAAGCAGAATGGCCCATTATCATGAGTTTGCACATTATCCATCTCCACAGTACAGTCCTGCTCATCGGGGTTTCCAAGAAGCCTTTAAAGTTGTCTAAGACATCATGTGAGTCAGTGTGGAACATGTAGCCACCTTTTTTGGTGACCCAAAGAACACGAAGTCGAATGACATATTCTTCTTCCATCTTGAAACTGCACGGCATTACCACACAGGAGCGAGGCAACGCGGTGATCTTGGGTATCACATCTGCCTCATACTGGAAATAAGCTAAAATGATACCATATAATGGATTAACCAATATTATTACAGAACTGAAAGTGTCATTGCCATTGATATAAATTAGAGAATAGCTATCAGGGTTGACATACTTTCATTCTGGATTGGACTTACTGGTTTTTGATACTCTGTAAGAGAATCAGTAGAAATCAGTAAGCTTAGGTTTTTCAAGTTTCATTTATGATTTTGGTGTAAATTAAATGCTACATTTGAGCTTTAAGGCTAGAAACATACTTAAGTATTCTATTTTTTTTTTTTTTTTCAAACTCTACTTTTTTTCAAATGTTTGTGCCACTAAACCAAATGTGTTTTTGTTCAAGTAAGTATTACATTACAGGTGCCAAATTACTAGTGTAACAGAAGCTTCAATGTTTCCTCCAGAAAATTTTGCAGTACATATCAATTTCTTTCCATGGTCTTCTTTTGAACCCAGAAAGGTTATGTTGGAATAGTTGACCTGATCTAAACCGGAAAGTGTTTTGCTCCCCGTTGAGACTTGCATGTTCTTATAGTTCCATGTGATGGCTGGAGTCTCTTTCTGGCAGGAGTGATAGACAGAACAAGTGAAGTTCTTTGCGACACCCTCTGTGACATCAGCCAGTTCAGGCTCAATTGTTATTTTATGATGAACACCTGAAATTAAACTGAGATCTTTTAATAGGTCCAACTGTGACATTTGAATGAACTTATAACTAACAGCACAAAGCTATTCATATTTGTGTTCACTCACATTATGCACTTTTGTCCTTTTTAATTGCAACTGTTTTGCCACCATGATGTGTTACAGAACATTCAATAGTTGAACTTTCTGCCTTTACGACACCTGTGCGTGTCAGAGTGGTATTCCACAGGCCATCATTAATATCCACATCCTTTATTTGGTCAGATCCTTCTACACCCTTCAGAATGATGTTTGGTTTGCTGTATGGACACGTGTGGAAAGTCGAACATGCTACTGTGATGGTGTCACCCGTCCTGTCACCTCCATAAATAATAAGGCTGGGCGACTGTGGACTTGCTAGAGTTGACGGAAATATTAGAATTAAAATAAAAAAATATTTTTAAAAAAGTCAGTTTGAAATAAATTTTGTCTAATGTTATTGACCAACACTTCCAGGCACATTTTGACAATCACAGATATTAAACTAGAAGAATATTATTACAAGAATATTTACATACTGTCGACAAGGATTGTAGAGGTGACATCATAAAATTTGTAGGTGAACTTTCCAATGTTTTCAGGGTCAATCCATGCATATATCTTCTCTCCATGGTGAGACTGTTCCAGGTTTTTGATCAGCAGACTACAATCCCAATTTGATGGGTTTCCAAATAAATCAGTTTTCCATCTAAACTTATCAATGACATCATATGGATACCATGGATCATAAACTAAAGGATAGTATATAGAGTCCCACTGATACCACACAACTCTATGTGGGTTTGAGGGTGGGTATGATGAGTAAGAGAAAGAACATGGTATAACCAGACAGGAACCCTGGAGGCCACGAATGCTTTTCGGCATTGTCACTCTCCATGCCAAAGCATCATACAGAAGAACAGCTGTGGGACAAAAGTTGGAGAACATTAATGGCTGAATTGAGGATTAAGCTTTTTTTTTTTTCCAAAATATTGGTGTTTAATGTTTAAGACTCAAAATGAGAGTGTATATTTAAGTTATATATTACTTTTAACATGATGCCAACTAATTCATGTTAATACACAAGAAACCAGTTTATCTATTGACAATGTTTGTGTCACAGTAATGAATATAAACTTGTAAAGTGCATTCCCACACTTTCTGATCAAAAATCATTTTGGACAGTGCCCATTGCTAATGGGGTGAATGGTGGTAGGTCTTCAACATACAAAAAAAAAAAAAAAAAAAAAAACCAGGCAGCATCTAATTGCTGTCACGGGCAGGTAGTGATGTCTGTCATGAGTGTTTAAAATATGCTTTGTGCAGGAGTTTCTTCTGTATTTGATGGATGAATTACTGTTTACGTATGGGATGCGAATTTAACAGTCAAATTAATTTTTACTTTGTTTATTTAGTTTTTCTTTTTCAGGGTTGCTGCACATTTTTAAAGTCAGATTTAAGGCTTTGTAAGATCTTTTTAAAACCTGAATAAATAAACAGTAATACTAGCCTAGTAGCCTATACATTAGGGCTGTTACCAATCAAATCAAATTATATCATTATCAACAAAATCCATCTTTGCAATACAGAGGTGAATGAGAGAATGAGAAGTGGCATTAATATATTTACACAGCATTTACAATTTGTCTACATAAACTTAATTATTTAAATATGGAATTATTTTCTAATTTTAACTTTTTAAATTAAAATGTACTTTAAATATGAAACTAAACTGCCAGTAGGTGGCAGCAAGTCACTGTCTTAATGAGTGAGTGAGCCATTCAATCAACCAATTTGTTCAAATAACTGATTCATTCAGGAAGGAAGCAAGTGACCGTCTTTATTGAATGGGTCATTTAATCATTAATTAAACTGATTCGCTCAAAACGCAGATTCAGTGAGTATAACAAAAACATGTCTGTCTGTTGCATGGGGACTCTGTTCTGATGTTCATAATTTTGAAATTTTCGTTGGCAAAATAAAGAGAAAAATATATATATTAACAATACTGTGTCTGAAATGTAACTCACATTGTTCATTTTATTCATTTCTAAGTTAAATGAACATTGCATTTGTTCAAAACGGCACTCTTGCTCGTGTGATCCCAAATTCAGTATCTCAGAAAATTAGAATATTGTGAAAAGGTTCAATATTGAAGACACCTGGTGCCACACTTTAATCAGCTAATTAACTCAAAACACCTGCAAAGGCCTTTAAATGGTCTCTCAGTCTAGTTCTATAGGCTACACAATCATGGGGAAGACTGCTGACTTGACAGTTGTCCAGATGACGACCACTGACACCTTGCACAAGGAGGGCAAGACACAAAAGGTCATTGCAAAAGAGGCTGGCTGTTCACAGAGCTCTGTGTCCAAGCACATTAATAGAGAGGCTAAGGGAAGGAAAAGATGCGGTAGGAAAAAAGTGTACAAGCAATAGGGATAACCACACCCTGGAGAGGATTGTGAAACAAAATCCATCCAAAAATGTGGGGGAGATTCACAAAGAGTGGACTGCAGCTGGAGTCAGTGCTTCAAGAACCACTACGCACAGAAGTATGCAAGACATGGGTTTCAGCGGTCGCATTCCTTGTGTCAAGCCACTCTTGAACAACAGAAGCGTCTCACCTGGGCTAAAGACAAAAAGGACTGGACTGCTGCTGAGTGGTCCAAATGTATGTTCTCTGATGAAAGTAAATTTTGCATTTCCTTTGGAAATCAGGGTCCCAGAGTCTGGAGGAAGAGAGGAGAGGCACACAATCAATGCTGCTTGAGGTCCAATGTAAAGTTTCCACAATCAGTGATGGTTTGGGGTGCCATGTCATCTGCTGGTGTTGGTCCACTGTGTTTTCAGAGGTCCAAGGTCAACGCAGCCGTACAGCAGGAAGTTTCAGAGCACTTCATGCTTCCTGCTGCTGACCAACTTTATGGAGATGCAGATTTCATTTTCCAACAGGACTTGGCATCTGCACACAGTGCCAAAGCTACCAGTACCTGGTTTAAGGACCATGGTATCCCTGTTCTTAATTGGCCAACAAACTCACCTGACCTTAACCTCATAGAAAATCTATGGGGTATTGTGAAGAGGAAGATGCGATATGCCAGACCCAACAATGCAGAAGAGCTGAAGGCCACTATCATAGCAAGCTGGGCTCTTATAACACCTGAGCAGTGCCACAGACTGATCGACTCCATGCCAGTAATTGCTGCAGTAATTCAGGCAAAAGGAGCCCCAACTAAGTATTGAGTGCTGTACATGCTCATACTTGTTCATACTTTTGTTCATGTTCATACTTTTCAGTTGGCCAAGATTTCTAAAAATCCTTTCTTTGTATTGGTCTTAAGTAATATTCTAATTTTCTGAGATACTGAATTTGGGATTTTCCTTAGTTGTCAGTTATAATCATCAAAATTAAAATAAATAAACATTTGAAATATATCAGTCTGCGTGTAATGAATGAATATAATATACAAGTTAACAGGTTATATAACATTTCCCATTCCATTAGTAGTAAAATAATCGCAATTTACTCTCTGTAAAATGGCGTAACCTGCAGGTTGATGGACACACCATGGTTCCCTGAGAACAGGGAGTGAGACTCTGTGTTTCACCACATATGGGGAACGTCACACGTGAACCGATGTCTGAAAGCCAAAAATCAAACCACTCCAATCCTATTGGCTGGCGACAGCCTATGACATCATCATAGCGCAACCCGGAAGTATAAAAGGAGCGCCTAGAAAATCAGTCAGTATCTTATTGTCTTGAGGGACTGTTCAGCAGGCAGCCCCGAAGCATGGCAAAGCAACGCAGAGTCTCGTTCCCTGTTCTCAGGGAACCATGGTTACATTCGTAACCTGAGATGTTCCCTTTCAAAAGGGAACTCAACTCTGCGTTTCACCGCATATGGCCACTAGAAGGGAGAACGGAGTCAACCCAATGCCACCAGGGAGGCCGACCTGGTCTGACGGACCAACCCTGTCTGAATACAGAATCTCAATAACGCATTCTTCAGAGAAGACAGCAAGTAAGAGCGACTGAAAAAAGGCAGTAAGCAACTCAAACCCACGTGTAGAGACGGGCATCCTGGAGAGCAGAACTCAGCTGAATGCTATGAACCCTCTTATTGAGGGGAGTATACTCTGCACAATCCTAGGATCTACAAAGCGCTTGATTATTTGCACTGAGGAAGCTGTGCGCTAAGAAACCCTGATATGGGGAAGCACAAACCAGCCTGGCGCTGATCCTCAACGGGAGGCCTCATGGAAGCCTTCAACCAATGATCAGCTTAGGGAGCTAAGCACTATTACAAAAACAACCCTAGCAGGGGAGTACAAAGCTCAACCTAACAGGTAGACCATACTGTAGGCACATAATCAGGGAGGCCAGAAAGGGGCTTACAATATGACAATAGTTCTACGTGGAGTAGAAACTCACATATGCTAATATGGTTAGTCATGACAGTGGGAAATTCAAGGGTGGCCTGACAGGGCCACACACCTTGAACACCTGTCATGCTGGGAGCAAGAAACAACCACATGACAGCAGATAAGACTGTAAAGTGCCCACATAACAGTCCACCTAACACAATCCAACAAGCAGTGTACTTGGTAAAAGAACCTTTCACTCTTTAAAGCAAGAAGAGTACAGCATACACCACCATGATCTAAGGGAGGCCCAAAAGCAAGCCTACAACCTCAGACAGTCACGTGGCGTCAGCACATGGCAAACAACCGAACGATAGGGAGATTAATAAGTCTCCTGAGGCCCTGGCCAGCCAGCAGTGTACTCAGTAAAACACCTCTAACTCTCTCAGAGAGAGGAGTACACTAACATACACCAGCATGTTCTCAAAGGAGGCCCCCGAGGGCCTCCTACTTGTAAACATGCTGCGTTAGTCTAGTGGCCACTAAAGTTCTAGGAGCAAAATAGAACCAACTTACTACAAGGTAGCTACTTAGCTCAACTAGAGCTAAAGGATAAACATAAACCATGCTCAAGGAAGCAAATGTAGAAAACTAAACCACAGTAAGGTTTATTACTAAAACTCACCCTGACAGGTCAGCCACTCAGTAATGTACTCAGTAAAAGCACTTTTAACTCTCAAAGTGAGAGGAGTACACAACCGAACTCCAACATGCTACACAGGAAGCCCAGAAGGCCTTGCAAACACGTGGCATCAGCTAGTGGCAATTATAACCACACCAGCCAGTAGGCCTGACCTAGGGCCTACTCTTAGCAGAGACAGCGTGGCCAATGGCAGTGATGGTAACCACACAGAACTGTTCCAACATGTAATCTGAAAGGAGGCCTAAGTGGGGCCTTCAACTTCAACAACACGTGGCGTCAGCTACTCATGACCATATACCATCAACACTTGTAAACACAAGCTGTTAAACTAGAAGGAGGCTAAATCCATTTAGAGCCTTCAACTCCTACAGTATATGCAATATAACTGTTGTGGCAATGATCAAACCAGCGGGAGCTAACAGAAACCAAACTGAAAATGAATTTCTCTACACTCAACCTTAGCGTGCAAACCAACAGGTGATGCACTCAGTGAAACACCACAAACCCTAACCGGGGAGTACAAAAGTCACCATGCTCTTAAATAGAGGCTAACACAAGCCTACTGTTATGAGAACAAATACTAACCTGTGGCAGCACTACAGTAAAGCTCACATACATGTAGGGCAAAAGCTAGAACCCAAAGCAAACATAATGCTTTGTAAATACACGCTATCCTGAAAAGGATAAACGCTCTCATCAAACAGATTATTACAGATCTGTACTGCACCCTAGAGAAACGGAAGCTAAAAAGCTAGCACCATAACTCAAAATTGAATGTTAATTCAAGGGGCTCAGGGGAAAGACAAATTCATAGCATGAATAATGTTCTAGCGAGTGGGGCCTAGCATACGCTGCATACACTTATCTACGCAAAAATAAGGGCCTACCACCTGAGAAAACAGCACCAGGGAGGCTGATAACAGCCTGCTACCTTAGCTGTTAACCTCAGCCATTGCACCTACATAAACAAGGGGAAATGGGCATATGGCCTAACAACTCCCTCAGGAGGAGGCCAGAACTAGGAACTATACAACCTAACAAGGGATAGTAATACAAAGGGTGGTTTATAACAATAAACACCTATACCTAGTCCTAGCCTGGGCCGCTAAGCTGTGGGCCTCACCTCTGAATCTCCATAGATAAGAGGAAATAAAGCAAAGCTCAACAAGCAAACAATGTCAGGCGGCCGATTAAGGCAGACCTAAACATAGATACTAACTGAGGTGACGAGTGCTAACTCAAACCTACTCTAGCAAACAGCAGAAGAGAAGCTACTCTAGTTTGCCCAAAACCCCTCTTACTTTTTCCGATTACATACTCAGGAAAAACTATACAGGAACACAAGGTCAACATATTTAGAAACATAAATATAGACCCAGCTCACTTTCCTGCGGCTCGAAGACCAAAGACTCCTCTTTCCCTTTTCATTAACAAGGAAGGATGGAATCTAGGGATCTTTAAAGCCTAAAAGAGATTCTTCTACTATCAAGCCAGAAGGCAGGCCTTTAGAAAAATATTAACAAAGGCCCAGCCATCAGCCTGACTGTTAAAGAAGCACCTGAGTATGATAAATTAATCCAAAACCCAGGAGGCGGAGGAAGAAGGGGCGAGGGGAGATGTAAAGCCGCCCTCGCAATGAGAGGGAATCGATTACCAACGCTACTGTGATCGATCACCTCCCCTAAAACCTGCTTCTTCCTCCTCAAGTCCCGCCGTCTCTGTGACTTGCTTCGAAAAAGAGGCGGCGCCCAAGCGGCAATACTGGAATTCTGGCCCTGTCTCTGAGCCTCAGCTCGAGATAGACCAGCCTCCTGGCTGTCTACATGCTCAGAAAAAACTATACAGAAAAACAAGGTTGTCATATTTTAAAACATAAAATATAGACCCAGCTTACCTTCCTGCGGCTTGAAGAACAAAGATTCCTCATTCTCCTTTTCCTCTACAAGAAAGGATGGAATCTAGGGTTCTTTTAAGCCTAAAAGATCCTCTCATTATCAAACCGGAAAAGCGGGCCATCAGAAAAATAATCACTATGGGCCCAGCCATCAGTCTGACCATAAGAAGCATCTGAGCATGATATATATTTATAAAATATATATACATGTATATATATATATATATATAAATATATATATATATTTGTTTACAATCGATCATCCATCTCAATCTCGCATCTTCCCCCTCCCATCTGTCTGGGCCCAGATATAAATCTGAACGGCTAGGGTTTTTCCATGCCCTCCTGATCTCAAACATGGAGATCAGGAAGGAATGGAAAGCTTGCGGGAGCTGCAGAGCTATGGACAGAAAGGAACCGCTCGTCAGGCCGACCGCGTGCAGTCCCTTTTTAACACGCCCTCACGGCAGCCGCAGCCTGCCAGAAGCGCGTCCTCCAAACTCCAACAGCTCTGCATATTTACAGCAGCCAGAGGAGCGCTTGCTGCCGGATGCGACGGCGTCAAACACGGACGTCATCATCATCCAACAACTCATCCTCGTCAGCCCCGCGGGAACTGAGAGAGAATACACCTCTCTCAAACTTACCAACAAGCTCACCCGCAAACCCCATGATTGCAGCCGCCGTTTTGCCTCAGCACAAAAGGGGCCAGAATCACCAGGTGCAGATGCGGACACCTCTTCCCTCGAGAAGAGTTCCAAACGAGAATGGAGCGTCCCGACAGGGAGATGCTCACAGTAAATATTTACAGAAAAACACAGACAGCGTCCTCAAGCACTGTCTATGCGCGCTCCTCTCCCAGACAGAAAAACACCTAGAAATGTGTATATCAAGTGTCAAAACCTACGACACTGATAAACACACTCACTTGAAAAGTTTGTAAGGCATAATATAAGATTCCGTTACCAGATTTCGATACAATCGCAATCAGACAAAACAGTCCCGAAAGACGGAAAGATACTGACTGATTCTCTAGGCGCTCCTTTTATCCTTCCGGGTTGCGCTATGATGATGTCATAGGCTGTCGCTGGCCAATAGGATTGGAGTGGTTTGATTCTTGGCTTTTAGACATCGGTTCATGTGTGACATTCCCCATATGCAGTGAAAAGCAGAGTTAAGTTCCCTTTCGAAAGGGAACTCACCTTTCAGGTCATCGACAACACCAATAATGAGTAGACATGGAACAATAAACGCATCCCATTCCCAGCCAGGTTTGTCACTTCTTTGGGGTCCCCTTGAAACATTTCCTTTGTCATCTGTGCTATTTGCAGCACGTTTTTGTATTTATATGTGTTGTGAACTTTTGCAGGGCGTTTCGTATTTGGTTGCGTTGCATGGTTATACAGTCGTGTGCCGATATATTGGGATCATTAACCTTTAATCTTTAGTCAAATCTGAATGGATCAGGCAACTTGCACTATTTATTATTTGATAGAGCAGCAGAAGCCCAGCGCATGTTCATCAGCGCTGATCTGTTTTCACGCTGCACTTGGTGGATGCACGGTAACCGAGGTTTTAGGGTAGCATTGTTTCGTCACACTTGCCCCCGGTTTCATAGACAAGGCCTAAGCTAGTCCTATGCATGTTTGAGCTGTTGTAACTGAAAGTAACTTGCACTGACAGATCTTAAAATAAGTCAGTGCCATTGTTTTGTCTCAAGATGCACACCAGTAATGTTTTTTTTTTTTTCTCTAGTAAACGTTTTTAAAAGCTACTTAAATACCCTAATTGAACTAAGGCTTAATCCTGGCTTAGGCTAGGCCCTGTCTGTGAAACCGGGCCTTGGAGTATTTACCTTTTGCAGTTACCCATGCCATCCAATTGAAAACAAAATGAAAAACAAAATGTAAAATTTCTTCATAGAAAATAGTAATAGTTTTGAAGTTGAATATAACTTATGAAATGTGGCCTTCAAAATTAAAGTTGTTCAAAATTAATAAGAGAATTAGTAAGAGAATCCTAAGCATACACTGCATATATGTTGTTTAAATCAACCTCCATATATAAATGAGACATATATTGTTCACATATAGACTATGGCATTAACATACATTACATTTTATATAAAAAAGTATGTACATACATACACTATGCTTACTACAGGTATTTCATATATGGTATAAACTTAAATAAAGCCCAAAGTCCTATATAAGTATACTGAATGTTTGCATATACGTTGTTTAGATAAACTTGCATACATAAATTGACATATATTGTTCACATATATGGTCTTAACATACAGTTCCATATTAAAAAGAAAAAAAAATCATCATATAATTATATTTAATATATGTATATATAATAATGTGTGCTATAAACCTCTATAACATCCTATATAAGCATACCAAATGTTTGCATATGTGTTGTTTAATTAAACTTTCAAATATAATTTAGATATAATTTATTTATTGTTCACATTGTCTTAACATATAGTACTAAATAAAAAAATCATCATATAATTATTTTTAATATATGTACATATATACAGTTTTACTATGGGTATTTCATATATGCTATAAACCTATATAACATCCTATATAAGCATATCGAATGTTTGCATATGTGTTGTTTAAATAAACTTTCATAAATAAATTAGACATAAATTAGGATGTATGATGTGATAATATATTGCATTATAATAAACATATATAACAACAATACTCGGGACATAAATGTACATATATTACATTTCTGTATGTGGGTTTATATTAAATTGTTATTGTATATACTTTGGGCATTCGGAAACAAACTTCCATCCTTCCAACTGTAATTGTGTGTACACTGCAATATTTAACATAGTTCAACTGCAAAATGTCCATTATGTATTTACACAACTAAATCCAGCACAAATTTATATTGTTTGAGTAAAATGTATTGCAAAAGAAACTTCAACAAAGTAAAAATTACTCAACCCAACCTTTTACTGGCCAAGTTAAAATGACTTATTTTCCTTGTTAATTTTACTTATCTTAGTTTAGAGTTACTTAATTCCATATTTGAAATTTACTTAAAAAATATGCGTGCAAAAACTTGCGAAAGAAAAATTGAGTAAATTTTACTTATTGTTTTTTACAGTGTAGGGTATGTTTATAAAAGCTACTTAAAAATCCTAATTAAACTAAGGCCTAATCCTGGCTTAAGCTAAACCCTGTCTGTGAAACCGGGCCAGTATGTTCTTGATAAAACTTGACAAACCCTTTAGATGCAAAAAAAAAAAAAAAAAATCCTAAAACTATCCTGAAATCCTCTAAATCCCCAAAAATACATTTCAATACCTTTTAGCTATGTTTAGCAAGTTTCGATGCCTGTTATTTTTGTAAATCATTTTAATTGTGGTTTTAAATAGCAGGTAAATCATTTGACCCAGAAACAGCCAGCATTTAAGATGGTATATGACATTCTGCTTGATGCTGAAAAACATATTCTGAAACCACCTGCCCAAACAGAGCAGGAATGACATACAGAAATACAGATGGCAAAGAGTAACAGCGTATGTATTGCAGTGCACTTTATTAAACATTTAAGCTGGTACAAAATAAACATCAAGATGCTATTATATATTTGAGGTTTTTTTTTCATAAACACTAAAACAGCTTGTCTCTGAAACAGTGTTAATGGCAAGTTGCATGAGGTCTGCAAATTATTTCTCAAAAATAAAAATAAACACAAATACAGTTCTGTGATGACAACTCTCTGAGTGTTAATGGATATGAAAATGTTGACATGTTTGGTCTTGGCAGAATAGATCTGCTACACTGCTGCTTCTGTTATTGCTGCTATTGGTTACGGATGCTGCTTCTGTGCTGCTGTTGCAGAGCAAGTTACTATTGCCAATACATACATGACATGCTGCTGTGAGCAAGTAAGACATGCTACTGCTGTACAAAATACCATACATGAATTATCTGTAGCAGATCTATACAGGTGGAGCTGGGGACTCTGAGGGTTTCTGAAAAGCACGCTGCAACTGCTACAGCAAATGCAGGCTGAGCAGCGAGCTCATTGGCTACTGATACAGCAGGAACCAATCAGCTGTGCCCTATAGAGAACAATGTGATTGCAAGCAGATTGAGTTAAGGACCTGTCAACCTGCGGCATCTAGAGATTCAAGATAGAAATTTCAGCTAAATGTTTCATTGTCTCTCACACATTAAAAAGTATTTTAGTACTATATATCAGTGGTGTGTGGTCCATATAAGCTGTGAATGCTCTGCATACCCAAGCCATTTGTGGACTCGCTAATTAACATTAACACTATAAATTACTATAAATTCCTTTGTTTGAGGTGTACCATAAAGCCTACATGATAAAATGTTGGTAAATACTGGTAAATACTTTTTAAAAATACCTTTTCATAGTATTTATTTTCCAAACAACCGTAATTTTCTTTAAATCTGCCAGTTACAGAGGGTAAGCGGATCTGCAGCAGCTTTTGTGCCTTTGCTCTGTTATGTATCGTCATCAATGTTCCGCGTTCTCATTGTTTGTTGGCCTATGGGGGATTCAGTGCGCTCGTCCAAGAGGAAAAATGTGCTTTGCTGCCAGATAGATCAAATGAAAATCACACTGTATTTGAGACAAAACAAACTCAACTAAATCAAGTGAAAAAATTCATAACTGAATAGGCTACTAATATTTATTATATTATAGGCCAACCTTTTTTCATTCTTAATAAAAAAAAAAAAAAAAACACTTCTGGCATACATTTAAATGAACACATGCCATGGTGTTTATTTTTTGTCTCTGATTTAGATGTGTGTCTTCAGCCGTTGCGCTGTATCGTAGGTGAAGCATATTTCTGCAACATTAGTGCTACCTAGCGGAATTACAAAAATACAGCATATTTTGCAAATGGCCATTTCGCACGATTCGCCTGACTCAAACCCAAAACAACTGCTTTTGTGGGTGCTCGTGAAGACATCAACTGGTAAATTTAGTCTACTTTGAAAAGGTCTAACAAGGAATACTTTCAGCTGTGGTGCTATGTGTTATAAGAGTAAGCAACTGAGCAGCTATAACATTCTGTCCATCAAACGTATCTGCACCAAGTGTGCCATACGAGTCCTGAAAAAAGAAAGCCAAAGCGTCTCGATCGTCCCCAGCTGGCTGGATGCAGTATAGGTCATAAACCCCGCCCTCTACATGTACTGTAATGGAGCGTGATTATCACGCTGATGTTAGTTAAAGTGTTCGTTCTTTAAATAAGTTTGTTTTTAGTTAGTTATTTGATGCTATAAAAATGTGGGTTTTGATGTCATGATTGACAGCTGAGATTTGCAGCTTCTTGGAGCGAAGTAGTCACTGAAGCACCAAAGGACTTTTTTTTTCCTCGTTCTTCAAGAGGAGATTGGAGCTTTAACTTTAATTTCTACATTTCCAGAACTGTTTATTTCACATCGACATAATCAACATTCTGCTTTATTAACTGATTCTGCGAGTGTGATCTGCACCAGCTGCATTTTTGACATAACGCCACACCCAGCATACCCCGGTTATAAAAGTCACCACTCACCACTGCTATATACGACTATTACATTAATAATGATTTTTTTTTATACCTTTAAAATGTACACTCTTAGAAAAATGTTCAGTGGAGTTCTATGTAGAACCCTATGGTGCTTGACTTAATTTTAAAGAACACTTTATGGCAAAAAGGTCCTATGTAAGGAAAAATGTCTAAAATGATTGCATAATACGGTACTTTTACATTTGATGGGTTATTTCAATAGTGAAAAATTATGTAAAAAAAAAAAAATATATATATATATATATATATATATATTATAATTATTAATAAAATGATTTTAAACTAAATTTAATTAAAACTAAATCCATAAAATTATCCCTTGATGATCCCTTATTCTTATAAGTGTGTAAGCATCATAACTAAGTATGTAAATACAGTAATATGGTATTATATGCATACATAATTAGGCAAATATGCCTGGCCTAAAATGCAACACTATATATATATATATATATATATATATATATATATATATATATATATATATATATATAAAATGCAACACTCTTATATATATATATATATATATATATATATATATATATATATATATAATGTAACAGGATTGCGTGTAGGATTGTAGGCGGCAGGATCTCTGCATGAAGATCTTCATGTGAAATCTACTGGTATTTTCATCAGATATTTCCATATAAGTTGAGATCTGCCGTGTTGGTGTAATCATCATCAACATCAACACCCTTCAAATGAAAGATTTTAACAGAAAACAGTGATACAGAAGTCAGATTAGACAGGCAATAACAAATCAGATATGCACATACTATGAATCAAAAGTTATGAGATAAAATATATCGTAACACTTTACATTAAGATTCCTTAGTCCTTAGTTAATACATTAGTTAATGTATTAACTCACATGAACTAACCATGAGCAATACATTTGTTACTGTATTTACTAATTTTTGTTAAGATTAGTTAACGAAAATACAGTTGTTAACTGTTCATGTTAGTTCACAGTGCATTAACTAATGTTAACAAGATTTTAATAATGTATTAGTAAATGTTAAAATTAACATTAACAAAGATTAATAAATGCTTTATAAGTGCAGTTCATTATTAGTTTATGTTAACTAATGAACCTTATTGTAAAGTGTTACCAATATATCTATGATCTACAAGACAAGAAACCAAACACTTAGCAGTTAACAGATGTTCATGTAAGAATAAAGTATATACTCACAGAGTAGCATTTGGCCTTGCTGAAGTGAATCATGTAAAAAATAATAATAATAATAATAATTTTTAAATAAATACATAATACATTTTTTAAAGCATTCATCAAATTAATTATTGATTATTGGTTTAAGCAACAATGGTTATGGCTGATTTAATTTTTTTATTGCTCCCCACTTTAATAAATTGCTTCAAAAATGCTCACTACAATAAAACATTGATAAAAAATCTAATTGTACAAGATTTAAACATATTTAAACAAATGCCATGAATCTATCCAGAGACTGGAATTTAGTTCAAATGCTCTGTACCTCTTTGGTGATGGCATACGAGGTTTGTCGAAAGGCTTGTTTCCTGACACTGTACATACGTTGTTTGCCCTGTTAAGATTCAAAAACCTCTGTTATACTTAAGTAAACGATAGCTGTATATAAATTTACCCTATATAGTAAAAGTTGCTCATGACAAAAATACTGATAGGTATTGAAGTAACTGTCCACAACACTGTGGATTTAACAGGAAAAAAACAAAAAAAAAAACATTTATATTTATATTTTTAGACATTTCTAAAAATATAAATTTTAAAAAAATATGAATTTCAGTTCATGCATTCCCTGAAAAAATAAACTCATGACTTTGGTGTTGCTATCACCATAATCTACCATTTAACAGAACAAAAACATTTACAAAAACATTTAGTAGCGTCAGACCTCCGCAATGTAATTGATACACTATGTTAAATTAAAATTGATAAAAAATCCTTTAAAAAAAAAAAAAAATGATATAATTTATATAAGATATAAAAAAAATAAAATAAATCATACTAAGAATGCAACTAACCTGTTGTCAAAATTCCAGTCAGTTTGATGCCCTTGACCTCTCCTTTAAAATGTAAAAATAGATATTAGTCTTTAGGATCAGCAGAACATATTATTATAAATTACAATTTTGTTTCAGGTGTGAAAACACTGGCCTACATAGCTCTTATACATGTTTTAGATCTATGGTTCCCCAACTAATTTAACTAATATAACTAGTACCACAGTATTTGTTTCAAGGGCGTAACAGTCACTTAATTCACTTTGTTCATTCTAAGTTTTTTATTTTACTAGAAGCAGATACTGGGCTCAAAAAGATGCCATATTGTAATATATATACAATACAGTCTTTGCAATGACACAAGCAAACAGACTGTCCTTAGCAGACTGAAGAGGCAGTGTGTGGATACCTTGAAAATCTACTCCAAATAGACCTCCTAAATCAAAAAGAGGAACAGAAAAAATGCAAATGAGAAAATTTATTAAAGAGTCATTAATTAACCACAAACTGGTGAAATGGTAGTGAAACATTTCCATATTTAAAAATGAACATTGTGTTAGTGGTTTATGACCATACTGAAGATTCTGCCTCAACAACAGTGCTGAATATATATATATATATATATATATATATATATATATATATATATACTGTGGGGACTTAATGATAAAACAATCTTTTGTGCTGTATAAACATTAATACTGTGTTCATAATACAGTGAAATTTATAAGAAATATGTAATTGATTCTAGACGTGGGACACAACAATAAAATGTAAGTGCTAATACTTCTCAAAATTAGTCAAAATTAAAAGCAATTAATGGCATATTTTATTAAAACAGCATGATCACTCACTCCCCCTAAAACCACCTGTCATTAGACCAACTCAATACATTTTTTATTTTTTTTTATTTATATACCAATAATTTCACATTGAAGCAAATTAATGTAGAAACAACATTAAAAAATGGTTTATTTAAATAATGTTGGCATCTTTTTACTAAGTAGCATTATATGAATGAAGGCCAGTATCACTGATACAAATACTGCTACTGATTTTTTTTTCTCTCATTTTCAGCCATTACTTATAGCCATTCAACATTAAAATATAATGAATTTTTTTTTTTTTTTTTTTTTTACATTTAATAGCCTTTTAAGTTATCACAATTTTTAATTTACACAAACTTAAAGCTGCAGTCCATAAGTTTAACCCTCAGCACGGATTAATCTAATTTCCCTTTCGAAAGGGAATTCGCTCTGCGTTTGAAACACTGTGGGGGAACGTCACACGTGACCCGGTGTCTGAAAGCCAACTATCCAACAACTCCAATCCCTATTTGCCAGCGACAGCCTATGATGTAATATGGCGCGACCCGGAAGTATAAAAGGAGCGCCTGGAGAAACAGTTAGTATCTTTTCGTCTTTCGGGTCTGATCTGTCTGATTGTGACTATGTCGACTCCGGTAAGGGTTTCTATAATATGCCTTACAAACGTTCAAGAGGGTGTGTTCATCCGTGTCCCAGGGTTTGACACTTGATATACACATTTCTGGGCGTTTTCTGCCCTCAAGCACTGTCTGTGTGTTTGACTATTATTTACTGTGAGCGTCTCTCTATCGGGACGTTCCGTTCTTGTTTGGCGCTCTTCCCGAGGGAAGAGGTGTCCGCATCTGTGCCTGGTGATTCTGGCCCCGTTTATGCTGAGGCATAACGGTAGCTGCAATCATAGGGCTCACAGGTGAGCTCGTTGGGAAGTTTGAGAAAGTTGTATTCTCTCTCAGCTCCCTAGGGGCTGACGAGGATGAGTTGTCGGATGACGATGACGTCCGTGTCATCGCGTCCGGCAGCGAGCGCTCCTCTGGCTGCTGTGTATGCGGAGCTGCTGGTGTTTTTGGGACGCGCTTATTGGCGGGCTGCGGCTGCTGTGAGAGCGCGTTAAGAAAGGGGCCGCGTGCGGACAGCTCAATGAGCAGTTCCTTTCTGTCCATGAACGTTGCAGCTCCCATAAACTTTCCATTCCTTCCTGATCTCCGCGTTTGAGATTGAGAGAGCATGGAAAAACCCATAGCTGTTCAGATTTGTATCTGAGCCCAGACAGACGGGAGGAGGGAGAAGCGAGAGTGAGATGGGTGATCAATTGTATTATATATATATATATATATATATATATATATATATATATATATTGTGTCACTGAGTGCATTGCCTGTTGGATTGCATACTCAGGGTAGTATAGAACCACTTTTTGGGAAAAGCTGGTTTCTATTAGCTCCCTTTTTTGTGATCTTGTCAACAGCTATATTTCATATAACTTTGATTGTAGGCTCTTATGGTTAATTAGCCTCCTTCTAGTTAGCAATTGTATTTCTAACAAGTGCTGTTAGCTGATCATAGTTTGCTCACATAGTTTACACTGCCACAGGCTTTTTGCCTCCCTTAGACCATGTTGGCATTGTTTGGTTCCCTTTAGTCACATAATTTAGGGTACATTGCCTGTTGGAATGTGTAGCCTAGCTCAGGTTGCAGTTAGCTTCCCACAGCTATTGTTGGGTTAGAGCTGGTCCCCTGTAGCTTGGTTCCCTTTATTTCACGAGCCGTAGCCACATGTCATTGGAACGGTAGGCCCCAACAGGCCTTCTTTTCTAGTTCACATGGTAGCACAGTTTGTGTTTTATTCTACAAACAGGCTGTACGCCACTTGATGCTGAGTTTGTAGGCCCCATAAGGCCTCCTTCTTAGTTGACTCGTTGGCAGGATGCCTGGGAATCCAAGAACCCATACCACCATCGGCCACGCCCCACCTCTGTTGAGTAGGCCTTAAGCAGGCCTCTCGTGGAGTATGGTGGTGTAATATGCATTTGTTCTCTCAGTATTATGCGTGAAAGGTTTTCCACTGAATGCATGGCCTTCTGGTTGGTATGGTCTTGGAATGGCTGATGCCATGTGTTTTACAAGGGCAGGCCCTAATAAGGCCTCCTTTTTAGTTTACATGTTGGCACAGTTTGTGTTTATATGGACAAACGGGCTGAACGCCACTTGTTGCTGAGATTGTAGGCCCCATAAGGCCTCCTTTTTAGCTGACATGCTGGCAGGATGCTTGTGAATCCATTACCACCATTGGCCACGCCCCACCTCTGAGTAGGCCTTAAGGAGGCCTCTCGTGGAGTATGTGGCGTAATATGCGTTGCCTTTTAGAAACTAAATCTTTGAATGAATGGCCTGACGGTTGGTATAGTTATGGTCGCCACTTGCTGATGCCACGTGTTTACTAGGGTAGGCCCTATGCCCGTGTAGCATATTGGAGTTCAGTTATGTACTCCTCTCGCTGAGAGTAAAAAGGTGCTTTTTCCGAGTACTATTCTGAGTGGCTGACCTCTCAGGGGTGAGTTCTCATGGTAAAACCTTATTGAGGTTTGGTTTTAACTACATCAGCCTCCTTGAGTCTGGGTGGATTGTCATGTGGGCACATGTGGGCAGTTTAACTACTGTCATTGAGTCATATGTCCTGCTCCTATTAAGACAGGCCACCATTGAATGTCCTTCTAATATGACGAAATGCTTTTCGTATGGGAGTCATGCTCCATATAAAGCTATTATCATGATGTAGGCCCCTTTCTGGCCTCCATTATTATGTGCCCACAGTATGGTCTACCTGTTGGGTTGAGCTTTGTACTTCCCTGCTGTACCCTCCTTTCGGTTCTCTGGCCACATTCCCTTAAAGGGACCACTTTCTCTTCGGAAAAGTTGGTTCCAGATGCCTTTAGCAGCCTTGGTAGGCCTTCTGCGGAAGACCTTTTTGAGGCTCAGCTTGGGCTGTTGGCCATAGGGAATGCTGTCACTGACAGCCTGGTGAGTTGCTAAGCGTTTCTTTCGAAACTGCTCGACATTTGTCAGCCATATTATTTGGCATGCACTCTCCTTAAGCATGGCGGCGTGGGTAAATCGTTTCCCATAGCGTTTTAAACGCAGAGCGAGTTCCCTTCTCAGGTTATGTATGTAACCATAGTTCCCTGAGAACCAGGGAACGAGACTCTACGTTTCCTTGCCATGCTTCGGGCTGCCTGCTGACCAGTCCCTCAAGACGATAGATACTGACTGTTTCTCCAGGCGCTTCTTTTATACTTCTGGGTCACGCCATATTACGTCATAGGCTGTCGCTGGCCACACCGAGTCACATGTGACGTTCCCCCATAGCGTTTCAAATGCAGAGTCTCGTTCCCTGGTTCTCAAGGAACTATAGTTACATATGTAACCTGAGACAGTTTGCTGTCAGTCACTACATCGGTGTGGATACTGTACTTCGGAACTGTACAATCTTGGAAGTATGACTAAAATAGGAACTTTCGCAACTATGAGACCGGGTTGAATTTTCACCAGAAAATGTAATCTGAACAAGTAAGTAACATGTCTGCCACTTTTGTTTTTGACCAACTGAGAAAAAAAGCATTACAATAAATCGCGCTGCCAATGGTGAATAAATCACTTAACTCATATCACATCAAACCGTGCAAATTATTATTATTATTGTTATACTTTGTTCTCAAATTGTTAATGTTAACAACATCAGCATTGCATGACTATGTGTATTTAGTGTGTATTAGCGTTACCCGTAGATTTCAATTTCTGTAGCCACTCAGTATGAAGTATTTTGCTTTTGACTATGGGTGAATCTCCAGTTGTCACTGATGATCGTTATTTTGACCTTTCTGGATTACAATCCGCCATTAAAATGATAAGTTTAATTACTGCTGTGCTGTGAGAAAAAGCTATAAATGATCCGCCATCATCACATGTGATTTAGCCTACTAGCTGGGACTCCTTCTTCATGTAAACAGACATGACTTAATGACACAAAGACAAATGGCTACATGCTTGAATTTCCTATGGAAACCCACCAGTACTGCTCTAATTTGAAAACATTATTACAAGGTTACCGTTGTGAATCGGGCTAAGGTAAGGAGATAGTTTTGAACACTGACTGGTTATGTACTTGCTTAAAAAATGATTTTGGATCATTTTTAACCAAAAAAAGCTTTAAAAAAATCTTCAAGTTATTGTTTTTTGTTGTTTTTGACCCATGTAACAGTCTTTTAAGATTTTCAGGTAGGTCTAACAATAATATTCAAGTAGGAAATATACAGGAATTGAATAAACTAATCTCTTAGTTCTCTTTTTGCACTTGAATGCTTTAAAAGCACTTCAGTGAACGCTAGCTAAAAAATGCCAGAAAAGAAAAAAGAAAACTGGATTCTGCATTAATCACATTTAATATTTTTAACATGTTAAACAGAAAAAAATAATTACAAATATATAGGCCAGTATAGACATTGGAAACAGTGTGTGCTTTTATCAGCAGGAAGTATCTTTAAACGCATTGTACTTCCCCTCTCCACCTCAGTCATATGATTCAAAATAACTCATCAGCACCATTTACAGTTTGATTCTTTGTCTGATCTTTTTCTCTTCTTATAACATAAATAATTTATTAATATTTTTATTACTAAATGTTTTATTGTTATTATATTTTCACAACAATCATCACACAATCTGTAAAACAACTGATCTGAGTTTTTACTGCATACTATATGGAAGATATTTGTCAATATTCATAATGAATATTTGACAAATCAAATGACAGCACTGATCTCTACTGAGAAACAGGAAGAAAACACATTTGTGAGAAAAGTACAACATTGCATCTGAACAGGCTTAACATATTAATCTAAAATGATTCCTTAATATATAAACTTTTGTTCATTTATTGTCCTAAGTATGGATTACAGATAGTATCACGTCCCACAACTTTAATTCCTGCTGATAACTAAGTCTCTATTCATAAAAAAATAGAGGAATTTTTTTGTCTTGGCTTGTTGCAGAAGAGTGCATTAGAAGCTGTTGTGTACTTGCCTCTGCTCTCTGCCACCAGGACCACCACTGCCTTCACCTGAACGAAACCTGATGATCACACACACACACACACAGAAGAAAGTCAAGGATTTATTTCAGTTCAAGTTAATTTATAACTAATGGAGGTTGATGAATCATTCAATACAGATGTTAAAAACAGATTTAAAAGTATAGCAATTACCTGCGAGACATTCTTGATAGTCGACTCCATATTCTAAAAAACATTTAACACTTGAGATCATCATAGTAAAACAATTATAAAACAAGTATTAATGACTTTCTACTTTCAATTACATTGTTTACTTATGAGTTCTTATTGTTACATTTTAACATATTCTAATTAGTAACTGTTATTAGATTGGAAACAGACCTGTGGTTCCCTTTCGAAAGGGAACTCAACTCTGCGTTTGACACGCTATGGGGAACGCCTCCACGTGAACCTGTGTCTGAAAACAACTCACGACAATCCTATTGGCCGGCGACAGCCTATGATGTCATCATAGCACGACTCGGAAGTATATAAGGAGCGCCTAGAGAACCAGTCAGGGACTGTTTTGTTTGAAACGATATCAAACCCACATTAAGGTAAGACTATTTATGTCTGACAAACGTTTCAGGAAGTATGTGTATCCATGTCCCAAAGAGTTGACATCTGATCACATACATTACATACAAACGTTGTCTTTTATGAGAACAAAGAGCATGTACAGGCAGTTCTTGTGGGATCTGTCTGTTTGTTATTATGAGTGTGTTTTACTTGTAAAATGCTCCACTCTCTTCTGGTCTTTTTCTTGAGAGGAAAAGGACGGGCAGCTGCACCCTAATGGTTTGGGTCTTACTCTTGCTGAGGAAGAGTAGAGACTAGATCAAGGGGTTTTCAGCTGGAGCTCGTTGGAGAGTTGAAGGGGTGAAATTCCCCGCGACCTTCGACGGCTGACGGCCTTACAGGCAGCCTGACATTTTGTGCTTGGGTTAAACTTTGCTCCTCAGAGCTTTACTTGGAAATATAGTATTCTCAGAGTTTGCCTCCTCTCAGTTGAGAGTCACTGGTAGAGGCTGGTGTTTCTTAGCCCCAGGCAGATCTATGCTTATGTGTTGGCCTTATAGGCCCACAGCTATAGCTGGCCTAGGCTAGAACTAGGGTTTAGGTTCTGCTGGTAGCATTTTACAACCTTTTTATTCTACCCCTTATTATGTGAGTGTAGTTTTCCTAGTTCTGGCCTCCTCTTATCAGAGTTGTCAGGCCAATGCCCATTGTCCCTTCGGTGTAGGTGCAAAATAGATAGCAGCTAAGGTAGCAGATTTTGCTAAGTCTCCCTGGTACTAGAACTATCTAGTGGTACTTTGACTTCAGTGTTTCCCCTGAACCCCTTGAACTATGTCCCAAGCTTGAGTGATATGGTTAGCTTTTTATAAAGCTCCTGTTCCCTATGGTTCAGTATAGATTGTATCTGTTTTTGATGAGAATTTCTGATTTCTGAAGTACCCACCCTGTATTTTCAGGGTTGGATTAATAGTACTAATTATTAATAGTAATAGTACCTTGTTGTTCAAGGTTATTGTTAGTTCTGGGTCTTGCCCTACACCTTGTGAGCTCAGTAACTCAATAATGCCACAGGCTAGCACTCGTGTGTTCTGGAGTAGTAGGCCTGACTTAGGCCTCCTTTGGAGTATGGTGACGTAGTTTGTTCTCCCCCTTGACCGTATGGGTAAAAAGTGTTTTTACTGAGTACACTGCTTGTTGGAATGTGTGGATAAGATTAACTCAGGTTGAGCTAAACTAGTTAACCTCACTGGATGGTTTGGTCCTCAGATTTGGCTCCCTTAGAGCTTAGACACTGCCACTGGCTGACGCCACGTGTATTTCTGGAGTCACAGGCCCTGTTTGGGCCTCCTTCAGAGCATGATGGTGTAAGTTTGTACTCCTCTTGCTTAAAGAGTAAAAGGTGTTTTTACTGAGTACACTGCTTGTGGTTATGTGTGAAGTAAATCAGCTCAGGTTGAGTTAAACTAGTTAACCTCACTGAATAGTTTGGTTCTAAGGTTTGGCTTTCCTTATATACTTCTGGGTATATGCTATGGTGACGTCATAAGCTGTCGCCGGCCAATAAGATTGTTGTGAGTTGATATTGTTTTCAGAAACCGGTTCACTCAGAGTCGTTCCCCATAGCGTGTCAAATGCAGAGTCTCTGTTGCATTATATGGTGACTGTTGTGTTTTTTCCCCCAAAGTTTGCATTCCTGTAACTCAAGAAGTAACAATATCTTAATACCCTTTTAGATTT
This sequence comes from Elopichthys bambusa, assembly GCA_037101425.1. Taxonomy (NCBI): domain Eukaryota; kingdom Metazoa; phylum Chordata; class Actinopteri; order Cypriniformes; family Xenocyprididae; genus Elopichthys; species Elopichthys bambusa. The sequence goes on from CM074444.1 coordinate 9,191,295, forward strand.
TGGTTCTTAGCAAACTTTTATTTTGGCATCTTATATTTTAATGCCCTATATGGTTCATTTCCACAGATATGGGGATTTCAATGTGGCTCCATGAGTAAACTGTTAAAGTGTATATTTTCAAGGGTCCAAAACCAAATGTGGGTCACTTTGCATAAACTTTGCATACAGCTGATAATTATTTATTTTAGAGAGGAATATCTGAACAATAAATAATACTGAAACTATAAATGTATCTTCTGTACCATTATGAAAACCATTGCATAGGACATTCCTGTCTAAATACCATAAATATTGTACCCTTTCAAATTGGAACTCGCACTGTGTCCGAAGACACTTTGGGGAACTCCTCCAGCGCAACCGGTGCCCGAAGCATGTGATTCAAATGCGACAATGTCATTGGCCGGCAACAGCCCTTGACGTGGCTACGTGTGCAACCGTGAGTACAAGAGTGCACCTGTAGTACATGTCAACATCTTTTGTCTTCAGAATCCGTTTGTTTGCATATGTGTGAACGTGAATATCACGAAGAAAGGTTAAGGTTGAGTGTAGTTTGACCTTCTCCCAATCTGAGGTTCGTTCATCTGAGCCCAAGTCAGGCAATGACATCAGGTGTTCAACCCTCTGTGAGTACTGTCCCACTTTACTTAATATACACATAAATTGTAGGAATATGACTGATACTGATGAATAAATAGGTCTATAAGGTAAGGCGGATTCAAACTAGTTTTTGTTAATAAAATAAAGTTGGTAAGTTGGCATGAGTCACTGCAGTAATTTAAAAATATACAAAATAACAAATAAAGTGAAAATAAAGTGGCATTTTGGGGTTATGGAAACAACAGTTGCCATGGTAAATACACAATAGGCTACTGACATGAACCGTTAATGAAACATGGAAACTGCTGCTGATGAATAGAATGAACATTTTTTTGTGTGTGTGTGAAATGATTGTTTGTTCCTTACTGTTACTGTAAAGCATCCTTAAGCTTGGGAAAGGCGCTATATTTATTAAACATATTATTATTATTATTATTAACATCATGCCTGCATGCAAATCCTTCCTCGCTAACACACAACATACTACTTACATTATTTGTTGGTACTTTACTTTTATTTCTTGACTTACTAATTGACAATGTAACTATGGCTTTGCATGCTCGTAGTTTCTCTTGCGCTTTATTTTGAAGTGAAATACAGTGCGTCGCCACCACATTTCCTCATGCAATTGAAGAGCACACTCTATGAGCACAGTATAATGTCTGACAGGACAGGAAAGTTCAGTTTTCTCAGGTGAGAGACTTTTTATTTTGTAACAAGCTACAAAAATAACGTTAGAATAATGACACTGACATATAGCCTGACAACATCTCATCTAACTGCAGGTACTGCATCGGGACAACATGTTTTTCTCAGGCACTCCGCGACCCACTCAGAACGAGAACCAGTTGAGAAACAGCTTTAGAGAGTCATTCTGCTGAGACTTTCGCCCATTTGAGCTCTAGTTAGACATCAGGCGTTCAGCTTGAGGCCACCTTTGTGCCACCTTTGGCAAACTTTTTGAACTGCAAGAGTTTTACACTTTATTCGTACGTTGAACACGGAAGGCGGTCTGATGGAAGCTAGATATTTTACTTCATAACTTGTTAAATATAGAATTTTTTTTTTTTACACAAGCGCATCGCTTTGCTTCAGAAGGCCTTTATTAACCCCCAGAGCCATGTGGAGTACATGATGTATGGATGTGGATAGAGACACTTTCTTCAGCTCATACTCATGAACCCTGTTCACTGCCATTATAAAGCTTGGATGCATCAGGATATTTAATATTTCTCCGATTGTGTTCATCAGAAAGTTATATAGACTTAGAATGGCTTGAGGGTGAATAGAGCAGCTAATTTTCATTTGAAAGTGAACTAATCCTTTAATTTGTTTAAAAGCTTTATATATTAATGCATGTATTATATTTATACTAATTCAAAAGTATAGTTTACTATTAATTGTCAAATAATATAATAATTATATTAATATATTATATGAATTATTCATATAATATAAATAAAATAAATAACTATTAGCGAAGGATGAGCAATTTTGTCTCTAAATTTCTTTCACTCTAAACTGCTTTAATTTGAAGTGAGAGATACAGGAGGAGTGGCTTTATTACATCAGATAAGTGTCACTCATAGCTGATTGGTTCAATTTGGGTTTGTGATCTCAAACCCAGAATAAAACCTGCTCCGGAGCAGGTTAGCCATGCAGCGTAAGTTATGATAGCGATGAACACCGCTAAAAACCAATTCACTTTCTTGAGCCAGAGAAACCTCAAACTGATCTCAAACTTACATGGGAAGCAACTGAAACCAGCTTTGTGCAACAGGCCAACAGGGTTAACAATTGTGCTACTCCTGGGTAGTGGTTAGCTGACATTTCATACTGTACACCTAAACCCTGGGTTCCCTTTCAAGGGAACTCGTGTTGCGTCGAGAAATTGACGTCATGAAGCACGTGTGAAAGAGTCCAATGGCGTGACGAGACGTCAGAGGCGGGTGACGTCACGGCCAGGAAGCTATAAAGCACACTCAAACAAAGCAACGCTAGCTTCTGTGTCTTCAGTCGCGCTCTGTGTGATCTCGTATGTCCTATTTGGTGTTGTTTGTCCCTCTACACTTTTGTTATTATGGCGGAAAAGCAGTTCAGGTCGTGTGTTCATCCCTGCCCACGTTACATCACGGGTGGGGATACACACGATCTTTGTGTTGCTTGTTTGGGAGTGGAGCATGCCCGGTCAGCACTCGAGGGTGCTGGCTGTGAGCATTGCGATCTCCTTCCGTTAAGGACGCTCTGCTCCCGCCTGGCGCTGTTTGATGAAAGCGCCCAGCCTCGCGTTCCCCAGGGTTCGGGTCCCGCTGCTGCCGAGGCACAGCGCCGATCCAGATCTTGGGGATCGCAAATGGATCTGTCAGAGGGGTTTGAGACGGGCCCCGCCCTATCTCAGCCCTCACCTGATAGGTCCAGTGCTTTTTCTCAATGTTTGGAAGCACGCTTTGCGGTTCCTTCCACATTGGGAGAAGCACCAGTGCTCAACGTATCCAGCTCCGAGGAGCTGGATGTGGAAAGCACCGATGTAGCAGAGAGTGAGGACTCGCCGTCCCACTCTCCTGCTTATGAGGAGCTGGTGGAGGTTATCACTCGTGCTGTGGCTAAGTTGAACATCGATTGGCCAGCGGAGAGGCTAATCGATGGACAAGGTTTGTCCTAAAAGCAAATTAGATGAACACTTCCTGCCCTCACGAGCACAGCCTTCTCGTCGGGGTCTCCCGTTTTTTCCGGACCTCCACACTGAGGTGTCGAGGTCCTGGAAGAAACCAGCCTCCTATTGTGTGCATAGTGCTCAAACCACGCACTATGCATCGATAGTGGGGCTCAAAGAGCAAGGTTTTAGGATGATGCCAAAAGTGGAGGAGACGCTCGCTAGCTATCTCTCTCCACAATCGGCATTGCCCCTAAAGGCCCCGGCACTGCCCACCAAGCCCGTGAGGGTTACATCTAGCTTGGTGGGCAAAGCTTATCAGGCCTCGGGTCAGGCTGCGGCATGCCTCCACACCATGGGTGTGCTGCAGGCCTACCAGGCAGAGCTTTTGGGGGATATTGATGAGGGCGGGGGAATTACTCTCGACATAGTCGATGAGCTACGTCGGGCAGCTGATTTATCTCTCCGGGCCACTAAGGATACGGCCAAGTCTGTCGGTCGTGCCATGGCAGCCCTGGTGGCCACGGAGAGGCACTTATGGCTGAATCTAAGCTCTATCAAAGATAAAGACAAACACTTCCTGCTGGACGCCCCGCTTACGCCTCCTGGCCTCTTCGGCGACGCAGTCAATACTGTCGTCGAGAGGTTCCAGGAGGCCAGTAAACAAGCGGCGGCGTTCCAGAAACTCCTCCCCCGTCGCTCTCATACCCCCAGGGCTGCTCAACAATACCAGCAGCCCCATACATCTAAAGCCAGCTCCTCCCAACAACACCGTGCCGCCCAGAAACAGAGCGTCACCACCCGTACTCCCCCTCAGCGACACGGGGGCCAGGTGGTCGTTCTCAACCGCAGCCTTCGAGGGGTAGGATGGATCTCCGATCTGTCCTCATCGCCAAGAAGGCTGCGGGGAAAAAGTGCCCCCCTGAGGGCAGCCCCCTCCAAAGAGAAGTGTTTTACACCTCAGCGTATAGCGCTCACTTCTCTTCGGTGCCCTCAGGGGACCGTTCTGCCAACTCTGCCATCTCGGGTGTTCCAGGGCGCAGCGGCCCCCAGCGAACATTCACCCAAGCATCCGCCCGTAAGCGTAGCGGTGCTGGGGTGTTCGCTCCCTCCGAGGAGGGTCTCAGAGCGATCAGTTCGGTTGCCCCCTTACGGTGCGCCGCCTCGGGGCACCGAGCTGGTTATTCAAAAGATACCAGAGGCCAGTCTCGAGAGACTGGTTCCCTTAGTAGAATATCTGACAGCGTGGAAGCTACTGCCAAATATTTCTCAATGGGTCCTGCGTACAATCGAAAAAGGTTATGCCATTCAGTTCGGGTCTCGCCCACCCCGGTTTATGGGGGTCCTACCCACCGTGGTGGGCCCCGAGCAGGCTCTGGTTTTGGAACAAGAAGTAAAAACTCTATTGGAGAAGGGAGCCATAGATTATGTACTTCCCTCCGACGCAGAGAATGGTTTCTACAGCCGTTACTTTAATGTTCCAAAGAAGGATGGCGGGTTGCGTCCCATTCTAGATTTGCGTCAACTGAACCAGTCCGTTATGAAGCTCAAGTTCAAGATGTTGACATTGAGGCAGATCGAATCTCAGATCAGGTCCGAGGACTGGTTTGTTACGATCGACCTCAAGGACGCATACTTCCATATCTCCATCCTTCCACATCACAGGAAGTTCCTGAGGGTTGCTTTAGGGGGCAAAGCTTACCAATATCAGGTTCTTCCATTCAGCCTAGCGTTATCACCCCGCACATCCACCAAATGTATGGACGCAGCCCTGGCACCTCTACGTCTTCAGGGCATTCGCGTCCTCAATTATGTAGACGATTGGTTGATTCTGGCTCAATCACAACAGTTAGCGGCTCGGCATCGAGATGTCGTCCTCCCTCACATGAAGAGCCTGGGGTTGAGGTTGAACGCCAAGAAGAGTATGCTTTCTCCAGTTCAGAGAACCACTTTTCTGGGCGTGGTTTGGGACTCTGTTGCGATGCAGGCGCGTCTTTCTGTCACTCAGGGCAGCTTATATCCCAGGGGTCCAGAATGTCGGAGCAGACGTCCTGTCGAGGCAGGGGCTGAGACCCGGGGAATGGAGGCTCCCCCCCGAGGTGGTGAAGCAAATATGGGAAAGGTTCGGCCAGGCTCAGGTGGATCTGTTTGCGTCTCGAGAGACTTCTCGCTGTCCACTCTGGTTCTCCCTCACGCATCCAGCTCCTCTCGGGCTGGATGCGATGGTACAGACGTGGCCGAGGCTTCGTCTGTACGCATTTCCCCCGATCGCTCTGCTCCCGGGAGTTCTAGAAAGAGTTCACCGGGACCATGTCCGGCTCACTTTGATAGCCCCGCGCTGGCCGAGCAGAGTGTGGTTCTCGGACCTAGTATCTCTCCTGGACGGTTCTCCCTGGGAGATTCCGATCAGGAGGGACCTTCTGTCCCAGGCAGGGGGCACGATTTTCCACCCCCGCCCAGGGCTCTGGAACCTGTGAGCTTGGCCTCTGAGGGGGCCCAGCTCATAAATTCTGGTCTCTCAACCGAGGTTGTAGGGACCATTCTCCAATCTAGACCTCCCTCCACGAGGAAGCTATACGCCCTGAAGTGGAAGCTTTTCACTTCTTGGTGCAGTAGTCATCAGTTGGATCCAGTTTCCTGTCCCGTTGGCAGGGTTTTGGAATTTCTGCAGGAACAGTTCACTGCAGGGTTATCTCCCTCTACGCTGAAGGTTTATGTGGCGGCCATTGCAGCTTACCACATACCCTCGGCTGGTTCTTCTCTTGGTAGAGATCCACTTATTACTCGCTTCCTCCATGGCACCCTGAGGCTGAGGCCTGCGGTACGCACGAGGGTTCCGGCTTGGGATTTGGCCGTGGTGCTCCAAGGCCTGTCCCTAGCCCCCTTTGAGCCGATTGAGGAGGTCCCAGTTAAGTTTTTGACCCTCAAAACACTGTTCCTCCTCGCCGTATCTTCCTTGAAAAGAATAGGAGATCTGCAGGCCCTTTCCGTTGCCCCCTCGTGCTTGGAATTTGTACCTGGTATGATGAAAGCCTTCCTTTATCCCAGACCTGATATTATCACAGACAATAATCTAGATGTGCTGTGTTTGACAGAAACTTGGCTAAAACCGGACGATTACATTACTTTAAATGAGTCTAGCCCTCAAGGTTATGATTATCGACACAATCCTCGTCAGAAAGGCAAAGGGGGAGGTGTTGCTGTAATTTATAGTAATATTTACAGTATTAGTCAAAAGTCTCTCAAATATAATTCCTTCGAAGTGATAGTACTTTACGTAACATTATGTAAGTTGACATTTGTGTTGGCTACTGTATACAGGCCACCAGGACACCATACAGACTTTATCAAAGAATTTGCTGATTTTCTATCGGAGTTAGTACTAGCTGCAGATAAAGTACTTGTTGTTGGTGACTTTAATATCCATGTAGATAATGAAAAAGACTCATTGGGATTGGCATTTGCAGATATTCTAAACTCTATTGGTGTTAGACAACACGTGTCAGGACCCACTCATTGTCGTAACCATACCTTAGATCTAATATTGTCATATGGAATTGATATTGATGCCGCTGAAATTCTGCAGCAGAGTGACGACATCTCAGATCATTACCTAGTCTTGTGTATACTACATTTAGTCAAAACAGCTAAACTGCCTCCCTGCCATAAATTTGGTAGAACCATCACTTCTACCACTAAAGAACGCTTTATAAATAATCTTCCTGATCAGTTTCATCGCCTTAGCATACCAGACAGCTTAGAAGACCTCGATGTTGCAACGGAAACTATTGCCTCTGTCTTTTCAAGCACATTAGACTCAGTTGCTCCTTTGCGTTTAAAAAAGATTAAGGAAATTAATCCAACGCCGTGGTACAATGAGCACACTCAGGCCCTAAAGGTAGCAGCCAGAAAAATGGAACGCAGCTGTAAGAAAACAAAACTAGAAGTATTTCGCATTTCGTGGAGAGAGAGAATGGTTGAGTACAGAAAGGCCTTAAAATCTGCTAGATCTGCCTATTTTTCAAAACTTTTAGAAGAAAATAAACAAAACCCTAGGTATTTATTTGATACAGTGGCTAAATTAACAAGAAATAAAGCTTCAACTTCTGATGTTCCCAAAGAGCACAGCAGTAATGACTTTATGAACTTCTTTACTTGCAAGATTGATAATATTAGAAAAAAAATTATAACCACGCAACCGTCTACTACAGTATTGCGTCAGACAGTGCATTGTAGTGTCCCTGAGGAAAAATTCAATTAATTTACTGCTTTAAGAGAGGAAGAATTGTCTAAACTTGTTAAATCGTCAAAATCGACAACATGTATGTTAGACCCTATACCGACTAAGCTATTGAAAGAGATGCTTCCAGAGGTTATAGATTCTCTTCTTAATATCATAAATTCATCTTTATCACTAGGATACGTACCAAAAACTTTTAAGTTGTCTATTATTAAACCTCTTATTAAAAAACCACAACTTGATCCTAGAGAATTAGTCAATTACAGGCCAATCTAAAATCTCACTTTTCTGTCAAAAATACTTGAAAAGGCAGTATTATCACAACTATGTTCCTTTTTAGAAAGAAATAGTATCTATGAGGATTTCCAGTCAGGATTTAGACAGGATCCAGGATCCAGGATCCAGTCAGTACCATAGTACTGAAACTGCTCTCATTAGAGTTACTAATGATTTGCTCTTATCATCAGATCGGGGTTGTATCTCTCTATTAGTGTTACTGGATCTTAGTGCTGCATTTGACACTATTGATCACAATATTCTTTTAAATAGACTCGAAAATTATGTTGGCATTAGTGGAATTGCATTGTCATGGTTCAAATCATACTTACCTAACCGTTATTAGTTTGTAGAAGTAAATGAAGAGAGGTCATATCGATCACAAGTTGAATATGGAGTACCGCAAGGCTCGGTACTAGGACCATTGCTTTTCATTCTGTACATGCTACCCTTGGGAGATATCATCAGGAAGCATGGCGTTAGTTTTCACTGTTACGCTGATGATACTCAGCTCTATATTTCTTCGCGCCCTGACGAAACTTACCAATTCACAAAATTAACGGAATGCATAGCTGATATAAAAAATTGGATGACCAGTAATTTCCTACTACTAAATTCAGAAAAAAACAGATATTCTAATTTTTGGACCAAAAACTTCCTCACGTAATAATCTAGAATACTGTCTTGATGGCTGCTCTGTTAAGTCTTCGTCGTCAGTTAGGAACCTGGGTGTGCTCTTTGATACCAATCTTTCATTTGAAGACCATGTTTCTAGCATCTGTAAAACCGCATTCTTCCATCTTAAAAATATATCTAAATTACGACATATGCTCTCGATGACAAATGCGGAACAGTTAGTTCATGCGTTCATGACCTCAAGGCTAGATTACTGTAACGCTCTACTAGGTGGTTGTTCTGCTCGCCTGATAAATAAACTACAGCTCGTACAAAATGCAGCAGCTAGCGTTCTTACTAGAACTAGGAAGTATGACCATATTAGCTCGGTTCTGTCAACACTGATTGGCTTCCTGTTAAACATCGTATAAATTTTAAAATCTTGCTAATTACCTACAAAGCACTAAATGGTTTAGCTCCCCAGTACCTGAGCGAGCTCTTAATGCATTATAGTCCTTCGCGTCTATTACGATCTCAGAATTCAGGCCAGCTGATAATACCTAGAATATCAAAATCAACTGCAGGTGGTAGATCCTTCTCCTATTTGGCACCTAAACTCTGGAACAATCTTCCTAGCATTGTTCGGAAAGCAGACACACTCTGTCAGTTTAAATCTAGACTAAAAACAAATCTCTTTAACCTGGCATACACATAACACATTATCAATTTATTTTTTCAAATCCGTTAAAGGATTATTAGGCTGCATAAATTAGGTCAGCCGGAACCGGGAACACTTCAAATAACACCAGATGTACTCGTTACATCAGAAGAAGAATGGCATCTATGCTAATATTAGTCTTTCTGTTTATCCCGAGGTTTACCGTAGTCAACCGGATCCGGGCCGCATCCAGGTGACACCAATAACCTGCGCCTTGACACGACCACAACGCAGCCCTGAAGTATCAGCAGAGATTGAGTCAACTAGATCATCCACTGTGAAGGCCTCATCAACATGACAACCAGTGGCGCATCTCCTCAACAACCGTCCATACCGGTGTGATGAATACGATCCTCAACTGGATGGAACTGAATTAAATACTTTGAATGTTGCGATCCTATCTGACTTATGATAGCAACCTGAGTCGTAACAAAGCACTTTTTGCCAGAGGAGAACTGGCCCCCCGACTAAGCCTGGTTTCTCCCAAGGTTTTTTTCTCCATTTTAACACCTGTTTGCCACCTGATGTCACCTGTTGGAGTTTGGGTTCCTTGCCGCTGTCGCCTTTGGCTTGCTTAGTTGGGGACACTTGACAATTGATATTTGATATTCAACAGTGCTTTGATCTACCTGCATTGACACTATTCCTTAAGAGCTGCTGTGCAGCCAAAATAATGTACCAGTTATCACTGTAAAGCTGCTTTGACACAATCTACATTGTAAAAAGCGCTATATAAATAAAGGTGACTTGACTTGACACATTCGTCAGGTTTTATGAACTTGACCTCAGCTCCCCCGGGGCCCGGGTTCTCTCTGGTGATTGACGAGTCACACCAGACAGGCCTTTGTAATTATGGTGGCGTGGGTATTAACGTTCCCAAAGCGTCAATTTCTCGACGCAACGCGAGTTCCCTTGAAAGGGAACTAAGGTTACAGTCGTAACCGAGACGTTAATGTTCTTATTTGCATAGTGTCATTGTCATTGATTGGATGAATGCAGCACACGACCTGTTTACATAAAAGCTCCAGCATTGCGCATCCTCGTATTGCCGACTGTATTGTTGAGTTTATAGCCTACTGAACGGACATTTTGGACTATAAAGGTAAGAATTAAATCTTCTTCTGCTTTGATGGGGGATCTGCACAGCGCCTTGCGCTTTAGGGGGCCTCGCAAAATTTGACGAAGGTATCATGAATTGACTGTGGCCCAGGATTTAAAGGGATTTCAGAGAATAAAATAGTAAAAGAACTAGAATTTATTGTAATGCATTTAAACTGTTTGTAAATAATACATTTTATTTTAAAATGTGCACATATTCACTCAAACCATATGCATATTATGCCAAAAATGGCTCTGTTAATGTTTCTTGTCTCGTCACATTCAAACGAATTACATAAGTTAGAATCACGTAAATTATATAGGCCTATATTCACTTCAAAATCAAAATGGCAACATCTGAAAAAAAGTTGAGTAGATCACTGGAAGTCGTTTAAAAATTTCCCTTATGAAAAAGAAGTATATTTCAAGTTAATTTTATTAAGTACAGTTGTGGTCAGAATTATTGGCACCCTTGGTAAATATGATCAAAGATGACTATAAAAATAAATCTTGTTTATCGTTTTGATCTTTAATTCATAAAATTAGCAAAAATCTAACCTTTCATTGAAGGAAAAGAATTGAAAGTGGGGGGAAAATCACATTATGAAATAAATGTTTTTCTTCAAAACACGTTTTGTTTTGTAATTTTTTGTAATTTTTTATAAGTAAAATATTATATTAGTATATTCCCATTCATATTTACATTTTTTAGCACACCAGGGTGATCCTGAACATGAAATTGTCCAGCCTTGACTTCCTGTTCCACAGGAGTATAAACATGAGAAAACACAAAGGCCAAATTTGCTTAATCATTCATCACAATGAGTAAAACCAACGAATATAGTTCTGATGTGCAGCAAAAGATTGTTGAGCTTCACAAAATAGAAAGTGGCTATAAGAAAATAGCTGAAGCATTGAAAATCCCTATTTCCACTATCAGGGCAATAATTAAGAAGTTCCAATCAGCTAAAGATGTTACAAATCTGCCTGGAAGAGGACGTGTGTCTAAATCATCCTAATGCACGGTGAGGTGGAAAGTTTGAGTGGCCAAAGACTCTCCAAGGATCACAGCTGGAGAATTGCAGAGATTAGTTGAGTCTTGAGTCTCAGAAAGCCTAAAAAAATGATCAAACAGCACTTACATCCCCACAAGTTGTTCGGGAGGGTTTCAAGAAAAATCCTCTGCTCTCATCCAGAAACAATCTCCAGCATATTCAGTTGTCAGACAAGACTGGAACTTCAAAAAGGACTGGCTTCTATGGTCAGATTAAACTAAAAAAGAGCTTTTTGGTAGTAAACCCACCAGATGGGTTTGGTGCACACATGGATAAAAGTACCCCATGCCCACGGTTAAATATACTGCTGGATCTTTAATGTTGTGGGCCTATTTTTCTGCTGGAGGTCCTAGACATCTTGTTCAGATACATGGTATCATGGATTTTATCAAATATCTTCTATCAGGACAACGATCCAAAACAAACATCAAAACCAACACAAAAATGTGTCACTGAGCATAAAATGAAGCTTCTGCCATGGCCATCCCAGTCCCCTGACCTGGAACCTAAAGAAAATGAGTGGAGTGAGCTGAAGACAAGAAGCACCAACATGGAGCTGGGAATCTGAAGGATCTGTAGAGATTCTGCATGAAGGAATGGTCTCTGATCTCAAGTGTTCTCCAAACTCATCAGGCATTATAGGTGAAGACTCAGAGCTGTTATCTTGGGAAAAGGAGGTTGCAAAAAGTATTGAATAAAAGGGTGCCAATAATTGTGGCCAACGTGTTTTGCAGAAAAACTTTTACTTCATAATGTGATTTTCCCCCACTTTCAATTCTTTTCCTTCAATGAAAGGTTAGATTTTTGCTAATTTTATTAATTAAAGATCAAAAGGATAAACCATGCAGATTTATTTTTACAGTCATCTTTGATCATATTTATCAAGGGTGCCAATAATTCTGACCACAACTGTATACTTAAGTAATGTTCAAGTATGTTTTAAGAATATTTTATTTAGTATTCAATGTCAATGTACTAGTAGTAAACTTTTTAGTTGCCCACTTTTTAGTATATAAAAGAATAGGTTTAAGTGTACTATAGGTGTAACAGTAGCAAACTTTAAGTGCACAATAGTTCACAACTAAATTTCTCATTTGTATTGCATCTGTGAACTTATAAGTAGTTTACTATTTTGATACTTGTAGTACACTTTTTAGTTTATGAAAGTACACTTTGAAGTATATACTCTCAGTAAACTACAGTGTGTGCAGAATTATCAGGCACATTGATTTTCTGATCATATTTTTTTTTTCCAGGCACATCTTACCAATTTCAAACCACATTAATCTTAATAACTACTATTAATTTAGTATTTAATCATTTATAAGTGATATATAATTGTTCATGAAGGCTGGAAATGAAAAACGCCTTACAATTAGGTGTGCATAATTATTAGGTACGTTTTCTTTTACAGATAAAATGAGCCAAAAAAGAGATTTAACTCAGAAAGTCAAAAATTATTAAATGCCCATGAGAAGGATGCAATACTAATACAATACTAGAAATTGCAGTTAAGGTATGACCATTGGGCAGTGAAATGCTCACTGGGTCAGCAGGTTCAGACAAAAACAGGTGGAAACGAAAAGACACATGTTAACTGCAAAAGAATTAAGAATTAATGTGAAGAATTAAGTGTGAAACCATCAGGAACCCTTTAGTCTCCAGCACCACCATTTTCCAGAACTGCAAACTACCTTGAGTCTCCAGAAGTGCAAGATCTCAGAGACTTAGGTTCAGTAAAGAATCCTAAAAAATGATCCCCACTTAATAAGAATCACAAGCTGTTGTAAAATCACAAGTGTTGTAAAATACATGAAGGCATGTTTTTATTTTCCAGCCTTCATGAACAATTATATATCACTTATAAATGATTAAATACTAAATTAATAGTAGTTATTAAGATTAATGTGGTTTGGAATTGGTAAAATGTGCCTGGAAAAAAATAAGATCAGAAAATCAACGTGCCTAATAATTCTGCACGCACTACAGTTTAGTATTTTTATAATGCAAGTATACTTGTAAGTTTTCTTTAAGTGAACATAACATCATACTTATATTTATATATTAATTTTGCACTTTAAGTATATTACTATGTTTCTATTTAGGTATATATATTTTTTTATACTTGATACGTTTACTGTACTTTAACTTTTTCCATTTTGTAATAATAATAAACATTTATTTGTATAACACTTTTCATACATAAAATGCAACTGAAAGTGCTTCACAAGCATACAATCAAACTATACAATCACAAAATGTCAATATAAAAATATTCAAAAACATAATGTGTATAATGTGCCAGAAGACTAGCACTAAAGGATCTTAATCTACGATTCGGTACATATCTCGGCAGACAGGTATAGGCCAAATATACTTTCTGTCAGTATAAGTCAAGTATAGGCTACTTAAGTGCAATTTTAAGTATATTTCTGAGAAGTATATAAAAAGTAGACTAAAAAGTAGACTAAAAGTATACTTTTTTATTTTTAGATTAAAATAAGTGCACTAATAGCACACTTGAATAAACTTTGTTTGCAAGGGTTCTATCGTAAAACAGTTGCCATTTATTATGTTTAGCCTATACTTTACATTGAACTCTTGCACCATTAAAATTGAAGCATCGCGCTGAGAATTCACACTGTTAGAATGCAGGAGTGGACCGGCTTAACATTTTTACATTTTACTTTTTTTTTTTTCTTCATCCTAACAACATGCAGAGCGGTACAGTGCAACAGATCAGCATTAAGAATCAAATAGATATTGGTGACGTGTGTCCCCCTCAATGTCTATTGATATTGCATCAGTGCAAACAGCACAGCGTCACACAACAATATCATTCAAAAATTTAAGAGTAAAATCTCCCTCCATTACTAAAATGTCATACTTAAAAACAATTATCCTTCCTATTTTAAAGAAGACATTGCATTCCAGAATGCAGTGAAAATAAAGAAACGGCAAACAAATCAAACCGGCTGAATTGTAGAGCTGCGATTTTAACCAGTCTTACAGACACTGTCTAGACAAACCTCAATCTTTACATGGACGGGTGCACAATATTTTATTAATTATGCTTGTTAAATACCCTATTTCTGTAACATCATTTTTCACCTTTTTAACCTCTGCATTACTACTTTCTTATGTCATGCACGCATTTTTGAAGGAACGGGAGAGCGAGTTCACTTTCACATATTACTTTTTTAATTACAGCAACCGTTACCATTAAACATTAAAGAAACAAAGATTTTCACCAACACTGTTAACACAAACACCAACTCTGTTAAGCACTGTATATATATATATATATATATATATATATATATATATATATATATGTGTGTGTGTGTGTGTGTGTGTGTGTGTGTGTAAAAGTTTGTTTTATCAGCTTTTCAGAGTACACTACTATAAACAACTCAAAGTTTACAGACATGGACTCAAAGCCACAAATTTAAATTACTCACCCATTGTCATTTCTGGATTGGAGATCTGCAATGCGCTTCCTGGGAAAGATTTGAGTGATTTAAAACAAAATATTACTGAAAGATACCAGAATGTTGTAATGCAGTGTTTCTCAACTCCAGTCCTTACGACCAACCTACCAGAATGCTTTAAATGTCTCACTAATTAAAACACCTGATTCAGCTCAACTAGCTTCTTACCCTGCTTTCCATTCGGAAGGGCTCATCCCTATTCCCTAATCCCTTCAAAGGGTTTACCCTCCGAAGTGAGAGCTTCGAAGGGATGAAGGGTGTAGGGGTAAAAAAAAAAGATTTTTTTTGGAATGCACTTCTGCGTCATCTTAACAAGGCAATCAAGGAGGCGCCTTCGTCGCACATTTTGTACGGTTGACCCCCAATAAACAGTCTCTGAACAACGAGTAGATTGTGCAACGTTTATTTATTTATTTATTAGTTTATCGCACCATATTGTGTCTATGTATTTGAAGGTTTGAATGGATTGATAAACGTAGCTGTAAAGTATTTTATGTTGAAGTAGGCTACAATGCCGTTTAGACCATAATAATACACCAAATCTAACACGTACACATATTACAGTAGTATAGAAAAATACTATACATACATTTATTGGTAAAATCGAACTCCAAGCCTCCTGTACACCTATTCTGTAACGTCAAACAACTTCCCTGTGCAAAGGATCATGGGGGCCCAAAGTGTCCATCAGTTGTACCCTTCGAAATCCTTCATTCTGAAGAGCCCTTTGAAGTGGCCAGTATTGAGCACTTCGGTTTTGAACGATGACATGGCGGTCATGATTGCTTTTATATGCCGTTTGGAATGCACTGTTAGTGTGTTAAATAGGGAGACATCTAAATCATTCTGGCAGGTGGGTCCCAAAGACTGGAGTTGAGTAACATTGTCATAATGCATTCTCAAATGCTCACTGTATAAGTACAGTGTTTTAAAAGAATAAGAAAAAGTCTTGCACCAATGTGTACGTGAAATATATTTTTTGGGTGCATAGACTCAGTTTACAAAACATGGAGAAAAAAAAGAAAGAAAAGAAACCACACACAAAACTGATTCAAAGTTCAAGATCCATTGAAAATTAGTAATAAAGTGACAACAGAATACCAAAGAGCACTAACATAAAAGTGAGTGTGCGCAAAAAGAAAGAAAAAAACAAACAAACAAATGTTTCAGTTCATTGTGGACTATATTCAGTGCTTAAACCTAAAAAAAAAAAAAAGACAACTGCTTTTGTTGTCACTTAATATGAGAATCTTTAGTAAAACACTACTCTTCAATAGAACTTGAACTTTTAATTTGTTTGGTGTGCAGTTTCCCTTTTTTCTGTGTGTTTTAAAAGAAACCAATTATACATCAAATTACGAAATTTACTCAAATTTTAAATTTACTCAATATAAGGAATTTACTCAAATATCAGATATTTTCAGCAATGCATTCCTTAATATTACTCATTGATATTTATGTTAAAGTCAGATCCAGACTCACTTGTATCTCTTGACAATGAAGACACACAGTACTCCAACCAAAAGAGCAGCTCCAAGACCAGAGATGGTTGGTATGAGGATGTGTTTGAGAGTTGCTTGTTCTGATAAAAACAAAAATCACTTAATTACTTAAAATTATTACTTATATACACAAAAGAGTTTTACTGTTATACCTTTCACAAAGATAGGCTGAGTGGCTTGCATTTCACCCCGGACACTCCCGTGGTACTTGACAGTGCATGTGATAGACTTGTGATCATCCTCTTTTGTTGGGGTGAAGGTAAGGAGAGATTCTGCCTCCCATTTTCCATGACCAATGTCCTTATAGCTCATGATTGTTTTTCCAGAGTGGCTCCAGCTGAGAGTGGGCTGATGGGATGGACAGGTGTGCCGGACAGAGCATTTGAAGACTGTGGGTTGACCCTCTTGCACAGCCATCTCAGCCTGCAGCTCTGGTTTTGATGCTTGCTCTATACATATATTTTGAATGACAAAACATATATGTCACATAGTACATAAAATCAAAAATGAGCTTATTTACTCACATTTACTCATTATTTAATCACAAAAACATAATTTGGACTCTTTCCATTTTTTAGTTTGATTTCTTATTTTGTACCCTATTTAGGTATTGTAATTACAGGTTGACAGCTCAAAAGCACACTTACCAATCATATTAATTGTTACACAGTTATCCACAAAGGAGTACTTGTCTGATTTAGATGTCTCTAATTCCACCCTGAAACAATACGGGCCGTTGTCATGGTTTCTGACTTCATCAATCTCCAAGGAGCAGTTTAAATCACCAAGTGACCCAATCAGTTTTGTACGACTCTTGAAATTGTCTAGAACCAATGTATTATCACTGTGATAGATTAAATGATCCCTGTTGTTCCTCATGTGCCACATGCCTTTAGTACGACTGGTGGGCTGTTGTTGAGCAGGGTATTTGAATGAACAGGGCAACACGACACAAGATGAGACCAGAGCCTCCATTTCAGACTCTACCTTCACCTTCCAAACATCACCAAACACGACAGCACAAACAACTGCAAAATAATAATAATAATAATAATACAATCATGATACAATCAATAATACAATAATACATTTTTAATAGAAATATATATTTTAAATAATATTACAAAAAATAAAAATTTATTCATATAATGTATGGAAATAATGCTTTAAAATCATACCCTGAAGCCAGCAGAGAAGAACTCGTGCCCGTACACCCATGCTGGACTGGACTCTAGAAACTGAAGAGGTAAAAACACAGAAATTGATCAAAAAAAAAAAAAAAAGTTTACTGATTACTTGCATACAACAATCTTTATCTAGGGCACTGGATAGGCTTCAATTATAGTGTTCATATATATCTACCTGAGAGTTTTCAGGTGATAAAAATTGGAAACAAAAATTGATAATTTATTGATATTGATGGAAGCAGAATAAGTAGACAAGGTTGTTGGACAATGATATTTGTTGATAAAGGAATAACAACTTTAATCAATGATAACCTAAAGCAAATACAATGAGAATACCGATGATATTTCATAAGTCAGAGAGTCAAGTCAGAAGGGAAGTATGTACAAGTCTAACATCATTCTAAGCTTTGCATGTGCGTACTAGGTCACAAGCAATAGTGGACAAACAGGAAAAAAAAAAAAAAGAAGATAAAGATAGACATGGGCCTCACTTAGGAGGGCAAGTGTGAAGGTTTTTTTTTTTTTTTTTTTAAGGTAAACCTTTGTGAGGTTAATACATGACCTGTTACAGTTCTCTAGAAATATGCATGTGAGTAAATTAAGAGCAAAATGACCTCTGAATAAATAAATAAATAAATAAAATAATAATAATAATGTGATACATATGCATCTAATATAAATCATACACTAGATAAACATCTTGCAATAATCAATAAGCAAATCAAATATAAATAATGGAACTTTAATAAACAACTGTATCCGTATACTAAATATTAACAGAAGAACATATTAAATATATGAAATAATACAAGGCAATACCTCTTTGTCTGTATATTTTGTATTTTCTCATTCATCATATATTCATAAAACTTCATATACACAGACATTTGTTTGAAATATTATCACTATGCTGAGAATCAGGAATATTTTTCATTCATTTTATCTTGATGATAATAATTATTTAAAAAAAGAAAGGGAGCCTACCTTATTTTTCAGAGTGTGACTGGTGTGCTTTTACTGACTGACTGAATTCTAATGCAAACCAGAGATATAAATTGCTTTAAAAAAAGAACAGGAAGTATATTGTGCCTCACAGACTTTCATTTCTCATTTTTTCTTGCACCCCTTGAGGATGCTGAGCATCAGAGTGAAGCACAGGTCTAGAAGAGAATGAATGTTTAGTACTTGATCAAAAAAAAACAGCAACATGCATTTTTAGGTGGTTTGACCAACTAAGCAGAATTCATATTCATAAAGCAGGGAATCCAGCTGCTTTACACCTCCCATCACAAGATATCAGTTTAATCTGGTATCTACAATCAGTCAACACTGAATTTTCTCTGACATCCAAAATCAATAATGTTAAGTCCTTTAGCAGTCCAAGAGATAGAGAAACAGCAGGAATCAGGAGATGAAGTGGTAAAAATTAGCAGTATTCTGCTCTTGCTTTAACAGGTTAGCGTAGCAGATAGCTAACATAAGATCCATGAAATAAAGACGCAGAAAACCGGAGTAGAGAGAGGCCTTTAGTAAGGATCTTTCCAATCTTTTTGTAAAACTGTGAAAACAATAATATGGCATTACAAACTGCCAATATATACATATACATGAATATGCAACTCAAGTCTAACATATATAGCTATCAAATTAGCCATTATAATGAGATTGACAGGACTAGTAAGCATTTAAGATAACTTTAACATAGATGTCTATAGAGAGATGCTAAAACGGACAATACACAAAGACTATAGCAAAGTAGATATACTTCCTACAGAAATACTTACAGACTTAGACCTTCATAAACTACCAAAGGCAAAGAGAAAAGAGTAGCTGCTGCATGTCCTCTCCATAGATTAGAGTCAGAAGCAAACAGAAAAACTACAACAAGAGAGGAGGGACTAAAATATGAGAATTCAAATGCAATACAACTTTAAAACACTAGATGTTTCTAATGCAACACAAAGTGGGGGCAGAACACTCCCCGCCTAGTGTTAAATAATACCACTATGTCACTTTACTAAGAAGCAGCACAACTTCTGAAACAGGTCTTGAATATACCTTGGGAGTACCCTGTTTCATGATCTTCACGTTGACTTTCCGAATCCTGCCATCACGGCTGGGGAAGGTTTCCACAATAACACCTGTGGGCCACTCATTCCTTTTAACTTGAGTGTCTTTAAGGAGTACCGCATCTCCAACTTGCAGGTTCGGTCTTTCTGTTCCCTTTCAAGGGAACTCGCGTTGCGTCGAGAAATTGACGCTTTGGGAACGCAACGCGTGATGTCGTCATGAAGCACGTGTGAAATCAGTCCAATGGTGTGTCGAGACGTCAGAAGCGGGTGACGTCACGGCCAGAAAGCTATAAAGCACGCTCAAACAAAGCAACGCTAGCTTCTGTGTCTTCAGTTGCGCTCTGTGTCTCGTATGTCCTATTTGGTGTTGTTTGTCATTATTACCCTTTATTATGGCCGAGAAGCAGTTCAGATCTTGTGTTCCTCCCTGCCCACGTTACATCACGGGCGGGGATACACATGATCTTTGTGTTGCCTGCTTGGGAGCGGAGCATGCCCGGTCAGCACTCGAGGGTGCTGGCTGTGAGTACTGCAACCGCCTTCCATTGCGGACGCTCCGCTCCCGCCTGGCGCTGTTTGATGAGGGCGCTCAGGCTCGCGTTCCCCAGGGTTCGGGTCCCGCTGCTGCCGAGGCACAGCGCCGATCCAGATCTTGGGGATCGCAAATGGATTTGTCAGAGGGGTTTGAGACGGGCCCCGCCCTATCTCAGCCCTCACCTGACAGATCCAGTGCTTTTTCCCAGTGCCTGGAAGCACGCTTTGCGGTTCCTTCCACACTGGGTGAAGCACCGGTGCTCAACGTGTCCAGCTCCGAGGAGCTGGATGTGGAGAGCACCGACGTAGCAGAGAGTGAGGACTCGCCATCCCACTCTCCGGCTTATGAGGAGCTGGTTGAGGTCATAACTCGCGCCGTGGCCAAACTAAATATTGACTGGCCGGCGGAGAGGCAGGACGTTCGTCCTAAAAGTAAATTGGATGAGCGCTTCCTGCCCTCGCGAGCGCAGCCTCCCCGTCGGGGTCTCCCCTTCTTCCCAGACCTCCACACTGAGATGTCAAGGTCCTGGAAGAAACCGGCCTCCTATCGTGTGCATAGTGCTCAAACCACGCACTATGCATCGATAGTGGGGCTCAAGGAGCATGGGTATGGGACGATGCCAAAGGTGGAGTAGACGCTTGCTAGCTATCTCTCTCCACAATCGGCATCGCCCCTAAAGGCCCCGACACTGCCCACCAAGCCCGTCAGGATTACATCTAGCTTGGTGGGCAAAGCTTATCAGGCCTCTGGTCAGGCTGCGGCATGCCTTCACACTATGGGCGTGCTGCAGGCATACCAAGCCGAACTTCTGGGGGATATTGATGAGGGCGGGGGAATGACTCCCGACGTAGTCGATGAACTACGTCGGGCAGCTGATTTATCTCTCCGGGCCACCAAGGAGACGGCCAAATCTGTCGGTCGTGCCATGGCAGCCCTGGTCGTGCCATGGCTCAACCTTAGCTCCATAAAAGACAAGGACAAGCATTTCCTGCTGGACGCCCCGCTTACGCCTCCTGGCCTCTTCGGCGACGCCGTCAATACGGTCGTCGAGAGGTTCCAGGAGGCTAATAAGCAAGCGGCGGCGTTCCAGAAGCTCCTCCCCCGCCGCTCTCATACCCCCGGGGCTGCTCAACAACACCAGCAGCCCCACACTTCTAAAGCCAGCTCCTCACAACAACATCGTGCTGCCCAGAAGCAGAGCGTTACCACCCGTACTCCCCCTCAGCGACACGGGGGGACGGGTGGTCGGTCTCAACCGCAGCCTTCGAGGGGTAGGATGGATCTGCGATCCGTCCTTATCGCCAAGAAGGCTGCGGGGAAAAAGCCCTGACGCCAGCAGCGTCAGGACTTTGAGGGCAGTCCCCTCCGGAGAGAGGTGTTCTACACCTCAGCGCACAGCGCTCACTTCTCTTCGGTGCCCTCAGGGGACCGTTCTGCCAACCCTGCCGTTCCAGGGCGCAGCGGCCCCCAGCGAACATTCACTCAAGCATCCGCCCGTAAGTTTAGCGGTGCTGGGGTGTTCGCTCCCTCCGAGGAGGGTCTCAGAGCGATCAGTTCGGTTGCCCCCTGCCGGTGCGCCGCATCGGGGCACCGAACTGGTTATTCAAGATATACCAGGGGCCAGTCTCAAGAGACTGGTTCCCTTAGTAGAATATCTGACAGCGTGGAAGCTACTGCCAAATATTTCTCAATGGGTCCTGCGTACAATCGAAAAAGGTTATGCCATTCAGTTCGGGTCTCGCCCGCCCCGGTTTATGGGGGTCCTACCCACTGTGGTGGGCCCCGAGCAGGCTCTGGTTCTGGAACAAGAAGTATCAACTCTATTGGAGAAAGGAGCCATAGATTATGTACTTCCCTCCGATGCAGAGAACGGTTTCTACAGCCGTTACTTTATTGTTCCAAAGAAGGATGGCGGGCTGCGTCCTATTCTAGATCTTCGTCAACTGAACCAGTCTGTTATGAAACTCAAGTTCAAGATGTTGACACTGAGGCAGATCGTATCTCAAATCAGGTCCGAGGACTGGTTTGTTACGATCGACCTCAAGGACGCATACTTTTTATATCTCCATCCTTCCACATAACAGGAAGTTCCTGAGGTTTGCTTTTGGGGGCAAAGCTTACCAATATCGGGTTCTTCCATTCGGCCTAGCGTTATCACCCCGCACATTCACCAAATGTATGGATGCAGCTCTTGCACCTCTACGTCTCCAGGGCATTCGCGTCCTCAATTATATAGACGATTGGTTGATTCTGGCTCATTCACAACAGTTAGCGGCTCGGCATCGAGATGTCGTCCTCGCTCACATGAAGAGCCTGGGGCTGAGGCTCAACGCCAAGAAGAGTATGCTTTCTCCAGTTCAGAGAACCACTTTTCTGGGCGTGGTTTGGGACTCTGTTGCGATGCAGGCGCGTCTTTCTCCTGCTCGCATCGAATCAATCCTTTTTACCGTAAGCCGGTTAAAGCTAGGCCAGTCACTCACTGTAAAACAGTTTCAGAGGCTGTTGGGGCTGATGGCAGCGGCATCCAACGTGATACCTTTTGGTCTGCTGCACATGAGACCCCTGCAGTGGTGGCTCAGAACCAGGGGATTCTCCCCGAGGGGAAATCCTTTTCGCATGATCAAGGTCACGCGGCGTTGTCTACGTGCCCTGGCCATTTGGAAGAAGTCCTGGTTTCTATCCCAAGGGCCCGTGCTGGGAGCTCCTTGTCGTCGCAAAATGCTAACGACAGATGCTTCCCTCACGGGCTGGGGAGCGGTCCTAGACGGACGCTCGACTCAAGGTCTGTGGGGCGCTCACCACCTCTCCTGGCACATCAACTGCCTGGAGATGCTGGCGGTCTTTCTGGCCCTCAAGACTTTTCTCTCAGATCTCAGGGGCCACCATGTTCTTGTCCGGTCAGACAACACATCGGTAGTCGCCTATATAAATCATCAGGGGGGTCTGCGGTCACGCCCACTCTCCAAGTTGGCGCGCCGAATCCTCCTGTGGTCCCAAGGGAAATTTCTGTCACTCAGGGCAGCTTATATCCCCGGGGTCCAGAATGTTGGAGCAGACGTCCTGTCGAGGCAGGGGCTGAGGCCCAGGGAATGGAGGCTCCACCCCGAGGTGGTGGAGCAAATTTGGGAAAGGTTCGGCCAGGCTCAGGTGGATCTGTTTGCATCTCGAGAGACTTCTCACTGTCCACTCTGGTTCTCCCTCACGCATCCAGCTCCTCTCGGACTGGATGCTATGGTACAGACATGGCCGAGGCTTCGTCTGTACGCATTTCCCCCGATCGCTCTGCTCCCGGGAGTTCTAGAAAGAGTTCGCCGGGACCACGTCCGGCTCACCTTGATAGCCCCGCGCTGGCCGGGCAGAGTGTGGTTCTCGGACCTAGTATCTCTCCTGGACGGCTCTCCCTGGGAGATTCCCGTCAGGAGGGACCTTCTGTCCCAGGCAGGGGTTGTCCACCGATTTTCCACCCCCGCCCAGAGCTCTGGAGCCTGTGGGCTTGGCCTCTGAGGGGGCCCAGCTCATAGATTCCGGTCTCTCAACCGAGGTTGTAGGGACCATTCTCCAATCTAGAGCTCCCTCCACGAGGAAGCTATACGCCCTGAAGTGGAAACTTTTCACTTCTTGGTGCAGTAGTCGTCAGTTTGATCCAGTTTCCTGTCCCGTTGGTACGGTCTTGGAATTTCTGCAGGAACGGTTCACTGCAGGGTTATCTCCCTCCACGCTAAAGGTTTATGTGGCGGCCATTGCGGCTTACCACATACCCTTGGCTGGTTCTTCTCTTGGTAGAGACCCACTTATTACTCGCTTCCTCCGTGGCACCCTGAGGCTGAGGCCCGCGGTACGCACGAGGGTTCCGGCATGGGATTTGGCCGTGGTGCTCCAAGGCCTATCCCTAGCCCCCTTTGAACCGATTGAGGAGGTTCCAGTTAAGTTTTTGACCCTAAAAACACTGTTCCTCCTCGCCATATCTTCCTTGAAAAGAATAGGAGATCTACAGGCCCTTTCGGTTGCTCCCTCGTGCTTAGAATTTGCACCTGGTATGGTGAAAGCCTTCCTTCACCCCAGACCTGGCTACATTCCTAAAGTTCCCACTAATGTGGTTAGCCCCATTGTACTGCAGGCCTTCTGTCCTCCTCCCTTCAGGACGTCAGACCAGGAACGCCTTAATCTGCTTTGCCCTGTTCGGGCCCTAGACGCTTACGTCCACAGAGCTGCCCTGGGGCGTAAGAATGAGCAATTGTTTATCCTCTTCGGGTCCCCCAATAAAGGGGCCCCGGCGTCCAAGCAGAGGATGAGTAAGTGGTTAGTCGAGGCTATCTCACTTGCTTACGAGTCGGGTTCGAAAACATAATATGGCATTACAAACTGCCAATATATACATATACATGAATATGCAACTCAAGTCTAACATATATAGCTATCAAATTAGCCATTATAATGAAAAACAGAAGTGAAACAGAAAAACTACAGCAAGAGAAGAGGGCCTAAAATATGAGAACTCAGATGCAATACAACTTTAAACCACTAGATGTCTCTAATGCAACAAAGTGGGGGCAGAACAAACAGACTTTGTCTGACCAGAACAGATTCAACAAGTTTTCTTTGTAAATTACTGCTTCACAACATTATGGATTTTTGAAAATTACCTTTTTATGTAGTGTGTAACATAGCTCTAAGTGAATGAAAACATTTTGCAAAGTGTTAAATCTGAAAGTGCATCGTATATAAAGTTATTGCCTCTCAAAAGTAAGAGTCAACTCTGAGTCAATTAAACAAGTCGTTTGTAAAAACGGATCCCAAGCCGTTTCGTTGTGACGTCACAAAATTAATTTTTTCAACAATACCACAGCAGTACAATCTTTTGCTGTGTTTTACTGACGACTGCTTCTTAAACCTCGGGGAGTTTAACGCAGGATTCACAAAACGCTTGGTCTTAAAATATGGATCAATGCCCAGTTTATGTGGACCAGCTTGCTCCTCTGAATCTCAACCTGTAAGTATGATTAATAATCGATGTTTATATTTTCTAGTGATCATTCAAAATTCGTAGTTTTGTATGTTATGTTGTGTAACGTACACCCTCGTCTGTACAGTGGGTACGGAAAGTATTCAGACCCCCTTAAATTTTTCATTCTTTGTTATATTGCAGCCATTTGCTAAAATCATTTAAGTATATTTTTTTTCCTCATTAATGTACACACAGCACCCCATATTGACAGAAAAACACAGAATTGTTGACATTTTTGCAGATTTATTAAAAAAGAAAAACTGAAATATCACATGGTCCTAAGTATTCAGACCCTTTGCTGTGACACTCATATATTTAACTCTGGTGCTGTCCATTTCTTCTGATCATCCTTGAGATGGTTCTATACCTTCATTTGAGTCCAGCTGTGTTTGATTATACTGATTGGACTTGATTAGGAAAGCCACACACCTGTCTATATAAGACCTTACAGCTCACAGTGCATGTCAGAGCAAATGAGAATCATGAGGTCAAAGGAACTGCCTGAAGAGCTCAGAGACAGAATTGTGGCAAGGCACAGATCTGGCCAAGGTTACAAAAAAATTTCTGCTGCACAGTGGCCTCCATAAACCTTAAATGGAAGACGTTTGGGATGACCAGAACCCTTCCTAGAGCTGGCCATCCGGCCAAACTGAGCTATCGGGGGAGAAGAGCCTTGGTGAGAGAGGTAAAGAAGAACCCAAAGATCACTGTGGCTGAGCTCCAGAGATGCAGTCAGGAGATGGGAGAAAGTTGTAGAAAGTCAACCATCACTGCAGCCCTCCACCAGTCGGGGCTTTATGGCAGAGTGGCCCGACGGAAGCCTCTCCTCAGTGCAAGACACATGAAAGCCCACATGGAGTTTGCTAAAAAACACCTGAAGGACTCCAAGATGGTGAAAAATAAGATTCTCTGGTCTGATGAGACCAAGATAGAACTTTTTTGCCTTAATTCTAAGTGGTATGTGTGGAGAAAACCAGGCACTGCTCATCACCTGTCCAATACAGTCCCAACAGTGAAGCATGGTGGTGGCAGCATCATGCCGTCTGAGTGTTTTTCAGCTGCAGGGACAGGACAACTTGTTGCAATCGAGGGAAAGATGAATGCGGCCAAGTACAGGGATATCCTGGACGAAAACCTTCTCCAGAGTACTCAGGACCTCAGACTGGGCCGACGGTTTGCCTCCCAACAAGACAATGACCCTAAGCACACAGCTAAAATAATGAAGGAGTGGCTTCACAACAACTCCGTGACTGTTCTTGAATGGCCCAGCCAGAGCCCTGACTTAAACCCAATTGAGCATCTCTGGAGAGACCTAAAAATGGCTGTCCACCAACGTTTACCATCCAACCTGACAGAACTGGAGAGGATCTGCAAGGAGAAATGGCAGAGGATCTCCAAATCCGGGTGTGAAAAACTTTCTTTCCCAAAAAGACTCATGGCTGTATTAGACCAAAAGGGTGCTTCTACTAAATACTGAGCAAAGGGTCTGAATACTTAGGACCATGTGATATTTCAGTTTTTCTTTTTTAATAAATCTGCAAAAATGTCAACAATTCTGTGTTTTTCTGTCAATATGGGGTGCTGTGTGTACATTAATGAGGGAAAAAAAATGAACTTAAATTATTTTAGCAAATGGCTGCAATATAACAAAGAGTGAAAAATTTAAGGGGGTCTGAATACTTTCCGTACCCACTGTATGTCTCCTGCTAACCGGCTAACTCACATTTCTGTAGTTCTGCTATTCAGATGTGGGTCCAATATTGTCTAAAAATGTGTTGATTAATGCAGCTTGTCTGTCTTATTACTTGGAGTAATGATCAAGGATGGAGCACGACTTTTGTTTACAAAGTGTAATGCATTATCAGTTATTCACGTTTGTGCTCAGCTAATGTGAGAGTTTACAACATAATGTGGGCCTGGTTCGCTTACATTACTGTAAAAAAACCTTTTTTTTTCCTTTGCGTTTTTATTAATACAGTAGAGTGGAGCTATCTGCATTGTAATATGATGTTAAGATGCTAGTCCGTGCTAACTAGTTGAAGTATTCTCTCTGTAAACACCCACTGTAATCTCAAACAATGATATAGTCATTTTTTACTTTGTTAATAGTTATGATGAAAAAGTCTGTACACATATGGCATAAATGTTTCCCTTATGTTAGAGGTTTTCAGCTTCGCTTGGTATTCTGATACAGTTCCCACAAGTGCACCTACATAAAGTATAACAGTGACGCTGCTATCATGCCATAATCGGCACTGCTAACATGAGTTCTTGAAACTCCGCCATCTTCTTAAGAGCAGCAGCTCATTTGCATTTAAAGGGACACAAAAACAGACAAATTTAACATGCTATAAAAAATGATATGTGGGGTATTTTGAGCTAAAACTTCACAAACACTCTGGGCACATCAGAGACTTATTTTACATCTTTAAAAGTGGCATTATATGACCCCTTTAAGAATAAGAAGTAATCTGACTTTGAAACAAATTTAAATAATATTATTAGAGTTTGAACTTTTGACTCTTTAGCCCAGTAAAATGATGTTGTGTGCCTTTTCCAGAAGTCAGAGAGTAGAGGTACAGTATCATCATGGCCTGTGTCTGGATGGAGATGGAACTGTACTGATCCCAGCAAATGTTCTGACCACGATTTCAGTTTGGTTGTTTCTTTGGGAACTGTTCCACAAATGTTCTTTGTGAGTTTTTATTTTTTTTATTTATTTATTTTTTTTATTTAGCTGTGCATAAGTTGGAGTAAGGTGAGTTTGAAGGGAAAGAGAACAACATAAAACAGATAAAAACATTTTAAGATCAGTTAGTGTATTTAGTATTTTCTGCATTTGATGAGGAGGATCAGTTAATTCTGTGCTATTCAGTAATGCTTATGACAAAGCTGCAGTCAAAAGTTCAAACTCTGATAATATTTAAATTTGGTTCAAAGTCAGATTAATTGTTATTCCTTTTTAAAGAGGCTGTTTGATTTGATTTTGCCATAAATGTTGATTAATGCATTAACATGTACTAACATGTAGTTAAGGCTGCCGTTATTCATGCATGATTCCCTATGACTCTTGTCGTAGTTATGGTTAGCTCTTTAATGGTTCATGATTAGTTAATGCTTTCAATAATCATTAGTTCTTGCTGAAATAAGTATTAATTCAGGTATTAGTAGATGATTATGCATGTACCTTATTGTTAAGTGTTACCCAATGTTTATATATCAAAAAATCATGATAGGCATATTTAAACAATAATGATGTGATGACACATTAAAAGACTATTTAAGCATCACAGTGCAGCAATCAAATACTTATTTATTGTAATTTTTAAATCTTTATACTTTGCCACTATCCTTCAAACCACTAGGTTTTACACATTTGTCATTTGTGTTACACACTTCTATATATTTTAATAAGGTCAAAATAAGAATATTGTTTAATTTTTACATAAATACATCCATTACGCTGAATGAACATGGTTTGTTACTCTGAATGACGTTTTGCCAAAAAGGAGATAATATTGCCATTGTTCCCATAATTGCAATGTTTTTAGTATTAGTCTGTATCATTAAATTTGTTTTAATAATATTCCTTTAATATATTTTCAATATAATAATATTAAATGACAGCAGAAGCAGATGCTGAAAATGAATAAGCATTTTAATCTGCTGTTCTGATGCTCCTGCCATGCTTGCTTAGCTTGTCACTTTCTGACTTGCTCTGCCCAAAAAATTTCAGCATGCAGCTACGTTTATGAATACTTTATGTTTGCCAACATAAATGACGTTATCAGGATGAGTATTTTAAGTGAATAATCCTCTCAATAGTCTCCCCTTACGGAACAAAAATATATGGGAATATACTGCAAAATATAATGTGATATATTACATAATACATTTCCATATATGGGAAACTAGTGCTTATATTTTTCAATATACTGCAATATATGCATTGACCATGTTTGGCTATATATTGATACATACAAAATATTTATAAAAGAAGACAAAAAATAGCATTACAATCATAAATTTTTATCCTTTATTGTGTACATATATTGCACATATATGTTCCCATATAAATGTGAATGTATTGTACACACATATATACACACATTCATGGAATGAGTTACACTCAGTGATTACAACAGACTTCTAGTTCCCAGCATTCTTTGCTTCTGACTGTTAAAGGAGAGTAAATGTTAAAATGAAGTGCTATTTCATGTGTTTTGCTCAATATTGATATAGGGGGTGATCTGTTAGTGTGTAAAGTTGTATTATTTTAGAATTTAAAAGGTTTTCTGGTATGTGTGAGTTTTTGGGGTTACCATTGTGTTGAAGAGTAGAGTCTGAGGTTAGGTTGATGATTGGCTGAACACCATTAAGACTATAATAACTTTAATTAAACAGTAACGGCTGTGCACTCTATAGCACAGTGACAGTCTTTTTGGTAGAAATTTTAATACATGCAGGTGTGCTTTTGTTAACTAACTTGAAAATATGTATTTCAAGTTGCATATATGTATCCCTAGTATATAAGCTTAGCTATGACTGTAGTGTATTACTTTTATTATAAACGATAAAATTCAAGTATAAACTGTATCTCCCTTTTTATGTCTTTGCAATCTGACAAGTTTGGTCTCATCATATAGCTTTCGTTATGCCCTAATTGACAATGTATGTCACATTACTGTAAAATGCATTCTTCTATTTATAATGGTACTTTGAAGAAAATGTACTCAGATCTGACACTTCTTAAACCATGCAAATTAGGTCATAAAGAAAAAGAAAAAGTTTGCTCGCCAAAATTGCACCTTCATCATTGGCTGACGTACCCAAGGAGGCTTTTCACCCATGATTTGAGCTAATTGATTAAATACCTGTAATTCGCTACATGCTTAAAGAGTAAAAAGTGTTTTTACTGAGTACATTGCCTGTTGGAATGTGTGCTCAGGTTGAGCTAAACTAGTCAACCTCACTGGAAAGTTTGGTTCTCAGATTTGGCTCCTTTGGAGCATAGACACTGCCACTAGCTGATGCCCGTGTCATTCTGAAGTCGCAGGTCGTGTTTGGACCTCCTCTAGAGCGCGATGGCGTAAGTTGTACTCCTCTTGCTTAAACAGTAAAAGGTGTTTTAACTGAGTACACTGCTTGTTGGAATGTGTTGAGGTAAACTGTATTATGTTGGCACTCTACAGTCTTATCTGCTAGTTAAACTTGGTTCATTCCGAGCGAGTTCCATGTTTGTGGGGTCTTGCTTATCAGCAAGCTAGCTGTTTTAGGTGTGTGGCCTTCACAGGCCGCCCTTTAATTTATTTGCATTACACTGAATGACAAAAACATTACCATGAATTACTTATTCAGCTTATATTGCAGGCCTGCAACTGTAAACAGTAAAGTTAATCACAGTTATTTACAATATCTGCTTAGGTTTTAAAAAATCTAACAATATAAGTGTTTTTTGGCGTTTCACTGAAAGACATGAGTTTTTGTAACTTAGGTTTGTGGGGAGGGAAAAAAAAACGCAAACATATCTCGTTATTTCGACATATTAAGTCGTTATTTCGAGATATTAAGTCGTTATTTCAACATAAGTCGTTATTACAACATAATATCCTGTTATTTTTAAGTTATTAAGTCGTTATTTCGACATAAGTCATTATTACTGTAGCGTTAAGTGGCTCTAACTTAACAAATAAACACAAAGAGACATGTCCAAAGTGTGCTCTCCAAGCATGACTTTATTCCCCTGCCTGGTTTACCACTACCCCCACCTAACCACAAGGGTGCAACGTCACATCACGTGTCCTATAAAATCCCTTAACACTACATCCCCCTTTCTAAGATCAGTTGTACTGATATATAACTCAAGATTAAACTAACCCCTCTGTACTGTAACAGACTATATCAAAAGTTAACTGTTCCCAATTCAAACTGTTGCACTATGCATAAGGCAACATAACCCATTGTCTTTTTCTCAAATATTCCTGTAGAACTGTAAATCAAATGGTATCTTAAGAACAATAAGCAAATGAATATTAACTGAAAATCTGAACTAAGAAGGTGGGGTAGACTGCCCAATCCTTTTACTGAGTGTGGGGGTTTATTCTGCCCCATAGAATTCACTCAGTCTCACCAGGGGTACCCGCTATTTAGCCACAAAGTCCTTCAGGTACACTGGAGGTCGTCTCTCTCTTGCAGGGTAACGTGCCAGAGGCTCAGGACTGCATGGTTGAACTGGGCCCTGCTCTGCATGATCTGACCTCACTGGCTGACCAGTAAATTGCTCTGGCTCTGGTAGGATGGTCTGCACTGCTGGCGCCACTGGCGTAGAGACGAGGTGGTTTCGGTTTGGCGCAGGTTCCCTCTGGGAGTGTCAGTGACATATGACCTTGGTGCTTCCGCCTGTCTTATCACTGTCCCCTTCTCCTTTGTGTCCTTTACCCAGACATGGTCGCCTGGTGTCAGTCTTGTGAGATGTTGAGCCCTGTGTCTTTTGTTGAAGTTCCAGCTCAATCTTAGTCTCTTTTTCTGTTCCTCCTCTTTGAGTTTGGTTATGTCAGTCTAGCCTGGGTTGAGAGATGACAGAGTGACCGGAACTGTTGTTCTGAGCTGACGGCCCATTGACAGCTGTGCTGGACTGTACCCGTTGGCGACTGGTGTGGCTCGGTAAGCCATGAGTGCCAGATATGGGTCTTTTTCTTTCTGGAGGAGGCCTTTAACTGTCCGCACAGCACGCTCTGCCTCTCCATTGCTCTGAGCGTATCTGGGGCTGGACATTGTGTGGAACCCCCACTGTGTTGTGAACTGAGTGAAGCATTCAGACGAGAACTGGTCTCCATTATCTGTCATGACCTTGGACGGTATGCCATGCCTGGCGAAGATAGACTTGCACTACTTCCACTACTGCTAATGAGGTTGTAGATGTGAGTTTAGCTACCTCAATGAAACGGGAAAAGTAGTCTACCACCAATAGATACTGGTTATCGTTCCAGTGAAACAAGTCAACACCCACCTTTGCCCATGGTCTATCAGGGAATTCTGTAGGCAGCAGTGGCTCTTTGGGGTTGATTCTTTCTTTTGCACATGTGTCGCAGCCCTCGACCACTTTCTGAAGCTGTGTACACAGTCCCGGCCACCAGACAGATTGCTTGGCTCTTTCACGACACTTTGCTATACCTTGGTGTCCTGCATGCAGTTTCTGAAGGATGTCTGTCTGCTTGGAAATAACCAGTCTACATCCTTTCAGTAATAAGCCATTCTCCACTGATAGCTTTTTGTGCATGTGCATACGGTAGGTAAGCTCTGTCTATTGTGGATCTGTCTGGCCAGCCCTCAGTACAGTACCTTTTCACTTGGCTCAGTATTTCATCACGATCTTGATGTTCCCTTATTTCTTGTAGCCTCTTTTCTGTAGCTGGGAGGGTTGACATGATCATGTTTACATAGAGGTTGACTTCCTCTTCCTGCTCCGGCTGCCCTCTGTCTCGCAACGGCGCCCTTGATAGCACGTCCGCTGTGGCCAACTTCTTGCCGGCCACATGGGAGATGGAGAAACTGAAAGCCATCAGTCTCATTCTGAGTCTCTGAATGCATAGCGGGAGCTCATCCAGGCTCCTGGAGCCTAGTAACGGAACCAGAGGCTTGTGGTCCGTTTCAACATGGAATGTGATGCCCACCAGGAAGTCTGAGAAATGCTTGCACGCCCATGTGATTGCCAAAGCCTCTTTCTCAATCTGTCTGTGTCTGTGAGTGCTCTGGAGCTATACGCGACTGGCTTGAGGTGGCCATCCTCCTGTCTCTGGAGTAGCACAGCTCCCAGTCCAAATGATGACACGTCAGCTGAGATGACCGTCTCCGCTTTTGTGTTGTAGAGCGCCAGCCCTGGTGGTGTGCTCAGATCCTCTTTGATGCTGTTGAATGCTCTTTGTTGATCATGCCCCCACTGAAACACGTTTTGCTTCTTTAACAGGTCCCGGAGTGGCTGTGTCTTTCCCAGGTGATTCACCATCCCGAGGAATCGTCTCACTCCGCTCGCATCCTCAGGCTCCTCCATGTCGGTCACTGTCCTCACTTTGTTAGGATCTGCTCTCACGCCGGCTGCATCTATGATCTGTCTGAGAAATTTGACATGGCCTTTTGAGAATTCACATTTCTCACCTCTCAGCGTGACCAGGGTTTGCTGGGTTTGTGTGGGTTCGTGCTGGGTTTGTGTGTCTCCATACACGAGCGCATCGTCCATTTGGCACAGGACGCCGTTGAGTCCCTCCAGTATCTGAGACATCCTCTTCTGGTAGTGTTCAGGTGCTGAGGATATGCCGAAGCAGAGGCGGTTAAAGCAAAACCTCCCAAAGGGAGTGAGGAACGTTGTGAGGAGAGCGGACTCCTTGGCAAGGGGAATTTGCATCGATTTTTGAGAATACTTTGGTGCCCTCTAGCTGTCCAAGTGTGTGTTCGACTGACGGGAGCATATGTCTCTTCCTCTTGACTGACTCGTTCAATTTGGTCAGATCCACGCAGATGCGCACCTCATCTTTGCCTGGCTTTGGGACAGTGACCATACCGGCGCACCAGTCTGTGGGTTGTTCAACCCTTGAGATCACCCCCATCTCTTCCATGCGCGTGAATTCTTTTTTTTACTTTAGACATGAGAGGCAGCAGGATTCGTTGTAGGGTTGATATGGAGAATGGTTTGGCATCTGATTTAAGCTCTATCTTGTATTCACCTTCCATCTTGCCTAGCCCTTTGAACAGTGTGGGGAACTGTCTGTTCATATGGTGGCTGTGAACTTCCCCTTCACCGTGATGGGCGTCAGACCTAGACCCTACAGCACTTTCTTTGCTCTCTCTAGCTCCGGAAACTGCCCTTTCTGAAATACATCTTCAGATAGCACTGTTACGTCTGCCCCTGTATCTATTTTGAATACAGCTGTGTGCTCATTCACTTTAAGGTTGATTAGCCATGGTTCCACATCTGAACTGACTGTGCCTAGGAAAGCTATTTCCTCCTCATCTGACTCTGCTGTGTTAACTTCATTGAGTGCCCCTGACCTGCACACTTTTGCATAGTGACCCTTTTTCTGACACCGGTTACATGCTACTTCTCTAGCTGGGCACTGATTTTTGCTGTGTGCTGGTGTTCTACCACACCACATGCATTGTGTCTGGTTACCTGGCTGTGTCTGATAACTGCTTTTATCATTTGTTCCAACCTGCATTTTCTGCTGTCTTCTTTTGCTTTTGTCAAACTGTTTTGTTTGAATGCTGTCTACGTCTGTGGCCTCTGCCTTAAAGTTACTCTTCAACAGATCCTGTTGTTTTTTCACACTTTAGCTCTGACGCGCGCGCGTCACCGCTCTCTCCAGCGTTAGCTCCGAGTCCAGCTGCAGATGCTCAGACAGCTTTTTATCATGCAAGCCTACAACAAGTCTGTCACGGACCATTTCGTTGTGCAGCTGTCCATAGCCACAGTGCTCTGACAAGCAGTGGAGTGCAGTGATAAAACTGTCCACAGTCTCTCCTTGTTCCTGTCTCTGGTTGAATGTGGCTCGTTTAAAAAATAACATTTCTCCTCACCACGAAATGTCCCTCTAGCTTCTCTTTGACAGTGTTGTACACGCTTGTCTCCTCCTCCGTCATACAAAGTGAAGTCACGATATCTTCTGCCTCGTCCCCCATAGTACAGATTAAAGTGTTAACCTGGTTTTCAACCGGCTGTAGCTCTAGACCCGATGCAATCCTGAATCTCTCAAACCTTCGAACCAGTCCCCTTAACGGAATCAGACGACATGATTTAGAGAATCTGTCAATAACCACCAGAATACAGGTACAATTATCAGAGGCAGGGATGTCGGTGATAAAATCTACTCCTAGGTGTGACCAGGGTCTGTTGAGAACGGGCAGAGGATGGAGTTTACTGGAGGGAAGATGCCGTGGACTCTTTGAGAAGGCGCATTCCTTACATCCCTGCATGTACCTTCTGACGTCAGATGCCATGTTTGGCCACCAGAAGTGAGAGTTTAGCAGCGAGAGGGTTTCATTGACCCCAGGGTGGCCAGTACCTAGTGACGTGTGAGAGGCGTGAATGAGAGGAGTGCGCCGTGTCCAGGTGATGTAGAGCAAACCTGGTGGACAACTCAACGGAGTGTTGGTGGAGGCATTGGATTCAGGCGAAGAACTGTTCAGACATGATTGGTTTCAGTGTTCTCTTCAGGACTGTGGATACGGGATAGGGCGTCTGCCTTTACATTCTTCGATCCAGGACGATAAGGTATGGTGAAATTAAAGCGAGTGAAAAATAGGGCCCATCGTGCTTGTCGTGGGTTTAGTCGTCTGGCGTCTCGAAGATATTCCAGGTTCTTGTGGTCAGTTAGAACAACGAACGGGTGTTTAGCACCCTCCAGCCAATGCCTCCACTCCTCAAGGGCAGTCTTGATGGCGAGAAGTTCCCTGTTGCCGATGTCACATTTGATCTCCGCCAGGTTGAGTTTGCGGGAGAAGAAAGCACATGGATGGAGTCTACTTGGGTTCCCCTGCTGCTGAGACAAGACCGCTCCCACTCCTGTGGTCGAGGCATCGACCTCCACGATGAAGGGTTTTTCAGGATCGGGAGGGGAGTGGTGGTAAAGGCTTCCTTTAGGGTTTCGAAGGCTTGGGTTGCGGCTGAGTCCCAGGACAGAGACTTGGGCTTGTTTCGCAGGAGGTTGGTGAGTGGGCTGGAAATGATGCTGTAACCTTGAACGAACCGGTGATAGAAATGGGCAAACCCTGGGAATCTCTGGAGTTCTTTGACAATCGTGGGAATGGGCAAGTCCTTGATTGCATTAACCTTCATCCATCCGGATGCCACTGCTATCAATGTAATAGCCAAGGAACTGCACTGAGGGTTGATGGAAAGAGCACTTCTCTGCCTTGAGGAATAGATGGAACTTCCTCAGGCGTTTCAGGACCTCCACAACATGGTGGCAATGTTTGGCCATGCTCCGGGAGTAAATCAGGATGTCATCAATATACACCAGGACAAACTTTTGGAGAGCTTCACCTTGTTGGAGTTTTCCATTTAGTTCCTCTCTGGATTCTTTCTCCAACTGCTCTCTATTCTCCATCTCCACATGAAGCTCTGCAAGGGCTTTTTGGAGTCTCTACACCTCCTCCTGTAGCTCAGGGTCCATTTCATCCGCCATCCCACGCTGGTTCTGGGTCTCGAGAAGTAGCTGATCGAGGTGATGTTGAGCATGGGCCTGGTTCCTCTGGGCCTCCTCGGCCTGGAGCTTGAGCGCTGCTGCTTCTTGCTCTAGGTGGGCGTTGCTCCTTTCGCTAAGGCCTGGGTGATGAGGTTGTGGGGGTAGGGCCGCCGACGATCTTGGCCCATTCTTTGTGGTTGCAGCTCTGGGTCGGATCGTAAATAGAGATAATAGGAAATTTTCCTGATATATAATCCAAGGGTTCGCCACTACCAATAGGAATATTATTCGCTAATGTATGGCCAATGTTTACAAAAAATTCATAAAACTTTTGAGCTATGTCAAATGGATTATTAAAAGAATTGTCGCCATCCACAAAGTCTGAAGGTAGCTCTGAAGTAATCTTCTCTTTTTGCAGCAGCTGATTTATTACTTTCCATGTGGTTTTATTATCATTTGAACACCTCTTAAATTTTTCATTAAAGTATTGCTTTTTTGCAGATCTAATAGAATGATTATATATATTTCTGTAAGATTTATAAACCCCATAGGTGAGAGGGGTAGGATTTAAAATATATTTTCTATAGAGTTTATTCTTAGTCCTCATCTTTTGTAAGCTAGCTGTATACCACGGCTTATTAAAGTCCTGATTGAGTTTCTTAACAGATCAACTAACTGGAAAGCATTTATTAAAACTAGAGCTAATAATGGTCATAAATTGTTGATATGCTCTATCAGCATCATATTCCTCATACAGATCATTCCAAGAGATGCTAGCAATCAAATATTTAAATTTAGAAATATTTAACTTACTCATAATTCTCTTTTGCTGTATTTCTTTTGAAAGTTTACCTCTGTTAACCCTAATTTCAGAATAATGAAATAAGGGAAAATGATCAGACAAGTCTGAATATAGAACACAAGATTTATTTCCTTCACTTAGAGAATTTGTTAAAATGTTATCAATCAATGTTGCTGAGTTTTCCATAACTCTTGTAAGTTTATGAATAAGAGGAAAATAATAACTATAATAAAAAACATTAAGAAAATCTACAGTAGGGGTATCAAATTTCTTTTTTAAAAGATTTATGTTAAAATCACCTAAAATATAACAATATTTATGCTCATTATTTATCAAATCAAGTGAATTGGCCAAACTTTCACTAAAATCTTGAATACTAGAATCAGGTGGTCTGTAAATAACCCCAACAATAATGTTCTTTCCTCCAAAACCAGTAGAAAGTCCAACAAATAAACATTCCACTTCATTTCTATCTGATTTAAGGGTGAGATCATCCCTAATTTTAAATTCATATTGTTGTGAACAACAGTTAAGATGGCATTCCAGGGACCAGTTTACGACAGGGCCCCTCTCTCACTGTGTAAGAAGATGTGCCACACCGTGATTGGATCTTTGGTGAATGAACATAAACAAATGTTCAGCAACATCAGATAAGATGTTAGGACAACTGCCAGACACCTCTTCCAGAGCAGGAAGGGGAACCTTCTGCACCCACCAAAACCAAGGAGAGGACTTCTCATTGGACGACACATTGACTCTAACCACCAAACTCATTCCTAAGGTTTAGGCAAGGACCGCCATAAAAATTCCTTCAGGCCCCCCTGAATGGAGCAGCAGTGACTGAAATAAAGAGAGGCCACAGAGATATATCTAAATCCATTCATACATATGTTTGGAGGCCTTAATTTGATTTAAACTGCATCACATCCACTCCATCTTCACGCAAAGCACAGTTTATGTTAATAGTTACTGACTGTTAACACAACAGGTCATGGGACAGACCTGTTAACAGATGAACAAATGCATGGACGATGACTTAACCATTTCATATCGTGTTTGGTGTCTATCTGTTCCCTACGATATCTTTAATAATTTAAAAGAGGTTTGGTAAAGAAATAATGCATGGGTAAAATGTTAAAGACACTATTTTAACACTGTACTTTATGCTATGCAAATGAGTTCCACACTAGGGTGGGCAACACCAGGGCTGCTTAGATAACAGTGGCCAATCATACTCAAGGGTCGGCAGGGCACCACATTTCAATCTCCTCCTCATCAGAAAGGGATAAATATGTCCCCCGGGTAGACACACCCTTGTTCTGCGTTTCCAGCTCGACGGGGAAGAAGATATTAACAGACACTCCACATCCTGAGTTTCTGACCTGACAAGGAAAGAGACTACAAGACAGTTAATGTTAAGCTTTTGCAAGCAAAACCTTTTACATTGCTTCCAGCTGCACTCTAGCTGCAAAAAGGGCCCCAGCATTGAGGGACTTCATCTGACCTTACAGCTCCTACAGCAGTGCAGCCCAGTCCGCAAAGGACCTCTGCATCGGCAGACATTGCCTGTACCACACGGCTCCTCAGCAATGCAGCCAGCCTGCAAAGGAACCTGTGAAGATCTGACCCAGCTGCCCCGTCCATCCTAAAGGACCGTCTTGGCGCAAATGAAGTTCAGCATCCTCCAGCCCAGCGTGACACGACTACTGGATCAAAGACTCTACTAGTTGACCTAGTTGACAAATCCTTCAGATAAATCAGTTGACCGACTCCCTCCAGTTTATATTAATTCTGAATTATTGAACAGCTCTTTTGGAGTGTTCTTAAATTGTTAAGATAGTATTCTTAACTGGTGCCCCGTATTACAAAAGGGGGGAGGGGTCATCTGATACACTCATAACCACACCTTAAGTGACACGTGACCAAAAATCACTACGTCACCGGTGAATGGAGTAAAAATCACTACAATACTATAAATAAATATATATTCATAAATAAACAGAGATACTCCTCCTCCCAATCTATTCTCTCTAACATGATGAACAGAGTTATATTTGGATAATTTAAAAATTAACTGTAAGCCAAACTGGTGTTTTAGTAAAAAATAAATAGTGAATGAAATTGTCATAATTCCTAGAGAGACTTCTTATGTTCAAATGAAAAGTAGAAAAAACATTAACAGGCAGAGATCTACATAAATCATTAAACTGAGTTTCAGTATAAAAAATACAAAAATTTTAAGCACCCAACGATGAAAAAAAGTTCAAATCTGGGTCAACATCAAAATGATAAGAATCAGATATAACCAAATCAAAAGGCTTAAAGGTCTCGGCTTCAAAATCAAATTTGTTGGAATCAATAGTGTAAGAGTAGTATACAACAGATATGTGATTAACTAATCAAAATGCTATAAGTGACTTTAAGTATTAAATCTATTGAACCAAACTCTGAACATTTGGTTTTCTTTGTTTTAGTTGATTTTGGATAGGTGGATGAACAATAAGTTTGTTGTATCATTGCATATTGCATATCTGTCGTATCTCAGATATGCAATATCATCTCTCATGGGCTGCCTTCATTGCTGGAAGTAATTCTCGGCGAAATTATTTGGCACATAGAGTTCTCCAAACAGGTAGACAGCAGTTAAATCTTATAATCACAATTCAACAATGATATGGGTCGGTACGAACCACATTCTAGTGGATTCTTATCCTTAAATAAAGAAATAATTGACTGATACAGGCTTAATGGTAAAGAATGGTTCTGAAGACTCTCTGAAAATACTAAGAGCAGAATTGGGCAGAGAGAATTAGAAAAAGCCTTATAAAATTCAGCCGAAAAGCCATCTGGCCCTGGGGCCTTGCCAGATTTTAGAGAGGCAATAGATTCCCCAATATCTTCAATTTGAATGTCCCTCTCTAGTGCTTTGTGTGACAATTCGCTAATGGCAGGAAACTCAATATCAATAGTGCACATAAAAAGATTAAATTATTGTTGTGCAGAAAAAAAATATACATACACTGATACACATCTCAGGATGTTAGTGACCCCTATAAAATTTTTACAAAAAATGAATGGGAAAACATGCATTCTTTTAAAATGTTATGATTTTTTTTTTTTTTTTTTTCTTGTTATATTGTTAATACTAAGAAGGTTGATGTCTATCTTTAAAAAATGAATGAGGAGGAGGGTAGTGAATGACGTCCTGGGTCAATAAAGAGTAATGCACAATAAAGCACACACGTTAAAGAAACAAAGTTGCTTTATTGAAACATTACAACGTGCTGCCTATTCAATTTTCTGAGCCATATCTAATGGTGTGTTTAAACTTTGAATGTGTAAAAGCTCCTCCTCGGTGCAAACAAAGATACATTTAGATGGAGCAAGATTAGAGGCAAAGGTAGGTTCGATGGAGCGTTGTGTAGTTTGATGTACCGTGATGTTAAGACAGGCTGCTGGTACGAAAATATACTTCCTTCCTGAACCAACCCGAATGCACTTTCTACAAGTGGTTTTTCAGGTGACGTTCATAGTGGTAACTAGTGGATTGTCCTCAAGGGTGAATTCTGAATATGCCTCCACAACAAGCATGGATCTGGTAAAACGCCCACCATCCCTCTGTAGAGTGCACTTCTGTAAAGAGATGTTTAGCATGAGAATTGTTGTTGCTAATGTTATACTGTTTTATTATTACGCTAAATAGCAAGTCTATATTTGTATACTCGCATATTCATATATTCGCATATTCGTCTTTGCAAAAAATGGCCAACATATTATTGTTATAATTGTTAACATCCTTGCACACATGAAATTAAATTTGATGATAGCTGAACTTACCTTACTCCACCTTGTGCTGTCTGATTTGGAACAGGTTTTTTGATGACCATGGCATTGATGGGTCCTGGTTTCACACCCTGACAGACAAATTATTCTTAGAAGAAATAACAAAGCTGAAACTATAAACATACAATACACTATTATAATTCAGGTGTTTGTCAAAGCAGTGGTGTTCTCTCTCCTGTAAAGGGCAAGCATGCCAATTTTGCCAGTGAATTACCCCTTTAATTATATTGTGACTATACTGTCTTATACATAAAGGCTAAAGAAATTCTTATGTTAATTTACCATTGTTCATGGTTTATGTCAGGACTGCTCAGTTTCAGTGCAGCTAAGCACAGGGGGTACAACGGGCATATTGAGTTGGGAATTAGGAGCAGTCTGATAAAGTAAGGTGACAGTATGGTTGCACAAAGCAGTGCCTGCCACATATGAACACTTGTTGTGTGTTAGCACCACAGGTGAAGCATCCCTAAGTCCAACCTAAAAAATACAAATACAATCATTAACCAACAAAATGTATACTTCCTGACAATAAAGTCAAAGTTAGTAGCATGTTAATATTAGTAGAACAATAAATAAGATGGCTTTACAGGAGCAGATCACACTGTAACCACTTGGGTTTATGTAATGAAGTTTATACTCAAATCATATAATCTTAATATGATAATCTTAAGAATTACAGATTTCAGATTCAGACAACATTTAGATACTTCTGCAAAACCTCCTTGTTATATTTAATATTTTAATAACAGGAAACACATCTGAATACCTATGAACACTTGAACTTGGTTGGGAGAACAGTTAACCTTAAGTCTCTAGCATACTGTTAAACTGAGTGGTGGCTCGTTCTTCTTCATTGACCTGTAACACAAGGCTCTAACGCTGACTTCCCCTGACAGCCTGTCTTTATTTGATACTGGATAACAAAAACACATAACGTATATGAAAAACAGTTAGCTAACAGTATTAGCATTGTAAGTTGTGTAACATTAGATCGTTTTTGTACTTTCGTAGCTGTGTATATATACGAGGCTGCGTACAATTTAAAACCTTTCCCCAGCTTACTTGATAGGGCTCAGATTTGAGCATTCAACAGCCCCGTAGTATATCTATATATATATATACTGTATATATTATATGTGTGTGTGTGTGAAAAAGAAAGGACACCCTTTATAATTTTATGGTTTTATGTATCAGAACATAATAAAAAATCATCTGGTTGTTGGCAGGTCTTAAAATTAGGTAAATACAACCTCAGATGAACAACAACATATGACATATTACACTGTGTTATTATTTATTTAATAAAAATAAAGCAAAAATGCAAAAGCCATGAGTGACAAACTAAATACACCCATTTGATTAAATTGCTTGTAGAGCCACTTTTAGCAGTAATAAGTTGAAGCAATCATTTTCTGTGTGACAGTATCAGTATCTCAATGTCACCCCCTCACATCACATGAACTTTCAGTTTGTTTGTTTTCATCTGTCACGTGCTCCTTTGTTCTAGTTTCCCGTCACAATCTGTCACCATGGACACTAATCTTATTCATCACAGTTGTTAGTCATTTTAGTTTATCGTCTGTGTATATAAGTTCAGTTCTGTTGGTGTGTCTGTTGGGTCTTGTATCTACTTGTGTTGTGCTCCTGTCTGGATTCTGTCTTCTCCTGTTGGATTATCAAGTAAAGTCTTATTTGAGTATTATCTTCTTCATTGTGTATCACAGAGAAAAAAATAGGCTAAATTAAATACAACATGTCCCTCAAAACTATAGGCTAAGCCAAATAAATGAAAATTGTTAGCTTACTATATACTGCAAAATGAAATCTTTTTTAACATCCACACAAGAACAGAATGATGCTGACTGACGACGGTTTCAGAATGTCTCTCCTTCTAAATCTGATCACAAAGGCTGAATGAAGGTGCACTCGTGGCCGGGATGCAAAAAACATGATATAAGATATATCTTGCCAGGTTTCTCAGGAGAGGGAACTGGGGACTGTGTGAACACCACCACTTGAGTTACTACACATTACAGAAGTTACAGAAGACCTGACCTAAAGTGCAAGTAAGTGATGTGCCTGTGAAAATTTCTTTTTTTCTTCTTCAGTGTTTTTTTTTTTTTACACCTGCTTGCACCATGGACTTTCCAGCAGTGAAACTTATGTGCCTTGAGCAGGGAGAATGCTCTCTCAAGGAACTTTTATAAAAATGTCTAGATCTCGCCCATCTGACCACCTTCCTGGATGACTGCTTGTGCACGTTCCTGCACGTCGGAAATGAGCCCTGCCCACCCCCCCTCTGAGAGTGAGTTGTTGGCTGAGACACTTTCTGATTTTGAGTGTGTTGTAGGGGAGTTTTACAGTTAAAGACCCAAAAGACCAGATATGATGAATGAAGACCTGGTCTCAGAGTTTAAAAAAATAAATTGAAGAAAATTTTACTGAAGAATAGTTTGCAGTTTCATTAGCAGAAGCCAGCTTCAAGTCTCACAAGGAGTCCATAGGCCGCTCTGCGTACATTCACATTTCCACAGCAATTATACTCTAACAGAGTCCACTAACTACATCATTACTTCAGGTTGAATGATTCTGATTGGCTAAGAGAAAAAAATAGACAAAATTAATAATCTTCCACACATGGAAAGGTAGTCAGAAGCATATCTCCATCCATCACGATGCTGACGCTCGGACCCTGAACTTAGGCACAGGATGTCCTGTTAAGTCATGAAAAGGCATCTGCAGAGCAGAATGCCAGTTGTCCACTAGAACCCATAAAGGACCTGGACAGAACACTTAGCGCACATACAAAGATACACATGATTCACAGATTCAAGGTTGAAGTTGGCCCAAGCTTTAACTGTAAACAGGAACATTTCTCAAAACATACTGATAAGTTGTACTTTTCTCTCTGTGAGAAGTACAGACAATATACATCATTATTCTTTAGTGTTTCAAGATGAAAAGGAAATGAAATGCTTTAACATAAGTTGGTCATTCAAATAATTTAATATTTAGAAAGATAAATGTTGATTAATAACTTGATTATAAATCACTCAAAAAAAATTATATATATATATATATATATATATATATACTTTAATATACTATACCTCTGTGCGCTACGATTTGCAACCTCAGAGTGGTCCATCGGTCATTCGGCCTTGCTGGACTTCCTCGGCACTTCGGCTCCACCTGGGTCAGACATCGCTTTGCCTCCGCTGCAGACTTGCGGACCGTCCGCTGCTCTCTGGTCTTCACCCCTTTGACTACGGTTTGCTCTGCCCTACCTCAGGCTCCACCTCCTTCGGTCGCTCTAACTCGTCCTCAGACTTTCGGATCCCCTCCTTGATCTCGAGAGGTCGTCGCTGCGGCTCTGTCGCAGCCGCATAGATCTTCACCATCTCTCCACCACATCGGCTTATAGGCTGTGTGGTTGTATGTTTTAGTGATTTGACTTTATTGTTGTTGATTAATGTATTTTTGTATTTTTACTTGCTGGGACCCCAGAAAGAGTAGCCACTATCTAGGTAGTGGCTAATGGTGATCCAAATAAATAAATTTACTCACCCATATGATGTTCTACAAATATGTCCACAGTAAATCAGTTTACAAGCTG
Source organism: Elopichthys bambusa (assembly GCA_037101425.1). Lineage (NCBI taxonomy): Eukaryota > Metazoa > Chordata > Actinopteri > Cypriniformes > Xenocyprididae > Elopichthys > Elopichthys bambusa. The sequence goes on from CM074444.1 coordinate 9,235,777, forward strand.
TGATTCGCTCACAGGAACTTGTTTATTGGGAAACAAATAATGAGAACATTTGTTGATGTGAACACAGAAAACACAAATATATTTATTGGCAATACCTATAGCAAACATGGTAAGCAATGAATATGTGCTTACTGCTTGCATTCACAATGGATAAAACACACTGCGCTCTGGTGGTGAACTGGTGTAATTATAGCTGTGAACATGAGTGCCATTCAAAATAAACAAATTACTTTCCAGGTAAAAATTATGGTGTATAATAAATATACATTTTTCAGGAAAAGATCTATGAGTCGTTTCAATAACATCCACACGGCTCCTCATTCAAACTCTGTCAGAAAATAGGATATCGGACTGTGATAATTAGCGATTTCTCATGGTACCTGACATTCTACTGCGGTCAGTCTATGGAAATAAAAACCGAAACTTATCAACAACAAACCTAATTTTTTCCTTTTTTTTTTTTTTTGTATTTCTTTCTTCCAAATCTATGTACACGCCACACTCCAGATCAGTAGGTGGCGGTGATGCACCTTTTTGTTGGTTTGCCAAATCGCCATAAAACACCAGAAGAAGATCTGCTTTTATTACATTTTTCCTTTTTTATTCGAAATATTCACAAATTTGTTAACTATAGCATTAAAGATCTGATATTCCGATTGACAAATATGTGCAAGTGGATGTGTTTTGCTGTTTAAACACCTTTATAACGATCGCGTTAGTTGAGCTATATGCGCAGAGAATCAGATCTATTGGAATTCATCCACTTCTTCTGAAATACATGAAAGTAATTGAAACTTTAAAGTTACATACACAATGTGTATCTGCTATGAATAAATTGTGTTGTCTAATTATAATGAAAAGGATTGTTATTGCTGCTTCCATAGACATCAGTGTGTATTTTACAAAAGTATTTGTGTGTATTGAAATGTCTGAAACCTAGAATAAACATTATGTGGTTGAAAACACAGCATATTTGTGATATATGAAAAGTGCTGCGCGCGTCTCTCTCTGGTTTAGCGCCAGCCAAAGCGCGCACGCACATTTGAATTTGGCAGTTGATCATGTGATTCACTGAACGTTCTAATCACACCGGTGTGATCATATGCGGTTAAGTTAATTTACTCATAATATCCAAATGCCATATATAAACAAACATAATACGCAATGCAATTATTTGGAAGGTTATCTGAAGACCAATGGACCATGTCACTACAACGTTCTTCATGGGATTAACCAGCGACATCTTTTGAGGACATTCCCACAATGTTTCTGGAACATTAGCCAAGATTCTAAAAAACTGAACTTTACCACGACATCCTCATGATGTCGAAAGAGATTGAAAGAGATGCTTCCAGAGGTCATAGATCCTCTTCTTAATATCGTTAATTCGTCTTTATCACTAGGATACATACCAAGTTTTAAGCTGGCTATTATTAAACCACAACTTGATCCTAGAGAATTAGTCAATTACAGGCCGATCTTAAATCTCACTTTTCTGTCAAAAATACTAGAAAAGGCATAATCATCACAACTATGTCCCTTTTTAGAAAGAAATAGTATCTGTGAGGATTTCCAGTCAGGATTTAGACCGTACCATAGTACTGAAACTGCTCTCATTAGAGTTACTAATGATTTGCTCTTATCATCAGATCGGGGTTGTATCTCTCTATTAGTGTTACTGGATCTTAGTGCTGCATTTGACACTATTGATCACAATATTCTTTTAAATAGACCCGAAAATTATGTTGGCATTAGTGGAATTGCATTGTCATGGTTCTAGATTTTAAAATCTTGCTAATTACTTACAAAGCACTAAATGGTTTAGCTCCCCAGTACCTGAGCGAGCTATTAATGCATTATAGTCCTTCGCGTCTATTGCGATCTCAAAATTCAGGCCAGCTGATAATACCTAGAGTATCAAAATCAAGGTAGATCCTTCTCATATTTGGCACCTAAACTCTGGAACAATCTTCCTAGCATTGTTCGGGAAGCAGACACACTAATACTAATACATATTAATACATAATATATGTATGTGTGTGTGTGTGTGTGTGTGTGTGTGTATATATATATATATATATATATATATATATATATATATATATATATATATATATATATAAAATATGTAGCAAAAGAGGTTACCTTTGTTGAATTAATTTATTTCTAGAATTAGTGGGGGCCTGTATCTATATATCTGTATTTGTGGAACTAATGGTCACTCTTTGATTTATTAAACACACTCCAGAATGCACTAAACACACTACTTCATTATAGAGAAAAATAACAAATGAATAAAAATATATAACCATAAGCTGACCAATAAATAAATAAAAACTAGGTGACTATATAATTCAGCAGCAAAAAGTATGCTAGCCTAATTCTTGGGAAAAAAAAAAAAAAAAAAAAACGTTGCACAGTAATTTTATAAAATCTAAATATGTTAAAAAAAAAAAAACGTTTTTCTATTTAAAAAATTGGTTTGAATGAATGATTCAAGGACTCACTAATAAAGACGTGTTCAATTACTGGATGAATCAGCGTTTTGAATGAATCTCCAGAATGAATGATTCAATGACATTTTGTAACAGCCACTTATTGTCTCCACCTACTGGTGGGACAATGTACTTGATATAGTCTTTATTTGAAGCATCAAGTTACCTTCAAAAGGTGTTTTACTCTATTTTGTTCGTTAATGTAGACATCAGTGTTTATCTTACATGTATTGAACATGACAACTGCTCTCTCTGCTCAGTATTTAATAGATATAGCTGAATCGCTGGCCTTTATGAATAAGATATTGCAGGTGAGATCATTACATAATAGTAACACATAAATAACACAATATTTTATCTGACAGAATGCTTGATTTTGTACCTACCAAGAGTCTTCTTTACTTCATTTTTACTGCTCTTAACAACAAAGACTGTTTTTTGTGCTTCAGCCACAGTGAGATCTAAAAATATAAGATAGAATAATGGTTAGCGCCAATAATTTTAATGATATACATTATTCACATATTGCTGCACAATTCTTGGTAAACTAAGAATCGCAATCTTTGTTTAAAATAAAAATTTTCATGATGCTGTACAACTAAACAAAACAGTTTATTAGAGGTTCTGACAAAATGTTGATTGCTGATGTTTATTCATTTTTTTGGATATTTGGATAAATTATTAAAAAAAAAAAGGACATCATGCTTGTCATTGTACTTGTTATTCGTAATATTATTGATCTGCCTGCTTTGACAACACTGTATGAGAACTGAACTGAGCTGGAAAATGACATCACTGTATCCTCCAGATAACTAATGATTTTTTTACAAAGGAAATGAATCAATGCTGAATTTACTTAAACTAGACAATGACTTTCTTTTAGAGCTGCTGTAGAGTCAAAACTATCTTTGTTGCATTAATCTCCTGGTATCACTGTAAAGCTACTTTTGAAACAATCTGTATGATAAAAGCACTATTTAAATAAAGGTGACTTGACTTACCTACCGATAAGATTCTTCTTTACTTCGTCTTTGACTTTACGTGGGATGAGAACATCTTGCTCAAGCCAAAACAGACAAAAGGATGGGTCCAGCAGGGCAGTCAGCATGTATATTTTGTTGCCAAATGGAAATTGTGTTGTTTCTTCTACTGAGGGATCCATTTTGACATTAACCTTGAAAACGATGCTTGAGAGACTTCTGCAATGCTCTCACTAGACTGTTTAGGTGACGACATTTGCTAAGCATTTTTTGCAGGTGATTGCTGAGTGCAAGCACACACAGAAGAGCAGCACTGATAGTCACCACTTTCTCTCCCTGTGTTAGGTCAGCTGCTTGAAGAAAAGGATCCAAAATATCCACAAGCTCCAAAAGCTGGCTCCATTCCCTTGGTAAAAAACAGAGCTTCTTGTGTCCTTGGGTTTCCAGCAGTGCACTGAGGCATTGTAGTTTAAGGCTGGTCACTACTTTAACAAGCCATTGGTTAGAATTCCATCTTGTAGATACAGCCGCAGGAATAGAACAACTGGCTCCAAATTCTGACTCAAAAGCTTCTTTTAGTAGACAGGAAGTATGCATTAAGCTGCAAAGTTTAGTTACTTTAGCCATTGCACTGTTAATGGTGTTTGATTCCTTTAGTCCATCTCTAATGACTAGTTGCAGTGAATGAGCGAAGCACTGCAAGCGCTGTTGCTGGCAGTGGATTGTTTCAACATCTGCAATGTGCTGTTCTTGCAGAACTTACCATAGGCTGGGGTTATCCAAATAACCATCATCATCATCAGCAGCAGCAGCCTCATTTACGTTAGGCCTTCGTTGTGTGTTTCCCTTTCTCATATTTGATGCGTTATCACACATTTTATGTTTAATGCGAAAACGGTCACATATCTTCAAACTTGTCACATATCCTTTCACCAGTGTGTGAACCAGTGAATCGATCACAACTTAATAGAACTGACTGCAGTCTTGGAGTGTTCTGCTCTTGGGTCATGTAATGGGCTGTTACTTCCATGAAGCCCCTCATGGTCCTGCCAGTCCAAATGTCAATGGTAACAGACACAAATTCTGCGTTCTCTAGATTGCTTGTGATTGTAGCCACTTTATTCATTGTTAGGTCATGTAGCCGTCTGGCTAAAGAGGGCCTACTAACTGGACTATATGTATCATCTACTACTGACAGGAAATGCCTGAAGTGAGGGTTGTTACCTGTCTAGCAATGTGTGTTTATGCTAAAATATAATAAAATAATGTTTTGTATTTTTAAAAACATCTATTGCGCGTCGTTATGTGTAGTGAGTTGGCTCACGTGATTTAAGTTTTGCACTTCAGTACTTCCATTAAGGGAGCATAGTGAGCATCGATGCACCCTGGTTTTCACGGTGCATTATGGCACTTTTTAGGGAGCGAACGATTCAGTGCCCTGGAAGGATTATGCAATTGAGACAGCCCTTACGTATTCTCCTAGCTGCGTTTTTCAAGTCAGGGAAAACCCGTTGTGATAATGACAATGTGCAATAAATATATATATATATATATATATATAATTTCAATATATTATGAGGTCACGTGACCCATACACGCAAAGGAGGCACTTTCAAAACAACAAATTTCGCTTGAAACTACAGTTCAGAATGCAATACGGATGGCTATGGAGGATAGATAGAGCTCTGATAGAGCTCCGCCAAGAAATGCAATCTCAAACGAATACGGTACAAGACTTGGTATCAAAAGTAGATAAGATTCAGGGTAAGACGCGACGATGAAGAAAGATCTAAATATGTATACAACAGAGCAGCAAATCCCCAGAGGACAGGTCCTGCCGTAATAATGTGCGTTTGGTGGGATTGCAGGGCCGAGAAGGGGATGACCCAATAGACTTCCTTCAAAAGATGCTCCCCATCTGGATACCCGCGCTGAAGAATAAGGGGCCGATCGAGATTGACCGACCGCACAGAATTTACGGCTCCAGTAAATCCCGCACGTTGATCTTTCACATGCTACGTTACCAAGATCGGCAGGCGATTCCTCAGGGAGCCAGGGAAGTGATAAAAATTGAACCAATTCGCGACCAGGAGCACCTGCTGCGCTTTTTCGCCGACTACAGCTGGCTCACCTCCCGTAGACGACAGGCCTTCGGAAGTATTCAAAAGGAGCTGCATGCGTTCGGAATTCCAAACTTCCTCATATACCCTGCCATTCTTCGTGTCAGTTTTGGTGGTAACCAACACTAATTTGATTCAGTTAAAAAAGCGGAAAAAGAGGAATTCTTAGTGGAAGCTCGTAATACCCACACATTGGGTGCCAGACGTAAATTATCATTTTATGGACTGCAGATCTAATTTTTGCACTGTTTTGGTTTTGTCACAGGTCAAGCAGATATATTTTTGTTTTGCAAAACATATTAAAGTTTGCACCACTTTTTCAATAGATAATGGATAAATTCAAAATGTTATCAAAATAATATCAGAGGTCTTAATAGTCCAAACAAGAGAGCCAAATTCTTGATCTATTTGCGCAGGAAAGCAATCGATATCGCTCTAATTCAGGAAACCCATCTAAAGAGAGCAGATGTTCAAAGATTACAGAATACATTTTATAGAGTTGCACCTTTTTCTACTGATAATACTAAAACTAAAGGTACTATTGTTTTGATTTTTTATAGTTGTAACCTTATGATTGACAGAGGAAGTCAAGATCAAGGGGGTGATAGATCCGCTGTTGGATAGATCTTCCTTCTGCAATCAGGTTCAGCTCAATTCCTCCGCTGCACTTAATGACTTTGTAAAAGCGCTACATTTGAACGACGTTTGGAGATCTGGGAACCCCTTTACCTTTTTCTTAACACGGCATCTCTCATATTTAAGAATAGACTATCTACTGTGCTCCAAGGAACTTTTGAACTCTTTTGATCAGACAATGATACTACCAGCTATACTTTCAGATCACAATCCTGTAATGGCAGATTTTGAACGTAATTGGTTTAGATGTTAGATGTTAAAAACGGTGGGTTTTAACATCTCTCTTGTTAAAGAGCCGGACCCTATATTTGTTTGGGAAGCTACGAAAGGTTTTATCAAAGATTTCTCCATAGCTTTTGCCACTAATGTAAAAAAGATGTAGAATCAGAGAACTGACCACTTAGAAAAAGAATGTCAAACAACTGAACTGTTGCTTAAATATTCATACTCTCACTCACTATTTAAGACGCTTCAGACCCTTAAGACAGAACTGAATGACCTTCTGAGAAGGAAAGCAGAATTTGTGATTCACAGAACCAGACAGACCTATTACTTCAGTGGTGCTAGACCTAGCAAACTTTTAGCCCTAGGACTGAAGCAAAGTCAAGCGAAAGCCTACATTGACATAATTAAGCACCCATCTAAAGGACTGGTAAGGGACAGTAAAGAAATTAACTTTTTCCAACTTCTTTTTTAAACTCTATACCTCTGAACTCAATCCCACAAGTCTAAGCTGTACTACTTTTTTGCAATCTCTTATTTTACCTCGTCTTAGTCATGAAGAAGCTGAACTTTTAGGACAACCATTTACCTTGGAGGAACTAAAAGGGCATTACAAGGTGCTAAGAAAGGCAAAGCGCCAGGCTTAGACGGGATCCCGGCAGAGCTATTTCTTAAATATTTTGATTTACTTGGTCCTGTCTTCCTGACAGGCATCCACGCGGCAGGTGGATTGGTATGTGTTTTCATACTTTTGTTTGTTGTAAAAAATGAAAATGTAAATCTATAATATTATATATTATTATATTGTCACAGACACGCCAGGCTCCAGCACTGTCCAATCACACCAGAATACTGATCACACGCACCTGCACTCAATCAGCACGCTCATCAGTCACCTCATAAAAGACACTCATACACCTTCAGTCACTGTCTGGTCTCGTTCGCATCAAGACTTACCTTCATGCTTACCTCAAGGACTCCCTGCGATCTACTTACCTGTCTCCAGCGTCTCCAAGTCTCCTCCTGTGTTCCCAGTCTATGTGTGAGTGTCTTCCGTCTCCAGTGTAACTCCTCATCACCATCGCCCCGGATCTTCACCTCTACAAACACAAAGGACAGTATCACTCATCTATCACTCATCGTTCACCTCAAGAATTCCCATATACTCACCTGCACGTCTGTTTACTCTGCTGTGTGTCAAATAAACATATTTAACTGTTACCTCCAGTCTCCGACCCTTCTGTATTGTAACATTATATATATATAAGAGTCAACTTATTTTCAACAGTCATCAAGTTTGTACACACTGGTCACAGACAGACATGAAGATGAATCTTTAATTTCCCCAAGCTGATTGCCTACTAAAAAACCCCCACAGTCATCATGTTTTCAGGCCATTTAAAGTTTGATTTTTGACATGGCAAAGTGGTGATATCTAAGGGACAGTTGTTTACTTACTTTTTAATTAGCCTTCCATTAACGCCATAATCGTATTAATTCAGGGCGAACAACGAGAAAGCGCACAAAAACAAAAGTCGGGATTAATTGCACAAACCAATCATATCCAATCATAACTGATCATATCCAATCATAGAGCAATGGAGGCACTGCCTCCTCTCATGTGACTTTCCCCCATTCATTTTCAATTACCCCCCACTAAACCCACCGCACGCTTTGGGGGCTCTGTTATAAGTCAATGAGGGGAGAGGAGGCGCGACTCCTGCTGTAACTTCACCTGTGGGTATCGCTGTTAAACAGTGTTCCTTTATAAATACGAGTGACGTGTACACTTTTTTTTTTTTTTGTCACATTTTGTAATATTTGCGTTGTTATATTTCAGTAATATTGATTATTTTCTCATCCAAAAGTTTTTGAGGAGACACTGCCTCCCTTGCCTCCTCATAGGAAACACCCCTGATATGTACATATATTACATTTCTGTATGGGGTTTTATATTAAATTTACATTATATATACTTTGGGCATTTGGAAACAAACTTCCATCCTTCCAACTGTAATTATGTGTACACTACAATATTTAACATAGTTTAAAATGTCCATTATGTAAACAATATTTACACAACTAAATTCAGCACAAATTAGATATTTTTAAATGCTCAAGACAGACATCACTAACTGAACAAAGAGAGGGAAACATATTCTATACCTTGTAAAAGCAATTTAAGTAGTAGAGGTCCCATTAGGTTCCTGGGTTTGCCCTTAAGTAAAAACAAAAACAACTGTTGTTTTACATGCACAAAAAATATTGGCAAGAACATATGTCCAACAGACTAACAATAGAAATCAGTGGAGTATTGACCACCAAACCCAGTAAAAATATGGGCTAAAATATGTGGAAATTGAAACCTTTATTCTTCTGTTACATATATTACTATATGTATATTGCTACAATATTTAATACACTTTAATTTCCATTCTTACCTTCTTAATAAAGTCTCATTAGCAAAGAAAGGTCTACACCATGTAAAATGTGAGAGACAGAGAAATACAAAAGCACAGTTCGTTATGTGAGAAGGATTCTGAGGAAGCGTCAACTCGCTGCCCTATTATTAAAATGCTGGTTGAGAGAAGAACTTAGATAGATATTTTATTTTATTCCAAATAAGGCTGTTTCTTGCGGTCTGAGGTAACACATTTGGCATCTTGTTTTGAAATAGTATGTTCTTGATAAAACTTGACAAACCCTTTAGATGCAAATAAATAAAAAATGTCCTAAAAGTATCCTGAAATCCTAAAAAAACATTTCATTACCTTTTAGCTGTTTAACAAGTTTCGATGCCTGTCATTTTTGTAAATAATTTTATTATTTTAGTAATACATACCAAAAAATCCCCTCCCCACAAAACAAGTTTTCACTGCAAGATAAAACATAGTAAAAAAAAGTAGTTATAAAAAAATAAATAACTAAATAAAATACACATAAATATACATTTTCATATACATGCACATTAAAAAAAAAAAAAAAGGTTGGCAAAAATAGTGTGTGTTAACAGAGGGTAATAACAGAAATTGGTCAAGATTTCATAAACTTGGGATCCATTTTACATATCCAAGTCAAGACCGGCGGCCAAACATAGAATTTACAGCTATTGCCTTTTACTAAAAAACTATTTTTCTGGTTTAAAAGTGCATAAGATCTCTGATCCATTGTGCAAAAGTAGTTGGATATCTTTCCATTTTATTAGTATAAGTCTCCTTGCTAAAAGAGTGGCAAAGGCTATCACACTTTTAGCACTTTTTACTATATTCTGGCACTCCAAATATAGGAGAAGGTTCTTCACTTAGGTCTCTGGCCAATGGAAGTTTATACAGATAATTCTCAAAGAGAAATACACCCAAATATACTTAAGTGTGTTCAAACCAGGCAGCCCGTAGGCCCAGCAACCTCTAATATACACAGCGTAAGTCTCGTGGCCGTTTCTAGGAGCACAAAAGATCCACCCTAGGCGCTAGGTGGCTCTTAGCTCAACTAGATTAGAATCAGACTCAGGGAGGCAGATATAGGTTAAACCAACCTTCAGTAAGGTTTCACTACCAAATCAACCTGAGGGGCTAGCCACTCGGAATACTCGGTAAAAAGCACCCTGTTACCCTCACAGTGAAAGGAGTACATGACTGAACTCCACATATTACACCGGAGGCCGAAGTAGGCCTGCCTTAGTAAACACGTGGCATCAGCAAGTGGCTACCATAACCATACCACCCAAAGGCCATGTATTAGAAGTTTTATGATTAATACATGAAAAACGCTGCCAAACATCGTGAACAGGCCTGTTAGGGCCTATCCGTCAGCGATGGGGTGTGGCCGATGGTGGCATGGTTTCCCAGGCATCCTGCCAACAAGTTGACTAGAAAAAATATCCAGTATCAGGTGGCGATCAGCGTGCTCACAGATTAAAAAACACAAACTGTGCCATCATGTAAACTAAAAAGGAGGTCTGAAGGGGCCTGCCAATTCAATAACACGTGGCTTCAGCTCGTGAATTTAAGGGAACCAAGCTACAGGGAACCAGCTCTAACCCAAAAAGCTATGGGAAGCTAACTGCGACCTGCGCTAGGCTACACATTCCAACAGGCAATGTACCCTAAATATTTGTGACTAAAGGGAACCAAACAAAGCCAACATGGTCTAAGGGAGGCTATTACAAGCCTACTACCTTAAACAGACACATGGCAGGGCCTGCGGCAGCGTAAGCCTGTGAGAATATGTGAGCACATTATGATCAGTTAAACAGTATTGTAAAAACAACTGCTAACTAGAAGGAGGCCGAATATCATAAGGCCAACAATCAGAGTTATATGCAATATAGCTGTTAACAAGATCACTAAAAAGGGAGCTAATAGATACCAACTTTCCTCAAAAAAGTGTCTCTAACTACCATGAGTATGCAATCCAACAGGTGATGCACTCAGTGACACAAATAAACCTCTTAACTGGGGAATATAAGTCACCATATACTCAAATAGAGGCCATTTCACAGCAAAAGGGTCTACTGTTATGAGAGCAGGTGATAACCTGTGGCAGCATAAAAAAAAACTCACATACATTGTAGGGCAAAAGTCCTGAACTCAAAGTAACACAAACTTTGATATACATGCTGTTTTTGAAAGGAAAAACACTCTCTGTACAGATTCTCAAATCTGATCTAAGCCCCAGAGGACAGGAGCTAAAAACTAGCAACGTCAACTCAAACTTGATAAATACAAAACATCAAGTGGCTCAGAAGAAAGTCATTCCTTTAGCATGAAAGTTCTAGAAAGTGGGGCCTAGCACACACCTGCATAACTTATCTGTGCAAAGATAAGGGCCTACCACCTGAGAAACAGCATCAGGGAGTCAAAAACAGCCTACAACCTAGTTGTTAAACTCATAATTGCACCTACACAAGCAAGGGGATAATTGGGCGTACAGCCTAAACAACTCCCTCAGGAGGAAGCCAGAACTAGGAAGTACACATCCTGAAAGGATAGTAAATACATATGGGGTTACTTCATATACCACACATCACCTAGCTCTAGCCTGGCTGCTAAGCTATAGGCCTATATACTACAACAGGCACCATAACAAAAGCCTGATCTCCACTTCTAAATCTCATGATGAGAGAAATAAAGTGAAGCTCAAAGCTGAAATGTCAGGCAGCCGGTTAGGGCCGCCGTAGACATATAAACTGAAGTAATGAGTGCCAACTCAAACTATACTGAAAAATAGCCGAGAGGCTACTCATATATAGAGAAAAAATTAAGCAGCAGCCATTTTGTGGCCTGCTCAGTCAGTCTCAACACTCCAGTTTCGCCCAAAAAAAAAACCTAAATGGCTACATTTTACTGTTACATGTTCAGGAAATACACAGGAACAACACAAGGTCAAACATTTAAATAATTAAATCCGAACTTGTCTTACCTTCCTGTGGCTCGAAGACCAAAGACTCCTCCTTCACTTATTTAAAATGGGAACGAAAAATCCATGGTTCTAGAAGCCCAAAGAACCCTTTCACTATCAAGCCAGAAGGCGGGCCTTCAGAAAAATCTCATCATGGGCCCGGCCGTCAGCCTGACTGTTCAAAGGTGTCAACCTGAACATGCACAGTAATTAAAAAACGCCCCGGGAGGCCGAGGAAGAGGGGCGAAGGCAAATGTAGAATTACCTTCACCAAGAGAGGGGATCGATCAGCGGCGTTGCTGGCGCCGGTGATCAATCACCTCCCTCAAGTCTATCTTCCTCTTCCTTGTATCCCGCCGCTTCTGCGACTTGCTCCGAGGTGGAGGAGGCGCTCGAGCGGCGACACTAGACTTCTGGCCTTGCCTCAGAGCCTCGACTCGAGACGGGCCAGGGCCTCCCGGCTGTCTGGGCCCAGGATCGGATCTGAGCGGTATGCAATTCTTATATGCTGCTGAGCGCGCCTTCGCCTCCCTGAACTTTCCAACAACCGTTTCAACGGAGCCGCCGAAAAGTTCAGTTGGCGAAACCGGGGCATCGAGGAGAGAGCCTTTCTCTTTCTCCCCGATGTCCGCCATGTTCAGCCACAGATGCCTCTCCGTGGCCACCATGGCTGCCATTGATCTCCCAATCATCTCCGATCTCCCTCATCGTCATATAGATCATGTAGTGAATTAAGCCCATTAACAGTCCAGATTTTAAAGGCCCCATCAATTTGTGAGGGTGTGAACATGTTATTTATTATTGGGGCATGAATTTAAAATTCACAAAGTGAAAATGCTGACCGAAATTGTGACCAAATTTTAAGAGACTGCTTTACCACTATATTTAAAGTGTACTTAGACACAGGTTCAGGAAAAGGTATCTTGGAACAGAGACTGTTACAGGACATCTTCTCAATTTGCAACAACTTAGGGCTAGAATGTCCATTTAAAAAAAATCCATCCATTGAGGTACAGCTCTTATATTTGAGGCCCAGTAGTAGTACTGAAAATTGGGTAACAAAAGTCCACCAGAAGTTCGACACAGTTGCAGAATTCTTTGACGTATACAGGGAATTTTTTTGTTCCAAATATAGTTAGATATCAATTTGTCAAGATTTATGAAAAAGGATTTTGTTAAAAAAAAAAAAAGGAATGCCCTGGAATAGAAAAAGAAATTTGTGGAGTACGCTCATCTTAACAATGCTGATCCTGATGACAATCCTAATGATAGTGGAAGCAAATCCCATCTTTCAAAGTCTTTCTTTAAGTTAATTAGAAGTGGGGAAAAATTAGCATTATAAAGATCTTTGAATCTGTGTGTGACCCATATACCCAAGTATCTAATTTTATTAGGGAAAGTTAGTGAGCGGTATCAAATGAGCTGTAAAATTGACAGGCATAATCTCACTCTTCTGTAAATTTACTTTAGACCCAGATATTTTACCAAAATTATCCAATAGTTCTAAAAGTTTTGGGAGGCTAGTGAGAGGGTCAGACATCAGATAAGTCATCAGCAACAACAAAGATATCTTATGCTGAATGCCTCCTCTATCCATACCCCTGATACTCGTGTCCGCCTGTAGCACCATTGCAAATGGTTCAATCGCGAGGGCGAATAATAGAGGGGATGGGGCAGCCCTGCCTGGTACCTCTCTGTAACGTAAAGAATGAAGATATGTTATTGTTTGTGCAAACTACTGCTAAGGGGGGAGCATAAATTATTTTGACCTACTGAATACATTTTGGCCCAAAACCAAATTTTTCCAGTGTATAAAAAAGGTAATCCCATTCAGTGTAATCAAATGCTTTTTCCGCATCTAAGGCTAATATTAATTCAGGAGTATCACGAGGAGTAGTATCATAGAGAACATTAAATAGTCTGTGAATATTAAAAAAAAATAACTGCCGATTTTTAATAAATCCAGTCTGATCATCAGAGATTAAATATGGTAAAACTACTTCTACTCTGCTAGCTAACATTTTGGCCAATAACTTACTATCTACATTTAGAAGTGAAACTGGTCGATAAGAGCCACGTTCCAATGGATTGTTATCTTTTATTAGTAATAAGAGAAAATGACTGCAGGTCTCATTATTAAAGGCAGTGTTCCTGAAGTGAACGACTCATCATATACTGCTACTGGATTGGAGCTAATTCACCTGCAAATTTCTTAAAAAATTCACTAGGGAACCCATCTGGTCCGGGAGCTTTAGAATTTTGCAGATAATGTACTGCATTCTTTATCTCTTCAATAGAAAATTGTTTCTCTAGACTTCCTATATCATCTTTGCCAACAGCAGGTATGTTAAATTTACTAAAGAAAGCATTGTATGAAGATTCATTTGTTAATGACTCTGAAGAGTACAAATCATGATAAAACTCCTGGAAGCATGTATTAATTTGTGAATGGTTTACCTGTCTCAAGGATAAACTGGTTTACCGTTTTCTGTCGTAACTGGTAAGCCAAAATCTTACTCGTCTTCTCCGTATTCATATATTTTGGACTGTGTCTTATTAATAAGGTTCTCATTATATTTGGTGGATAAAGGATTATATTCTGTTTGAAGGGCAGTTCTTTGTTTGGGCCAGTAATGTGTCCAAATGTAAAATATCATTAGTAAGTTTATCTGTTTGGGCTTTCTTCACCTATATAATATAATCTGCCCCCGTAAGTAGGCTTTCATTGACTCCCATATTATTGAGGATGGCATACCTGGGGTCATATTTCATTCCAAAAATTCGGATATCTCTTGATATAAAATTAACAAAACATTCATCAGATAAAAGTAAAGTATTCAGCCACCACGGACAATAATTAGCATGTATATATGGGATGTCTAATGTCAATTGTAGAGGTGCGTGATCAGAAATAAAAATTGCCAAGCGTCAGGATTCCAGCTCACAAATGTTACTTGACAACTTGTTGGGTCTTTAAAGGGTTAATATTTTTGGTGCGCCAAAAAAACAAAATAACGACTTATATAGTGATGGCTGATTTCAAAACACTGCTTCATTAAGCTTTGGAATGTTATGAATCTTTTGTGTCGAATCATGATTCGGATTGCGTGTCAAACCGCCAAACTGCTGAAATCATGTGACTTTGGTACTCTGAACCGCTGATTCGACACAAAAGATTCATAACACTCTGAAGCTTCATGAAGCAGTGTTTTTTAAGTCGTTATTTTGTTTTTTTGCCGCACCAAAAATATTCTCATCGCTTTATAATATTAATATTGAACCACTGTACTCACATGAACTGATCTAAATATGTTTTTAGTACATTAATAGATCTTGAGAGAGGAAATGTCATTGTTGGCTATGCAGGCCTCACTGAGCCATCGGATTTCAACAAAAATGTCTTAATTTGCATTCCGAAGATCAGTGAAGGTCTTATGGGTGTGGATCGGCATGAGGGTAATAAATTACATTATTTTCATTTTTGGGTGAACTAACCCTTTAAAAGTCTGCGCATTAGCCATTACCCCAATTACAAAACAGGAACACACATAACATCAATGAGTCTTGATATAGATGACACGTATCCCTCTATAAAGCTCTGACAAGAACAAAAATAAACATTGCAAAGAAATATTAGTGCAGTGTATTTCCCTCCCCGTTCACCTACTGAACAAAGCTGACCCCCAAACCTCCAGCAAAAACAGCCACACCTCAGAGTGCTTATAATGGAGAGTTAGTTACACAGGTTGCTCCTCCATAATAAAAATAATAATAATAATAAACAAAAAACGTTTTAGGTGCAGAACAAAACATAGTATTCCACACACCACTTACAAAGTATTAATAATAACTGAATAATACAGTTGTGCTCAAAAGTTTACATACCCCTTGCAGAATCTGCAAAATGTTAATTATTTTAACAAAATAAGAGGGATCATGCAAAATGTGTTATTTTTTTATTTAGCACCCCGCAGTTCTTAATGCATTGTGTTTTCTTCTGGAGCATCAGTGAATGTTTGAACCTTTTATAGTAGTTGTGTTTGAGTCCCTCAGTCGTCCTCAATGTGAAAAGATGGATCTCAAGATCAAACAGTCACTGCTGGAAAGGGTTCAAATATGCAAAAGATACTGGAAAACTGAAGAATTTGCAGGACCTGAAAGATTTTTCTGAAGAATGTGGGGCAGTGTACTATATGTAAACATATTTTATGCAAAATATCTTATTCGGCACAGTACTAAAAAAAAATAACATTTTGCATGATCCCTCTTATTTTGTTAAAATAATTAACATTTTGCAGATTCTGCAAGGGGTATGTAAACTTGAGCACAACTGTATACAGAGAGAAAAAAAATTACCTGATGTTAATAACTAAAAAGGGGTGTGACTAGCTTATTATTACATGCGGCATCCGCAGTGTAAGCGTGTTGCTCTTGATAGTCTGATGGCTTGGTAAATTTACTCAATAATCAAAAATAAAAATAATAAAAACATACATTTACACTTCATCAGGAGTATGGCCCTATTTATTTATCAGGCCCCATTACCTCTGTTAAACGTTCTTACTAGCAGTGAGGTTTGACTTTACGTAGGCCATCGCCAAGGTTGGATCTTTGAATTCTTTATCAATCCTGTCATGAGTTATCCAGAGTTTGGCTGGATGAAGGACGCCGTAATGAATGCCATCTCATCCACGTAGCAATTTCTTGACCTCGGTAAATGCTGCTCTTGTGCGCACCACAGTTGGAGAAAAGTCCGGGAATATGGATATCCTGGCTCCGTTGTACTGCAAAGGACCGATTTCCTCAGCCCGGCGGAGAACGTACACGCAGTCTTGATAATAGTGCAATTTGGCTACTATCACTCGAAGTTTGCCACCAGTTTGTTTGATCTGGGTTCCACGATGCGATCTGTCAATTAGAATCTCAGTTTCCATGACCAATACTTCCTTAAGCAATTTAGAGACCGATGCAGGGGCACTTGAGCATGGTGTCTCTGCCACATTCGTTATGCGAATGTTGCATCTCCTCATTCGTCCCTCCATATCGAGACATTCTTCCTACAGGTTAGCGATCTCGGATTCCATCTTGCGCACAGATTTTTGCAGACCTGTTATCTCATCGGAGCATGCGTTGAGGCCTTCTTCCATTTCAGTCACCGTTTTCTTCATGGACTCTAGATCAGCGCTTAATGCTGCTATCATTTTTGGGTGATTGGCGCCAGATTCACTGTGATAGGCATATTGACGTAATCTTCTAGCCATTTAAGTGCCAAAGCTCATGCAACTTGACGAGAAAGTGAAAAAAATATTCCCAGAGCGTATGTCGCTCTGTGTTTTGATCAGGCTGCACCCAAAAAAAAAAAAAAAAAAAAATTATTCACTAGTGCCCCTCTTTTGTAAATCTTTTTTAATTGTGGTTTTAAATAGCACGTAAATCCTTTGACCCAGAAACATACAGAATTCAAGATGGTATATGACATTCTGCTTGATGCTGAAAAACACTGAAACCACCTGCCCAAACAGAACAGGAATGACATACAGAAATACAGATAGCAGAGAGTAACAACGTTATGTATTGCAGTGCACTTTATTAAACATTTAAGCTGGTACAAACTAAACATCAAGATGCTATTTTACATTTGAGGGTTTTTTTTTTTTTTTTTTTTAAATAAACACAGATTGTCTCTAAAACTGTGTCAATGGGAAGTTGCATGGGATCTGCAAATTATTTCTCAAAAATGAAAATAAATACAGTTCTGTCATGACAACTGAGTGTTTGACATGATAATGGATATGAAAATGTTGATATGTTTGGTCTTTGCAGAATAGATCTGCTAGACTGCTGTTGATTATTGATACTGCTGCTGCAGCTGCAGAGAAAGTACAGGACTTACTATTGCCAATACATAAAAAAAATAGCATACAGGAATTACCCGTAGCAGGGTTTCTGAAAAGCGTGCTGTAGCTGCTACAGCAAATGCTGACCAAGTATTTGAAGGTTGAGCAGTGAACTCATTGGTTCCTGCTGTATCAGTAGCCAATCAGCTGTGCCCTATAAAGAACAAGGTGATTGCAAGCAGATTAAGTTAAGGACCTGTCAGCCTGCTAGAGATTCAAAACAGAAAGTTCAGCTAAATGTTTCATTCTCTCTCATACATTAAAAAGTATTTTAGTACTACAGTGCATCCGGAAAGTATTCACAGCGCTTCATTTTTCACATTTTGTTATGTTACAGCCTTATTCCATAATGGATTAAATTCATTATTGTCCTCAAAATTCTACAAACAATACCCCATAATGACAACATGAAAGAAGTTTGTTTGAAATCTTTGCAAATTTATTAAAAAAAAAAAAAAAAAAAAAAAAAAAAAAAAGGTATACAAGTATTCACAGCCTTTGCCATGACACAATTTAGCTCATGTGCATCCTGTTTCTTCTGATCATTCTTAAGATGTTTCTACAACTTTGAGTCCACCTGTGGTAAATCCAGTTGACTGGATTTGATTTGGAAAGGCACACACCGGTCTATATAAGGTCCCACAGTTAGCATGTCAGAGCACAAACCAAGCCACGAAGTCCAAGGAATTGTCTGTAGATCTCCGAGACAGGATTGTATCGAGGCACAGATCTGGGGAAGGGTACAGAAAAATATCTGCAGCATTGAAGGTCCCAATGAGCACAGTGGCCTCCATCATCCATAAATGGAAGACGTTTGGAACTACCAGGACCACTCTTCCTAGAGTGGGCTGTCTGGGCAAACTGAGCGATTAGGGGATAAGGGCCTTAATCAGGGAGGTGACCAAGAACCCGATGCCGTTTCTCTGTGGAGAAAGGAGAACCTTCCAGAAGAACAACCATCTCTGCAGCACTCCACCAATCAGGCTTGTATGGTAGAGTGGCCAGACGAAAGCCACTCCTCAGTAAAAGGCACATGACAGCCCACCTGAAGTTTGCCAAAAGGCACCTGAAGGACTCTCAGACCATGAGAAACAATTCTCTGGCCTGATGAAACAGATTGAACTCTTTGGCCTGAATAGCAAGCATCATGTCTGGAGAAAACCAGGCTCCGCTCATCACCTGGCCAATACCATCCCTACAGTGAAGCATGGTGGTGGCAGCATCATGCTGTGGGGATGTTTTTCCACGGCAGGAACAGGGAGACTAGTCAGGATCGAGAGAAAGATGAATGCAGCAATGTACAGAGACATCCTTGATGAAAATTTGCTCCAGAGCGCTCTAGACCTCAGACTGGGGTCAAGTTTCATCTTACAACAGGACAACGACCCTAAGCACACAGCCAAAATAACAAAGGGGTGGCTTTGGGACAACTCTGTGAATGTCCTTGAGTGGCCCAGCCAGAGCCCAGACTTGAACAACTCTGGAGAGATCTAAAAATGGCTGTTCACCAATGCTCCCCATCCAACCTGATGGAGCTTGATAGGTCCTGCAAAGAAGAATGGGAGAAACTGCCCAAAAATAGGTGTGCCAAGCTTGTAGCATCATACTCAAAAAGACTTGAGGCTGTAATTGGTGCCAAAGGTGCTTCAACAAAGTATTGAGCAAAGGCTGTGAATACTTATGTACATGTGATTTTATTTTTTTATTTTTTATAAATTTGTAAAGATTTAAAACACTTTCACGTTGTCATTATGGGGTATTGTTTGTAGAATTTTGAGGAAAATAAATTTAATCCATTTTGGAATAAGGCTGTAACATAAAATGTGGAAAAAGTGAAGCGCTGTGAATACTTTCTGGATGCACTGTACATATCAGTGGTGTGCAGTCCATATAAGCTGTGAATGCTCTGCATACCCAAGCCATTCGTGGACTTGCTGATTAACATTAACACTATAAATTACTATAAATTCCTGTGTACCATAAAGCCTACATGATAAAATGTTCGCAAATAACTGGTCAATACTTTTTTAAAGTACTTATTTATTTGCCAAGCAACTGTAATTTTCTTTAAATCTGCCAGTTACAGAGGCTTACAGGTAAGACGATCTACAGCAGCTTTTGTGCCTTCGCTCTGTTATGCATCATCATCATTGCCTCGCATTCTCATTGTTTGTTGGCCTATGGGGGATTTCGTGCGCTGGAAAAGCTGTGAGCGGATCGCTCGCCCAAAAGGAAAAGTGTGCTGCTGCTGCCAGATTAATCAAACGAAAATCACATTGTATTTGAGACAAAACTAACTAGACTAAATCAACTGAAAAAAGTTATAACAAACTATTTTCATAGTATTTCATTGTATCCACAGAGAAATGTATTTGTGTACTTTAAACTGTTAAAGACAGACCTACATTAATTAGACCTTTTGTAACTATCCAGGCTGTTAATCAATAGTCTATGGCTACGCGTTTGATAAAGTCACCAACTTGCATTATTTCAACATATATATATATATAACCGGATTGTCTGCCTTCATGATCTCTGCAAATAAAGTCTACTGGCATTTTCATCAAATATTTCCATATACGTTGAGGTCTGCAGTGTTGATGTAATCATCATCCCCCTTCAAATGAAAGATTTTAACAGAAAAAAGATACAGAAGTCAGATTAGACAGGTAATAACACAGATATGCACATACTATGAATCAAAAGTTATGAGATAAAATATGATCTACAAGAAAAGAAATCAAACACTTGTTCATGTAAGAAAGTATACTCACAGAGTAGCATTTGGCCTTACTGAGATGAATCATGTGGAAAAAAAAAAAAGGATTTTTTTAAATCAATAAGTAATAAATTAATTTATCAATTTAATTGATTGCTTTATTGATAATTGATGGTTATGGTTGCAACAATGGTTATGGCTGATTAAAATTTCTCATTGCTCCCCATTTTAATAAAATGTTTCAAAAATGCTAAATCTAACTACAATAAAACATTGATAAAAATCTAATTGTACAAGATTTAAACACATTGGATTGTTGTAACAAATAGAACAATATTTGAGCACTGAGCAGAGACATACATCATTAAAGGGGGGGTATCAAACAGAGTTTCTAAAAGAGAAGTATTGCATCCTTCATATCTCTGAAAAGTCTTTAGTTCGACTCCGTTGCTGCCCCGGAAAAACAAACTTTATCCACTGTTCCCTTAACACTGGGTTCGTTGGGAAGCTGAAAAAGGTAATCTTTCCCTTACAACCAAAAACACACTTCTTTGGTGACAGGGGCTGTCTCTCATTTCGGAGGCTGCGTCCTCCAGGGGTCACATTTGAAGGCTCATACATCATCAAGGACGTCTTATTTAAGAAAAGTAACCACAATAAAATTGACTGATTCATTGTGAGGTGTAAAATACTGTAATTTCTTTACTTCGCAACCTAACGGTAACTTCTCAAATGAGACTGCCTCGATGATGTATGCAGCCTTCAGATGCAGCCTTCAAAGGGTGCAGCCCCTAAATTGGGACACAGCCATTGTTGAAAAATCTCTCGGCTTCCGTATCCCGACCAAAGTGTTGATGGTTGTGCTCTTGCTCTAGGTGATGTGTGTGCACACTTATCAGGGAGAAGTGCCCATACAAGGAATTCCACCCTTTATACATGATAAAGGCTATACTCGAGAAGAAAAACAAAAAAATGAAACATGTCCACAACTGTAAATACGCAGTCATGCATCCGACTCGTGTATGGTCAGTCAAATGATTTATATATTTATTTTATTTTTTATTTTATTTTATTTTATTTAGAGATTTTATATTTTTAGTCTTTATATTTATTTTTTAGACAGTTCGTGCATTCCCTGAAGAAATATAAACTCATGACTTGCAAATCACCATAATCTACTGTTTAACAGAACAAAAACATTTACAAAAACATGTATTAGCATCAGACCTCTGCAATTGAATTGATACACTGTTAAATTAAAATTGATCAAAAATCCTTAAAAAAAAAAAAGATAATTTAAAAGAAAAAAAAAAAAAAAAGTCATCATACTAAGAATGCAGATACTAACCTGTTGTCAAAATTCCTGTCAATTTGATGCTCTTGACCTCTCCTTTAAAATGTAAAAATAGATATTAGTCTTTAGGATAGGCAGAACATATTTTAAAGTCAAATTACATTTGTTTGTAAAAACACTGGCCTACATAGCTCTTACATGTTTTAGATCCATGGTTCCCTAACCAATTTAACCAACATAACTAGAATCACAGTATTTGTTTCAAGAGCATAACAGTCACTTGAACAGTGGCTTATGACCGTTCTGAAGATTCTGCCTCAACAACAGTACTGAATATAGATTTAAAAAAAAATAAAAATAAAAAAAACTGGGGACTTTCAATAACTAAAGATAAGTGACAACAGCTTCTGACTGTTTGAATTTGTCAAGTTTATTGAGAAAACATTTTGTGCTGTATAAGCAGTTTTGTTTACAATTGAGAAACCAAAAAGTTACAAACATTAATGTGCGATTGATTCTAGACATGGAACACTATTCAATTTAATATTTACAAAAAAAAAATTACAAACAAGTCAAAGTCAACTCACTCCCCCTAAAACTACCCGTCATCAAACCAACTTAATTATTTATATATTTTAATAATTTCACATTGAACATCCAAATTAATGTAGAAACAACAAATTGTTTTATTTGAATTGTTTAACTGCATCTTTTTACTAAGTAGCATTCTAAGAATGAAGGCCAGTGTCACTGATACCAATACTGCTACTGATTGCTTATCACTTTTAGCTTTATAGCCATTCAACATTACAGTATAGTTGAACTTTTTTTGTTTGTTTTTAGTAGGCTTTTAAAATATAACCTTTTTAATTTATATGAACTTACAAAAATCTTCAAGCTATTGCTTTTGTTGTCTTTCACCCATGTAACCTTGTAAACAGTCCTTTATGTTACAGTCTGTGGGTGATAAGGACTGCACATCAAAGGAAATCTATGCATAGAACTTTTAATACAGTGAAGAACTTAAACAGGTGAAATAAACAACCAAACATACCTTAACATGACATCAACACAAGACAAGGAACAGACAGAAACTAAGGGCTTATATATATAGGAAACAGAGGAGCAAATGAGACTAATTAACAAGACACACCTGAACTGAGGACACTAGTCAAATCAGTAATCTAGAATACAAACAAGTGGGGAAACTGAGAGAACTGAACTAATTAGCAAACTAAAAAACTGAGTAAGAACTGAAGACAGGGAAAAACATGAAAACTGATAAAAAAAAAATAAATAAAAAAAATTAAATAGACATAACCCTAACACTCTAATTAATCTCTTAGTTCTCTTTTTTGCACTTGAATGGTTTAAAAGCACTTGAATGTGTGATCATATATTTTAAGACTAGTCAAAGGATGGCAGAAAAAAAAACAGATGCTGCATTAATTGCGCTAAATATTTTTATTGTGTTAAACAGAGGGGCTCAATAATTTATTGTAAATTCTGAAAGCACTAATATATAGGCCACTATAGATATTGGAAACAGATCTGTGTGCTTTATCAGCAGGAAAGTATCTTTAAACTTCGCCTCTCCACCTCGGTCAGGTGATCCAAAATAACCAGAGGTGGACAGTAACAAAGTTTACTTGTTCAAAATAAGTTCGAAATTTGAAAATATTGAGTATCTGTACTGTACTTGAGTATTATTTTTTTCTGGACGCTTATAACTTTAACTTCACAACATTTGAAAGACAAATATCGTACTTTTTACTTTTTACATTTCTATCAAGATTCTCGAAGTAGAAAGTCGTTTCTATGTAGCTGCTTTGAAAGTCAGTGGATGTTTTTTTTTTTTTCTTATTTAAAATGTGATTGTTTTTTTTGTTTTTTTGCAGACAGCCTATTAGTAATCACTCTTGTAGGGTCACGTGAAGTTCAATGATTTCCAAGTATTTTTTGAACACTGATCAGTTGATGGCAAAATAGAAGGCGGTTCCTCGGCGCAGTGCGCGCACCCATGGCCATACTTAGAAAGTATGTGTTTCATTTTAAGTGTTTGCTTTGTTTGCCTAAAACGAACCATATCACAACCTTCAAAAACTCGCCGTCCAACCTGCAGAAGCATATTGAGGTGTCTAAACTTTTAATTTCTGGTGAAAGCTTGAAATGGAAATTGTCTGTGCTTTTAGAGCTAAAGATTCAGTATGAAGCAATGTTCATTTAGTTAGTTCTTAATTTTCATCAATTACATTTTTTTTCACTGAAGAAAATGAGATGACAACTAAATAAAAAACAGATTTGAATGAAATGCACTGACAAAAATCTGAATATGAATAAAAGTGAGATGAAAGAGAAGAGCAGATAAGTGGATAAGTCTGAAAAGGGTGACGACACGAAAGAGAACTCAATTCAATCCGGGTTTCTGTGCGCACACAGAAAGCTGCCTCTCAGATGCCAGAGCACAAGTACTGAATGTTAGTTGATTTAATCTAGTAAAATCTTATTATACTTAGTCAACTAAAACTAGACTAAAACTAAATGCCATTTTAGTCATAAGACTATGAATCTAAATCTAAATTTGCTGTCAAAATTAACACTGGTATGAAGTATGGTCAGTCAAATGATTTATATATTTATTTTATTTTTTTTTTTATTTTATTTTATTATTTTATTTTATTTTATTTTATTTTATTTTATTTTATTTTATTTTATTTTATTTTATTTTATTTTATTTTATTTTATTTTATTTTATTTTATTTTATTTATTATGGATTTGCCTGCCAAGTTGCATAGCCTTGTGGATATACCGCTAACACATAGGTAAAGTTCGACAATTCGACAAGTTATTTAGCATGCAAAAACATAGTTATAATAATGTTAACTGAAGTCCTTTCATAAATATGTATTAGCATAATCTTGTCAAATAAACACAATGTAGAAACCCTACTTTTTTAGTATTATTTCGACTTTGATAAGAGCTTTGTAACTTTTAAATAAGTATATAAATGAGTTTAAGGTAGTTGTATGCTAGCACGTCAGATGGAGCATCACTGACTGGCTTAAACCATCATGATGATGACAGCGTACATACAACAATGCAACAATAATAAAATAATGCATTTACTTTTGATACTTAAGTATTTTTAAAAGCAAGTACTTCTAAAAATCTGTCTTTACAACTTTCCCTTGTAATGGAGTAATATTTTTTTTTTTTTTTTTTTTAGGTGACTTCCCTTATTGTAACTAGACCCATTATTTACTATCAATGCCCAAAAATGTCCACAAAATGTCCATATATACCATATTGGTCAATATTCATAATGAATGTTTGACAAATTATATGACAGTACTGATCTCTACAGAGAAACAGGAAGAAAATACATTTGTGAGAAAAGTACAACATTGCATCTGAACAAGCTTAATCTAAAATTATTCCTTAATACATAAACTTTTATCCATTTATTGTCCTAGTATAAAGTGTGGATTACAGATAGTATCTAGTCCCACAACTGCTGTCTCTCTTCATAAGTCTCTATTCATAAAAAAACAACTCTATACCATAATCAAAATGCAAATCGCAGTAAATTTCCACTAGAGGATTTGTTTTGTCTTGGCTTGTTGCAGAATAGTGCATTAGCAGCTGTTGTGTACTTGCCTCTGCTCTCTGCTACTTGGACCACCGCTGCCTTCACCTAAACGAAACCTGGTACACACACACAGGAGAAAGTCAAGGATTTAATTCAGTTCATGTACTTTCATAACTGATGGAGGTTGATGAATTATTCAATGCAGATGTTAATAAAATTATATTCAAAAGTATAGTAATTACCTGCGAGAAATTCTTGATAGTCGACTCCATCCGCTAAAAAACATTTAACCCTTGAGGTTATCATAGTAAAACAATTATGATGACTTTTTTTTAATGATGACTTTTTTTACTTATGGGTTCTTATTGTTACATTTTTCATTACATTTTCTAATTAGTAACTGTATTATTAGATTGGAAACAGATCTATGTGGTTTTATCAGCAGGAAGCATCTTTAAACACAATGTAAACACACCCCTCTCAGCCCCAGTCAGATAAGTGATCTCTCTCTTTTTTTTTTTTTCTTTTTTTTTTTTTACCGAAAAAGAAAAAGAAAGACAAAATATTAAATGAACGAATTAAATGAACGTTATGAACGAATATTAATGGAGTAGTCCAATATTTTGTAGAGGGGGGAGATTTGGAGCCAAAGGGGGGTATAACTTTGATTGATTAAGTTTATTTTGCAAAAAAAAAAAAAAAAATATATATATATATATATATATATATGTGTGTGTGTGATATATATACACACACACACATTACACATAGTAGAGTTAGAGTTAAAGCAAGCTTTACACATAACTACACACACACACACATACATATATACCTAATAAAGGTTTAATAAAGGCCTTCTGAAGCAAAGCGATGCATTTGTGTAAAAAAAAAAAAATTCCATATGTAAAACTTTATAAACTGTAATCTCTAGCTTCCGCTAACTGTCGTACGTGCGTTCACGAGAGAGTGGCGTCCCAGCTTATGACGTATGACGCAGGTGAAGTGTGAGCTCCGGTGAGAATATGCTAGTCTCGCGAGAACCAAGTTGTGTACAGCAAAGGAAATCCACAGTCAATATAGTGTATATTCAAAACATATCCACAATTAAATTAGATAACCCAGAGTGATCAATAAATACATTAAAGAAATTATTAAAATAACGAAAGAATCGTCAGCTTTGTCTTTTTAACTGCAGAGACAATAAATGCTAAACTGTGGCAGTCTTTTTAAACATTTAAAAACATTTCTAAACATTCACAGCATCCAAAAATCAAATTAGAACCGGCTGAAATGTTTTTAAATCACTTGTAGGTCTACCTGGTCGAAAAAAAATCCAGTCTTTTATGCAATCTGCCTGTGTCCGTTTGAGTCTTTTCAAATAGTGCGCTAGTTAACTCGTTAATGTTGGCCGGCAGAAGCACGCCGCAATGTTTGTTGTTGTTGAGCAGTAGGACATGAGCTGTTGGCAC